>OZ005654.1:263045199-263422699 GCA_963930645.1 Salticus scenicus | reverse complement strand
AATCCTTTCAAGCGATAACTTTTTTGTGATTCTTCTTATCTTAAATAAACAGAATAATTAATTTATGTTCCCAAGTTGTATTTTATTTAATTAAAATTAAAATACATCCAAGTACACATTTCAAATCCCAATGTGTTTTAACAATAAGATTATTCTGAATTTAAAAACAAATAAAAAAATTCTTAATGGAAAAAATTTAAAGGAAATCCAAGAAACATGCTTTTTTTATTATTTATTTATTTATTTATTTTTTTATTTTATCTTTGTTTAGTTGTAATCATTTTTTTAAATTTACATATGAATTCCAATACATATGCTTATAAATGCATTGCATTACATTAATAAAAATTCTTTATTAATAGTTTTATCATTTATGATGATGATTTTTATATTAACTTAAAAAGTTACTTAAAAAAAAAAAAAAAAAAAAAAAGAACAAAAACTTAACATTGAAAAAAAAATGTACGCTTGGATTCAGATATTTGAAGACATGCAGTGTAAATGAGGTGAAACACAACAGTTCGGTTCTCACAATTACAGTGGGAAAATCTCAAAAGTTAAGCTAGAAAACGCCCATTTTACCAAGTTTTTATTAATTCGCTTTCTTGTTTGTTTGTCCAGTACAAACCTTGTAATCGATTTTTAACTGAATCCCGAGCTTGCTAGACATTTGAAAATTTTAGAAAAGATCAGAACACGATAACAATTCATTCTTTTAATACTTTTATTCAACTAATAATTGTCTGAAAAATTCATATAATTGCTCTCTTTATTACGCATTTGATCATGTTCTTCCAAATTGATGGGATAATTCATCAAAATATTTTTAAAAAAGTATTTATTAATACATAGAATTGTCAAGTTTATATGATTCAATAGAAAATATAAAAACGTGGTACATAAAAAGTTCTTTTTTACCACGTTTGTATTCATTTTAATCGCATTAAGAGTAAAGAACCATAAATAGCGCTGTCGCAGAAATTATACTAAACAGACAGTGTTTAAAGCCCAATTCAAAAAGGAACATTGAGAGTGGAAAACGGAGACAAACAAGTCATAAAAAAATTTATAAAAATAAAAAACCAAGTTCAGATCTTATTTTTTAAATATTGGAACATGACTATTATAGTCGAAAAAATTATTTAGTTACTTAATATTTTAATTTTCAATGTATCCATCCGCAGATTTTTTACACTATAAATTACGCATTTTTATCAAACATTATCTCATACAATTAAATTTTATTGCTTGAATTTCGCAAATGTTTTATAGAAAGTCACTACATTAATTTTGATTAGTCTGTAGTTAATACATTTGTACACTTAACTAAAAACATTAGCAGACTCTATCAAAGTTTATTTACAAGTACAACTCTTCAGTATCACATTACCTCTTTAACACAAACTCAAATTACACAGTACTCTTTATTGGTTACATATTACTTGTATGCTTGACTCAAAGTCCGTTTGTAAATTTTCGTCAGATAAGGGCAGATAGCACATGACAAAATTACAATACGCAGTACCTCTCAATTAAAAAAAAAAATTACGATTTGAGATCTATCGTTACAATGACTTTTGTATCGATTGATCCATATTACAATGATTCTCAGACACAAATGCACAATATTTTGTACACATGGGGCATCACAAACATCTATGCAAGCACTGGGATTTGAACCCGGGACCTGAGGATCTAGAAGGCAGCGCCCTTACGACGGAACTACCAAGCCGCACAGTACCGCTCAAGCCAAAAACACAGAAGCTCTCTTCTTCTTCGCTTACGAGATTAACACAAATAAAACTACAGAGGTAAAACCTAATGTCAGTAGCTATCAAAAGTCGCAGGCCAGGGAGGCAAGACTAATCGCCCTCCTGCCCATTGAAATTAAAGAATTCAATAAACGTAATAAATAAAGTACATAAAATATATACAAAACTCTATAATTCACTAAATAGTAGATAATACACATATGTCAGGAATATTTCTTAATAAATAATGTCCGATTGTTAACTTTAATTTAAAATGAATACTTTACAATCATTTCTCGGGAACACTTCTTCTTTTCTGCTACCAACAATTTAAAAGGTGGAAGGTTTTATTCTTTTATGTGTACAACAGTATGAATTTTTACACCGTTTTTCTGAAATAACCATTTCGATCTTTGTAGCAAATTACTAAGTTAATCTCTTCGCCATAACTTATAAACCTGTTGACTATATTTTGTAACTCTTTGCCATCGAAAAAATTTGTTTTCCGATGTATCACTTAAACTAGTTTTGGGTAATGAAGGTTTTTCTCTGCCTAACAAAAAGTGTCCAGGTCACAAAATCCTATAGTCATTAAGTTCTCACGAGAGAGAAGAAAGAGTGCCAGATTAAAAAAAAAAATTCTTCAATTTGTATAGCAATATTTAAAAATTCTTCTATTTTGAGTTTGGTATTTCTAGTATTTTGTGTAATATTACGTTTTGTAATATTATGGTCTCCTGAATACAAAAGACCAATTTTTTGTGGATGATCTGAATTTATGTCTGTTATTAGCATAACTTAAAAAAAATAATTTTATGAAATTCTAATTTGAATTACGTATTAGGTAGCCACTTGAGAAATTTGATCAAGATAGACAAGATTAAAATCTACTTAATTACAGTCTTGATTTTTTTTTTTTTTTTTTAAATAAATTTAGGTACTCTAATTGAACAAGGTTTTGAGGGGGACGATAGCCATCCTCACACTAAATTGCATATTATTCACCATTTTTTAGGTTGTTTTTTTAGAGTAGATTGAATTTTATTATCTTATCTTGCTAATTTTACGACTTAAGCGACCGTCTATCGTTATAGAATAGAAATGAGAGAGTCATCGTGTGAGTGACACACCAGATTATTATTATTATTATTATTACATTTTGTTTTTCAGAAAGTTTATAGCAGTGTCATACATTTAAAGTACAAACGATTTACAAAAGTGCTGTAGAATGCTACGAAGCTGATATACATTATTCAAGTCTATTATCACATGCTATACTCCTGCTCAAACGTTTAGCAACTTCTCTCTCAATGAAATGTTTTCAAATATTGGGTATTTAAAGAACTATGTCTTAATCATGTTTTTCAGTGAATATTGGTTTAAGACAACGTTTAGAGGGCAGGTAAATTTGAGCAAAATCAGTAATGTGTGGGATCACCCTCTGTCACTAAGTAAATGATCTGTAGTTTTAGGGTATGTTAATATAGACCCAGTGCAATTTGTGGATGAATTTGTGTGACGATAGCACATAAAAAAAAAAAACGGAGATATAAGCATTTATTATAAAATTTCAAAAAAGATCAGTAAGTTTTTTATTTATAATATACAGAGTTTTAAACGAGAATTATTTTCACTTTCAAATAAATTGGAAAAACACTTTTGAAACAACATACTGCATTCACAGTTCAAGTATCTTAAATATCTCATGAAACATAAGTGTTTTTATGAAAAACGTTTCCACTGTGTAAAAGCAAAAAAAAAAAAAAAAAAAAAAAAAAAAAGTTATTACATAGGTTGAAATCCAGCTATATTGGGCAATTTTTGTCAAAAGTTCATTTGAGTAGAATAAAAATTAAGGAAACTGTCTGCAAAAGAATGAGCTAGATTTTAGGTATTTTTTGACAGCTTTGAGACTTAAAGTTACAATGACTTTTTTATCGGTGGACCTATATTATGATTCACAGAAACAAATGCACAGTATTTTGCAGACATAGAACATCACAAACATCCATGTCCGTATCGGGATTCAAACTTAGGACCTGAGGATCCAGAAGGCAGTATCTTATCGACCGAACCACCAGGACGGCGGATTTTTGGTATTTTCCGAAAGTTGAAATTTCATAAGGGATTTTTCAGATGCCGTGTAATTAATTTGAAGATCCAATTATATCAACCCCGCTCCAAAAGTACTTTATTTGTTTAAAAAAAAAAAAAAAAAAAAAAAAAAAAAAAAAAAAAACTTATAAACTTGCAACTCTAACATATTTTTGTTTATTTACTAAGATTTCTGAGATGATAAGGGTTTTTACAATAAAGGACTTTTGCAAGGTAGTTTAAATAATTTAATCATGAATTAAAGTATGCGGTAGGTGAAAAACTCCTTATGAAATTTCTATTCTTTGAAAGTACCTAAAATCTCGCTTGTTCCTTTTGCCGACAATTTGCTTAATTTTTACTCTATTCAAGTGAACATTTGACAAAGGTTGCCCAATATATCTAGCTTTTAACCTATGCAATGAAAAATTTTCTATCTTTCACGCATGCGCAAATAAAAACCATTTTTTTATAAAAAATGCTCATATTTCATGAGATATTTAAGATATTTGTATTCCGACTGCTGTATATTGTTTCAAAAGTGTTTCTTTAAATTATATGAATGCGGAAATAATTTTCTTTTAAAACCTGTATATTATAAATAAAAAACTTGCTGATTATTTTTGAAGTTTTAGAATAGATGCTTATATCTTCGTTGATTAATATGCTGTCGTCACACAAATTCATCCACAAATCGTACTGGTTCCGTATTAACATATCCTAATATTACAGATCATTTTGTTCATTTAACGATACAAGATGATCACATATATTATTGATTTTGCTTAATTTTTTACCGTCCCCCTAAATGTTGTCTTAAACCAATCTTCATTGAAAAATATGAGGAAGACCGAGTTTTTTAGATACCCAATTTATGAAAACATGTCATTGAGAGATATAAGTTTTTAAATTGATAAAAACTGGTCGTTTGCAAATCTTGCTAAATTATTGAGCATGTGTGTAGCTATTGAAAATTTTATGCATAGTTTTAATGGTTTCCATCCAGAGACTCACAAAAAAGTTTCGCGCATTATAATCCATCACAGACTTTTTAAAAGCATCTTTTATTATCTTTATTCTGTGCACAAAATAACAGAATTACTACATTTTATTGAGATATGTAAAAATTAAATATGTACATTTTCTTTCTTCTTTCTTAAAAAAAAAAAAAAAAAAAAAAAAGTGCCAATTAAATTTAACTTATTGTTTTGATAAATCAGTTGAAAATAAGAGTTCAATATTTTATGACACTAATTATCGCTGCAATTTTAATAAATCTAGCTTCTCGTTACTGAAGAAAAATATTTCAGAGATTAAAAACTAATTTTTTAAGCGCAGTGCACGAATATATAAAATCTGATTCATTTCCTATAAACGATTTTTTTTCCAATAAAGCAGATCAGTTTTCTTTTCTGTATTTATAAGAATAAAACTATATAAACATAACCCCCCCCCCACCCCCCAATTGAAAAAAAAAACCTGTGATATTAAAATGACATATACAAAACGAACGAAAGAAAAATGTATTTTTTTTCTCTGCTCTCTACATTTAATGTTAACTATGACAGATGATAATTTAAATGAAGCAAAGCGAAAAAAAAAATAATAATAATAGATAAAAAAAAAAAAAATCTAAATTCAATGATTTTTTGTTTAAGATATCAAAGTGGAAGAACGTTTGTTGTATATTGAAAAAAAAAAAATTATAAAACGTTTGAGAGGTTTTTTTTCCCTTAAAAAATACATTTTTCGCATTATTATTCCTTTCTTCCTGACAATGTGTTTGTGGCTTAAGAATATACTAATAAATAATCTATATATTCTTAGATTGGTATATAATTATTGATCAATAATAAAATTATAAACATTCCACGAAATACACCCTACACTGTAAAAAATATGTCCTATTTGCTGCCAGAAATTCTCTGTAATTTGAGAAAATACGTTCTGACAACGTAAGTTTTTCGTAAATTACGTATATTTTCTTAAATTACAGAAAATTTCTGGCAACAAATAGGACATATTTTTTTACAGTGTAGTTTAATAATATCAAATAACTGGAAAACAAAGACAGATAGAGGGATGAAAAAGACGTACAGTCGGGGGGGAAAAAAAACGCAACACCCGCTGTAATTTCGTTATTTATTGACGCAGGAACATCTTATAGACATAATGCAACAGTAAATTAAATGCACTTTCTGAAAATGTCGTTGAAGTTTGAATTAGGGGTCATCCACATATTGAAATGAACGCCAACTTTGATTTTTTCAATAGCAGCACCCAATTTTGACTTCATATTCGAATTTCTGGGAGTCTGGCAGTGCGAAAAAGAGTACTTTTAAATAATACTCAGTTTGTATACTTTATCTTTAGTATTTTTAGAGTTATAATCAAAAATGTGTTAGGGGGTTATCTCTAAATGTAGAAAAATGAAATTAAGATCCTTTAAGAAATAGACAAAATTTTAATGTTTCAAACCGGAAATCTTTCAGGAAGAAAATAATTATAAAAATTAATAAAAACGACTGTTTTCCAGTTTCTTAATTATTCTGAATTCAGTTTTTGAGATTTGTATATACTTCAGTACTTTTTTCGATAATTTTAGGGCTATTTAAATACATTACACTTGCGATTGGTCCAGAGTCCAGACAGTACTGTTTGAAAAATGTGCCTAGTAAAAGTGACTATTATGGCTGTACTGATCACCAACAAATCTTAAATTTTCTTTGGTAGGTGTAACATAATATACGAAATGAAATAATATATACATACGTATATATATATATATATATATATATATATATATATATATATATATATATATATATATATATATACAACAACGCATAAATTAAATCTTTTCGGATAAATTATTGTAAGGGTTCATGAAGTAAATATTAAACAATTTAATCGCACTTACCAGTTTTGGGTCAGTTGAACTCTTTGGAACTGTACGATTCGTTTTATAATTTCTATGAAAATATAATTTCTTAATTAATACTTTCTCGACTGCTGACATAGATTCACGCCATTTGAAAATCTGTAACTCTGTCAGTGGGCGTTTCTTTCGTAATTTGTGTGTTACTTATTTCTTAAGTGTGTGCCCAGTGTTCATATTTTTGCAACAAAATATACTATGGATAGAAATATATTGATTAGAAAGAATATAATTATAATGTATATCCATTTGTAATGTAATTGTGAATACAGAAAATTTGTACTGAAATATTTTATTTTGAGAGAATAACACCTGTAGGCGGAATAACACCTGAGAGAATAACACCTGTAGAAAATATACGTAATTTACGAAAAAATTACATTGCCAGAACGTATTTTCTCAAATTACAGAGAATTTCTGGCAACAAATAGGACATATTTTTTACAGTGTATTTATACACCAGGAATTTTGTGCTTACACACACGTTCGTGTCTCAGAAAACCGATTTTGGAGTTCGTTTGAAAAATGTCTGGTGGCATCCCCAGTTTTTGTTTTGTTTCAGAATATCATTTTCCTGACAACATGAAAAACTTTTAATTTTGCATATACCAGGTATGTATATTTATGTATTATTTTGTTAAAATAAAGTTAAAAAGTTAAATAAAGTCGAATATACCTTTGTTGTTTGCACTAATAATTTTTCATATAAAATTTATATTTTATTTTATGTACGCTTTACTAAGCCTAATTTTGCTTCATTCTTAATTGTTTCTTTATGATGTTCTATGCGTTTATGTTTTAGTTACTAAAGCAGCTGTTTAACAATACTTTTTATTCAGTATACATTATTAATTTATTGTGATCTTCAATCGTAGCATTAAACTTTCTTTTTGAAATAGTTTTCAGTCACACAATAAATAAATTTTGCTAACAAATACTTGTAAACAACCAAAAATGCAGTTCATAGTTCATACTCGTACAATTGCTTTCATAAATTCAATCATATTAAAGTTTGATAAAAATTTATTTGTTTTAAACAGAATTATTAACATAGATATAAATGCAGTTATTAATCGCTGCGTAATAAACTGAATCTTTTGTTTTTCCTTAATACGGCAATCGTTTGCACAAATGCAGATGTTTCGATTTTACATTTATTTTGTTTGTGTTTGAGCTGAAGTTCGAATGCGGAAACGTGGGGAAAAGGGAAAGTATTTTGATTTTTTTTTTTTTTTAATAGCATAATTGATCTGCTTTTTTATACGCGAGTAAATGAGAATAATAAATTAAAACTACAGACTTCTGATTCTAGATGAGTAAGAAAATAATAAACGAAATATGAATTTTAGAAGTATTTATCAACAAACATTAAATCTTCTCATATGTGTTTAATACATATCCGTAGATTAATCTAAAATTCATCAAATGACCATTTTAATGTTTTAAATGTACATTAAAAATAATTGCCGATTTGAAGAGTTTCATAATGTTAACAGCATACATACTAATAGATTCGTAAATACAATTTTATGCATGTCAATAGCAATTTATCACTGCAATTAACTCCTTCGTCTGAATTTCTGATGACATAGAATTGATAAAAATTGTTTACTTTTTCGCCCTAGATAACTATTTTATTGTAATTAAATAATCTCTATGCATCTTTCCTATGATTAAAAAAGAATTTGTGATTTTCTTGTACAAAATAATAATAATAAGAAGAAGAAGAAGAAGAATTTATACAACGTTTTATATTAAAAAGGTTTATTTCATATTTAAAAAAAAAAAAAAAAAAAAAAAACTTTTACGCCTTCTAAAAAAATCTGGAATGACTCCACTCGACTTTCCGAACATTGAGTAATTAACAGTTTTGTAGATAAAGTAAAGAAAGAGGAGTTGTTAAACAAACAAAAGAGATAAAACCATAATAGAGTGTTTGAGTATTTTTCTCCATATATTACACGATGTTTTATTTAACGCTACTGAACTTTGAGCGCATAGATCATAATGACAAAGAATTTTTCGTTGTGCCCCTGTAAAAACCTATAAATGCTAGATTCACTAAAATGCTTATAGTTAGTGCAACAGTGATTTATAATATTCATATAAATTTTCAGCTCAATTGAATAAGGCGTTTAGATGCTATCGCACTTTTTAAAATTTGGTCCCATTGGCCATAACGATAAAGAATTTTTCTTTATGTCCCTGTAAAAAAATTGTAAGTGCTAAATTCATCAAAATCTATACAGTTGGTGCAACTGTTACTTATAACATGTGTACAAATTTTTTTCTCAGCTTAATAAAGCGTTTAGACGCTATTGCACTTTTAAAAATTTGGCCCCATAGGCCATAATGATAAAGAATTTTTCTTTTTGTCCTTGTAAAAATACTATAAGTGTTACATTCTCCAAAATCTATACAGATTGCGTATGTATGACTTACAATATGTGCATAAATGTTTTGCTCAATTGAATAAGGCGTTTAGATTCTATCGTTTTTTTAAGATTTTGGTCCCATAGGCCATAATGATAAAGAATTTTTTTTGTGTCCGGTAAAAGAACTATAAGTGCTAGATTCATCAAAATCAATAGGGTTCGTGCTACGGTGACTTGCAACTTGCGTACCAACTTACAGCTCATTCGAGCAAAGCGTTTAGACGCTAGCGTGTTCACTCACACACATACATACACACATACATACATCATCGTAAAAATAGTGAAAACGGACTCAGGGGACCTTGAAACATATAGAAACATCAAAATCTCAAATTCGGATTTTTGACATGATTACAATACTTTCCTCACTATAGTGTTTTTAAAGTAAAAAGATAGCACAAGGGGGAAAAAATCAAATTTAAGTTTAATCGTTAAAAATGTGTATGATGTACTACAACATGCACGAAAAGCGTCACATCTGTATTTCGAAAGTTGCCCAAATATCAAATCAGAGAAATTTGGATAAATTCTGTGAATTATTCTGTGAATTATTCAATGAAATAAAAACTTTTTAAAGTGCTCGAGATTTGGATAAATTTTCAAATAAAGAGGTAGTTGTGACTTATAATGAAATGCTAAATTATGCCTCGAAATCTTTAGCGAAAAAATATAAAAATAGGATCTTATATTAAAAAATGCTAAACTTTTTAGATCTTAAAAAAAATATAGGTAAAAGATATTTTTATAAAACTAAATTTTTCTATATTTAAATAGGTAAACAGGATTTTTTTCTTCCTTTGCATTTAGTAATAATTAAAGCAAAGTTATTATACACGAAATAGCATTTAATAAGGTAGCTTTGTTTCTAATTTATTTACGTTTTAATGATTTGTAGAAAGTTATTTTGTAAACATTACTGTAAAACATATTTTGTGTAACTATTCAGTGAGTGTTCAAATTATTAGATTTTTTTTTTTTTTTTTTTTTTTTGGACATGTTCTCGATTATTTAAAAAAAAAGAACAAAACGAAATGGCCTCAAACTTAATATATATATAAAAACATTTAGAAACTCATATTTTCCATTATCGATTCAGTCCAGAGTGCAATTGGGAGCCAACCACAAAATAAGGAAGGTTGAAAATATTTTGGTTCCCCTTGTATCACAAAAAGGTAGAAATTATTTGTAACATTAGAACATTGTTGCACATACTATGTACAATATTTGTATGATTTGATGCGGTAATTGCGCAATTATTTAGGCAAATATATATGTATTTATATATATACTTTCTTTTTCTCAAAAATTACTAAATTTTTTGCTTATAGTTAGAACGGATTTCCATAAAATTTAAAAACTTGCTGAAAACTTGAAAAAACATTAGAGAAACCATATTCTGAAGCAAAGTTTACACGTGTAATATTCGTTCAGGTATGAGCATTTTTAATTTTTTTTTTACTGCGCATGCGCAAAAGATAGACATTTTTTTTCTTTTAATTGAGCGACTTCTGAGAAAAGTTCATTTGAATATAGCAAAAATTAAGCAAATTGTAGGCAATAGAACGACTTTATTTTTAGGTATTTATCAGAGTTGAAATTATAAGGGGTTTTATACATGCTGCGTATTTAATTTGAAGATCCAATTATTTTAATCATGTTGTAAAAGTTCTGTTTTGTGAAAAACCCCTTATAAGCTCACAAATATTAGTAAACAAATAAAAATAGATTAAAGTTACAACCATTTAAGAGGTTTTTCACAGAAAGACCTTTTGCAATGTGGTTGAAATAAATGGATCTTCAAATTAAATATGCAGCATGTGAAAAACCTCCTATGAAATTTCAACTCTGGGAAATACCTAATATCTAGCTCGTTCTTTTGCCTATCATTTGTTTACTTTTTACTTTATTCAAAAGTGCTTTTGATAAAAGTTGCTCAGTATACCTTGCTTTAAACCTATGAAATAAAAAAAAATTCTATGTTTTGCGCAAGCACAGTAAAAAAATATTTACTAAAAATGCTCATATTTCATATCTCAACGAATATTACTCGTGTGAATTTTATGTTTCAGAATAATGTTTCTCTAATGTTTTGTCAATTTTTCAGCAAGCTTTGTAAAATTTATTGGAAAACCGTTCTAGTTATAAGCAAAAAACTTGTAAAAAAATTTAATAATTTTGAAAAATAAAAATAAAAAATCTGCTTAAATAATTGCACAGTTCCCGCATCAAATCATACAGGTATTGCACATAGTATGTGAAACAATGTATTAAAGTTACAAGTCATTACACCATTTTTGGTGTAAAGTAGTGATCACCACTTTTGGTGTACAGTTACACAAAATTTTTTTACAGTGTAGACCATATGCGAAATTTTTACAAAAAGTTATTTAAAATGCAGAAGAATCACTCTTCGAACATAACAACTGAAACTTGCAAGTTTTTTATATATACGAAACAATATGAAAAAAGTTTTTGTGGTTAGAATTCCTGATTGCAAACAATAAACGATTACTATTTCCCCATAGACAATGAAAATTGTGATGGCGTCTCCCCGGACATACTCCGCCCCTATGAGATAAATCGTGGACCGTTCTAACAGTCCACTAGGTAGCTTTAGTACGACATTAATCAACCTTACCCGACGCAACGCAAAGAATTATTACTGCCATTTTCAGAAAATATAGGTAAATTCCTTGGCAAGATTTTCTTAGAGGTTTTGAAAAATTTGGATCTTCCTGTATATGAAAAGCGTACAAACTGAGAATGTATAAAAGGTTCCACTTTTCTCGCACGAACTGACTTTCTAGATTCTGCTCTTCTGCATCATGTAATTCTAGAATAAAGTACAAGAAAATACGCTATTCGGTTATTTTGTAAACAATCCATCAATCGCACTTTATAATCACTTCCGAATGTATAAATTTTTCAAAACAGAGATAGCAAAGACAACAATGGAATTTTCAGTCATAATCTGTAGTATATAAACAGAAATAATATTCTTAATATATAAATTTACCTAGATCATTCAGAGTTAACACTGTGCCAATGAACAATGTCTTTGAGCACGGAAAAAAATAGCAGTAGGGATTAAAATCATGTAAATAAAGCCAGCCAATCCAATGGTTTTATTCACAGTATGGTCGAAGTGAAAATACCACCGGGGAAAATATTGTATTTAAACAGTATTGAATTAATCAATAAATCCACATGTTCGGAAATTCTTGTACTCGATTTCGTATGAATTCGTCACACTGGATATTGAAGGAGAGGGTGTGTGAGGTATTTTATGTAAATCTTCGCGCACTGCATGGATCAAATGCCAATTTCTCTGACTCACCAGTTTCATTAAAAGTATTGAAATTATTTTATCGTTCTATGTTCTATTTCGAGACTCTAGACTGATTTATTTATTGAAAAATGATTGTAAAATCAACATATATAATGTTTTATATTAAATAGGTTTATTTCATATTAAAAAAAAAAAAAAAAAAAACTTTCGCACCTTATCAAAAAAGATAACACAAGGGAAAAAAAATCAAATTTAAGTTTAATCGTTAAAAATGTGTATGATGTACTACAACATGCACGAAAAGCGTCACATCTGTATTTCGAAAGTTATCCAAATATCCAAATAGAGAAATTTGGATAAATTCTGTAAATTATTCAATGAAACAAAAACTTTTAAAGTGTCCGAGATTTGTATAAATTTTCAAATAGAGCGGTAGTTGTGACTTATAATGAAATGTTAAATTATGCCCCGAAAGCTTTAGTGAAAAAATCTGATGTAGGCACCACATGACTTCCTTATACACTTTTAGAAATATACATAATGTTAAAAAATATTGTCACTGGAGCCGAAACATTTGGCTAATAATATTTAAAAAAAAATGCATGCATACGTAAAAAAAAATAAAAAATAAAATTGTGCCTTGAGGGGACTCATGTCAAAGTTGTGCCTTGGGGGGGACTCATGTCAAAGTTGTGCCTTGGGGGGGGACGCATGTCAAAGTTGTGCCTTGGGGGGACTCATGTCAAAGTTGTACCTTGGGGGGGACTCATGTCAAAGTTGTGCCTTGGGGGGGACTCATGTCAAAGTTGTGCCTTGGGGGGGACTCATGTGCCTTGGGGGGACTCATGTCAAAGCCTAGCCTTGGGGGGGACTCATGTCAAAGTTGTGCCTTGAGGGGGACTCGTGTGCCTTGGGGGGACTCATGTCAAAATTGTACCTTGGGGAGGACTCATGTCAAAGTTGTGCCTTCGGGGAACTCATGTCAAAGTTGTGCCTTGGGGGGGGACTCATGTCAAACCTGTGCCTTGGGGGGACTCATGTGCCTTGGGGGGGGACTCATGTCAAAGTTGTACCTTGGGTAGGGGACTCATGTCAAAGTTGTGCCTTGGGTGGGACTCATGTCAAAGTTGTGCCTTGGGGGGACTCATGTCAAAGTTGTGTCTTAGGGGGGGACTCATGTCAAAGTTATGCCTTGGGGGGTACTCATGTCAAAGTTGTGCCTTGGGGGGTACTCATGTCAAAGTTGTGCCTTGGGGGGACTCATGTCAAAGTTGTGCCTTGGGGGGGACTCATGTCAAAGTTGTACCTTGGGGGAAACTCATGTCAAAGTTGTGCCTTGGGGGGACTCATGTCAAAGTTGTACCTTGGGGGGGGACTCATGTCAAAGTTGTGCCTTGAGGGGGACTCGTGTGCCTTGGGGGGGACTCATGTCAAAATTGTACCTTGGGGAAGGGACTCATGTCAAAGTTGTGCCATGGGGGGACTCATGTCAAAGTTGTACCTTGGGGGGGACTCATGTCAAATTCGTGCCTTGGGGCGGGGACTCGTGTCAAATTTGTGCCTTGGGGAGGGGACTCGTGTCAAATTTGTGCCTTGAGGGGGGACTCATGTCAAAGTTGTGCCTTGGGGGGGGGGGACTCATGTCAAAGTTGTGCCTTGGGGGGGCGACTCATGTCAACGTGTTCTGAACTTTTCTGAAAGTTTCAAATGTCTAGCTAGTCGAGAAGTCAGTTAAATTGCAAGATTTGTCCAAACCGTTTTTGAGCTATTACTGTTTTTTGATACATTTTGCCCATTATGCACCTAATTTTCCTAAATATCTCCAAAACGGAAAATCATATAAAGTCCAAAAAGGGAGGTGCACAACTAGATGTTATAACAAACCTATGTACCAATTCGCAACTTTCTACGTTCAACCGTTTTTGAGTTATGCGACATACACCCACACACCCACACACACACACAGACACACATACATACAGACGTCACGAAAAATCGTGTAAAGTCGCTTATATCTCTAAAACGAGAGCTCGTGTTAAGACGAAACTTGCAGGTGTGCAACTAGACATCATGACTGTCACACGTATAAATTGGCAACATTCAGCTATCATTCGTTTTTGAGCAATGTGAAATACAAAATCCATTTCGCAAATCGGGATTACTATACTTCCTTATACTTTGTATAAGGAAGTAAAAATATAAAAATAAGTAAACAGGATTCGGTTATTTTGTAAACAATCCATCAATCGCAGATTATAATCAATTCCGAATGTATAAATTTTTCAAAACAGAGATAGCAAAGACAACAATGGAATTTTCAGTCATAATCTGTAGTATATAAACAGAAATAATATTCTTAATATATAAATTTCCCTAACTCATTCAGAGTTAACACTGTGCCAATGAACAATGCCTTTGAGAAGGAAAAAAAAATAGCAGTAGAGATTAAAAACATGTAAATAAACTCATCCGATCCAGTGTTTTTATTCACAGTATTGTCGAAGTGAAAATACCACTGGGGGATATATTGTATTTAAACAGAATTCATCAATAAATCCACATGTTCGGAAATTCTTCGACTAGATTTCGTATGAATTCGTCACACAGGATATTGAAGGAGAGGGTGTGTGAGGTATTTTATATAAACCTTCGCACACTGCGTGGATCAAATGCCAATTTCTCTGCCTTATCTGGATGACTATTTTAGGATAGAACATATTTGCCAACGTACAAATTAATAATCCGTTGTATTATTAGCCCCGCCTTCTTTTTCACACCAGTATCTTTTTAGAGTATTTTTCTTCTTATTTAATCGTAATTGCATTAGCAGAATATTACTCTAAAAATTTACTGGTGTGAAAAAAAGGGCGGGACTATACATCACTGCGGAATATTGACATACTTGCCAATCACCTCATTAATAAGCGTAAAATTGTTAACGCCCCTTGAAAAAACGCCTCCTTTTACGCACCAATTTATTTTTAGAGAAATTCTCTCCAAATGTTGTTACGATTGAATAAGAATAAAATTTCTCTAAAATATGAATGGTGTGAAAAGAAAAGGCAGGTACTAAAAATTTTACGCTTCTTAATGAGGTAGTTGGGAAGTATGTATTAAGTAGGATGCTGGCAAGTATGATAAAACTGAATAACTACATACAGTTTCATAGCATTTACAAAAGGAAAAAAGATTTTCCTTAATTTAAAATTTTCTCTGATTGATACCAGAAAATCTCCTCGCTACACGAAACACGTTATTGTGGAGACTGGAATATCAGATGCAGTTGAGGAAGGGAACACTGCATTATATCCGCATTTTTTCAAAATTGATAGAACTAAATTAAATAGATAAATTAAACATATTTTTTCCACGTATTTTTATTTTAAATAATCAACAATATTTAAGTTTATAAAACGCAAAAATTTAACCTAGAAATGGTGTTTATTTTACAATTTATTTTAAGTTTAGTCAGTGTTGCCAGACTTAGCAACTTTTTTATTCAATAGTTACCAATAATTTTAAGAAGTGATATTTGATATACATAATAGAGGAATAATCATCTATTATGTATATCAAATGTCACTGCTCAAAATTATTGTTGATATTGAATAAAAAAGTTACGAAGTCTGGCAACACTGATTTCAATGCAAAGCATATATTTTTTTTGTGATGCCAATTTTAAATAAATCTATTTTAAATTTGAATTTATCTGGATTAATACACTAAGTAATTTCCACGTTCTGTTAGCGTACGCTCCGAAGACTGATTAATGCAGATCGTACTTCAGAGTAATAATTCTATAACTTTCGTACTGAGACTATTGATTAAATCTTCACTTTAAGCTAATATTTGTCACTAATTTAAAAATTAATTAAACTCTCAGCTTTTAAAATAAATAAAAAAAAATATTTTTATTTATTTTTTTATTTATTACCAATCACCATTTCTGAGTTATTTAGTCAGTAGCTCCTTTGCAGAACACCGCATATATTATATTCACAATATACTTTAAAACTTTTTAAAGTAATTTTAATTTCATATAAAGTAAAATTGATCTTTTCTTTAAGGTGCCTGCCTACCTTTAAAATGCAATTTTCGGTCAAAACTCCTATTTCCTATTTTTGAGTTAGTATTAAAGCCTGATATTTTAGCTTTTTAAATCAGTTTGAATTTTCTTTCTATCTTGCTTAGAACTTGAGTTACAGGCATTTTAATATTAGTCACTTGCCAGTTTTTGAAACCGGAAGTGACCGAAATGTTTTACTTAATATAAGCATCAAAATTTGTCACTGAATATAAAATGAATTCGAAAAAGCAAATAAGAAGCTTTGAAGTACATCAGGAATTTATTAAAATTATTTTTTGTTTAATAGGTAAAATCTTGTTTTTAAATCTGTTTTCTGCTTCTTCTTAAAATGAGATTTTTAGTATTTTGCTTTATCCCAAAACATCATAACTCCAAAAGTTATAATTGAAACGCTATGAAACTTTGACAAAATACTCTAGAGGAGTTGTTTTAGGGACTGAATTACGACGATGAATCTAGCTAAATTATTATTATTACTATTATTATTATTATTATTTGTCGATAGAAATCGTGAACTGTCATGTAAATTCCTGATTTTTTTAGCATGTAAAAATGTTATCGTCTCTAAAATATTAAATAACATGGTTATAGTTTTGAGAGTTGTACACTCCCTTAAGGACCTTTCAATAATCTAAATAAAATTTACAGAATAAAAATATCTTTATTTACATTTTACTTATGATGTTTTTCAAAAGTGCTTTATTTTCGCAAATATTATGTATATTTTGAGCCTAAATATCAAAATATTTTTTAATTTGCATACTTTTTTCAGGTTATTCATTGTTTTTTACTATATTCTATCATATAATGCAGATAAATAGGCAATTTTTCAATTATTAAAAAAAAAATCACTTCCGAAGGTAGGCAAGCACCTTAAAATGGAACATATGTAAAGATAATTGTGAAAGTTTTCTTTCTCCCTAATAACACACACACACATATATATATGTATTAAGATGTCATCAGAGAGTCTTAATACAATGAAGGTTAAACGTTGTAACGCATAATTACTGTTGGAAAGTAGTTATACCAACCTTATTATTTTGATTTCTTACTTCTGTGTATTAAAAATTATGGAAACATTCAAAAATGTTTTTAAATGAGGAAAGACTATTTTATTACAACTTTGAACTTTCCCTCTATATTACAAAAAGCTCTTTTAGCATTAAATCACTTTCTTTGATGGTCGTCCTAATATGTGTTTAGAATATTTAAAACACACTGTCGAATTATTTTGCTTTTAACATTAATTTAAATGCTCAAAAAATTTTATGAATAAAGGACACGCTAGAAGTTATTATTCTAAACACAACCTCCAAGAAACATTTTCTAAACGCTAATTAAAACGTCATTAAGTGCTTTTCACATTTCTTGGAAAATATTTGTCTAGGGTAATAAGTATTTAATCTACTCTATTACTGAAATGAATGCTTTACTGTAAAAATCTTTTTTACTTACACATATTAATTATTCAAAATGTATAATTTAAAACACCTCATTTTAAAGTAAACACAATGTAAATGAATTTTTATTTCTGAAGTGATTGTCAGGTAAGAAACACTTGGATTACCTGCCATATTATACGTTAGTTATAAGTCACATTAACATATCAAAGAGTTTGAGTAAAACTAAAAATTTTAGTAATTTATTAAAACAAAAAAAGTTTATACTTAAAATGAATGTTTATGGAAAATTGTGAAAGGTTTAATTCTCAAGAGGAAAATTAATTGAATTATTTGCTTTTATGTCAGATTTTCTCCATAAAACCATTCAGGGTTTTTAAATACAGGGTGTCCATAGTTGAACTTGGCCTATTCAAAGCACTCTGTAGCAAAAACTAAAATATGGATTGAGTCAAAATTTGTATATAAACATTTTAAAGGATGAGCTCAAAGGTACTGCAAAAAATAAATTTAAATAAATTTAAAATAAAATTTAGAAATTTCCTAAACTGAGTGGACATACATTAAAATATAAACAACCATTACAGTTAAAATGCTTGAAAAGTTATGTAATAAATAATTGCGGTCTATTATTTCAACATTCTCAAATCATACGACATTTAAAACTGTTATTCTCGTACTTCGCAACGATTTTTGTTGCATATTTTACAGATATCAGAGTAATTATCCGTCCATTTTTTACTCCTACCCCTGATCTTCATCTGTAAAATTTTTGGTTATGAGGCCATTTAATGAGTTTAGTTTTTGAAAGAAATGTTGTAACTTTGGCTGATTTGAAGGACCGTAAAATGTTTCATGTGAGGTGGATCATTGGTGACCAGCTGCAACCAGCTGTTGAACACACTGTTCATTGGCTGCAGATTTCAAAACTTAATGATGAGGCCCACAATGAACAAGATGATCTTCATCGATAAACAGCATGAAACATGTAAAAAACAACAATTAAATCTATAGCGGATGATTTCTCCCTGATTGTCTCGGGTCGAACTAGAAAAAACCTGGAGGACCAGGCCCACGAAGCCCTTTCCCACTTCAGTAAACTTTTGAAAGAATTCGACTTAAAATTATCCCCATCTAAAACCAAAGCATTAACTCTCGCCTTCCCTAAAGCCCTTAAAAGAACTAGGAATCCCAAGATGCGGATAGACGGCATCAGTGTCAATCATGTCGAAAACATGAAACTCCTTGGCATCACCTTTGACAGGCACCTCAACTGGCTGGCTCACGTAAAAAAAATTAAACTAAAGACTCAAAGTATATACCACAGCTCAGCAAAAATGGTGGGAAAGAGGTGGGGTATCTCCGCCTCTCTCCTAAAAACCTGGTATAAAACAATCATCGAGAAAATAATAACTTACGGAGCCGCCATTTGGGGCGGTCATCTGAGAACTGATGCCATTACCTCTCTTAACTCAGCCCAAAGACCCTTCCTCTTGCAAATTGCAAGAGGATATAAAACAATATCCACTGATGCCCTCACCGTAATCACTGGGATTCCTCATGCCCACCTGCAGGTCTCGCAGACATATATAAAAACTCAAATCCTACAGCTTAAAGATCCCGAATTAACAAACATCATCTTCCCACAAACCCCCATACAAACTTTGACCTGCAGCTGGGATATTCACCCAGGCAAGGATGTTGCCCCATTCATCACCAATTGCACTAAAAATAGTTTCTCTCCCTCTGCTCCAGTGGCGATCTACACTGATGGTTCCAAAACGGACGCCGGGGTTGCAGCAGCGTTTTGCGTGCTGGACCGTGGCACCGTGGCCCATCGGTGGGCCTGCAGGCTCGAGGACCATAATACAGTCTTCCAAGCGGAAATCTATGCCATAGAAAAAGCAATACGCTGGACTAGAGACTCGAACACGAATTATATCTTTAACATCTACAGCGATAGTCTCTCGGACCTTCAGGCAATAGCTCGGCATCGGAGCAGACACCCACAAATTCAACAGATCAAAAAACTTTTAACGAATCCTAACTTAACTTGCTCCCTGGCACACGTTTCTGCGCACAGGGGCGTGATCGGCAATGAACTCGCTGACTCCCTTGCAAAAGAAGCAACTGATTTCCCCACCAAGTGTTCCACAATCCCTGCCCCACCCTCCTATGTCAATAAAAGAATCAAAGAAATTATTAATCTCAAATGGCAAAACCTGTGGGATAGTTCAGAGAAGGGTAGGCACACATTTTCGCTGATCCCACAGGCTCGTATTAATTCCTGGACCCTATCTTCCCCTATCACGGCATTTTTAACAGGTCATGGCCCCTTCCCATCTTACCTTTACAAATTTCATTGCCGACGCTCTCCCCTGTGTTCCTGCGGCGAGGAGGGAACTCGCAACACTATTATTTCCACTGCCCCTTAACAGCACTATATCATATTAGAAATCCCTCACCCAGACCAATCAATTGGCTGGACAACATTTTAACAAGTAAACCCTTAATTAATAAATTAAATAAAATTTTCTCATTCCTAATGGATTTATGTAATCTAACTAACTAACCTAAAATCACAACTAAAGAAAAATTCTTTCTCCTAAACACATTAATCTTCTATCACCCTGTTATCTTCCCGTGTGCCCGTGATGCTGCAGTAGCCCTCATAAATGCAAGGGTCTAAACTGGCAGCGTGCCGCTTGTCGCGGAAGGCCACACAGCCTCGCACCCTCTCTCCTATAATCAAGCGGCGCCCCGTGTCGCGGGTAGACTTGTGTCTGGCGCCGCTCTTGTAAATACCCATGCCCATTTACATCGCCCCTTGTCGCGGGCTGGCTAAGCCAGGCGATGCATGATGTAATTTTTTTTTTTTTTTTTTTTTTTGATTTCTCAATAAATGTTGGAGCAGCTCACGTGGATTTTCCTGGAAGGGCTCAACACCGCTCTTCGAGCGGTGAGCGGGAGCTGCTCCCTGTTCAATTAAATCTATAATAAATAAAGTTGTTTGTATTAAAATTTGTATCTTGTTTGTATTTGGATGTATGCCCCTCAGAGCGGAAAATTTTAAAATTTTATTTTTCAATTTTATTTATTTATTTTATTTTATTTTATTTTTTGCAGACCCTTTGAGCGCATCTTTTGAAATGTCTATATACAGGTTTTTGGCTCAATTCGCATTTTAGTTGCATCTTTAGAGCGCTCTGAATAGGACAAGTTTAACTATGGTTACCTTGTATGAAAACCAATAACTTACGATTTCTGTAGTTAGAAAAATGGAAACTAAAAATATATTTAACAAATATGAAAATTCTTTAATATTTTAACGTTCAGTGGTATAGCACTGAAACTGAATGTTTATCATGTTTTTATGCAAGATATTTTCAGTTTTCTTTTCTTGTTTAAATCGATTTTTAAACTTTAGTTTCTTTTACGTTACGTACATAGTACTACGAAATATAATTTCAGAGGAAGGCATATGCGAAGTTACTTTAAATTTAATAGTAGGCACGAATGAACATTCTTGCGTAAATAAATCGATCGTGTCTAGTTTTTTTTTTTTTTTTTTTTTTTTTTTTTAAATCTGAAAAAGGGTCGTCACATTATTTTGACTTAAAACAACTCTTGTGCGATTTTGTAATTTATAGAGTTTGCTTACAGAGTTATTTATTATTTAAATAAATTATTATTTAAAGTTTTTGAAGCTAATATGTAGATGTTTAAGGTCAAATATTCCTTGATTTTTTTACTTTTCTCGTATTTCACATCAGCTATCTGTGTAACAAGTATTGTTTTTGGGTCAAATTTTCGAACGCAAGATTTTGTTATATTTACACGTTTTGAGGTCCCCTGAATACGAAAATCATGTTTTTAACAAATGGTCTGTGTGTATGTCTCTGTGTGTGTGTGTGTGTCTGTTATCAGCATATCTCAAAAACAAAATGTGGCAGAAAGTTCAAACTTGGTATTCTAAATGTGTATCATATACGGATGATACAGTAAGCTTTTCAATAAGATCAAGCAAATGGTTCATGTACAGGGACAATCAAGAGAATTCTAATACATTACGTCTATGGGGAAAATTGCAGGTAAGTAGAGTTTATCGTCTATAGACTGTACTAAACCAAATGGAACGAATATATATTTTTTGTAATAAAGATAGTCAACTGGGAAATTTTTTTTTGTGTATGTAGGAGCCACGCCTCCCCCCCCCCTGGGAAGGAAGTCCCCCCTCGAGGGGAGTAAATTCTTATAATGGGTTTCTTTCAAAAGAGCTCGCCAATACCTTTAAAACGAATGGTTAAACCATTGATCTGCGATAATTTAAAACAAAATAATATTTTTTTTTTTACTTTTAATGAACAAAAAAATTTTTTTTTTTTTTTTTTTTTTTTTTTTTTAATATTGAGAATAAAATGGACTTTTTTTGAATATTTGGTGTTATACTACTTCTTTAATATGGAAATTATCTGCATTATCATAAAATTTAATTTTTTTAAATAATAATTTTAATAAATTATTTTTTAAAAACAGAATTACTTTTTAATAACCGAATTAAATTCTATTTAAATGTAGGTGCATTAATGAAACGGGGGGTTGAGGGGGCGGTAGCCCCCCTCACCCAGAACTAGTTATCATGTAAAACTCTTCAGAAGCCTAATATGAATTGTTTAACACAGGTTTACATAACAGTACTCGTCATCTTACCTTTTAATCTGCAACCTGTATTTATAGTATTAAATTTCAGGGTAAAAGAAAGTCGTGTGAGTGACACACCAGATTATTGAAATTGGTTTAGCATATTTTTAAACAATGTAAAAATTTTAATGAACCAGAAATATAAACCACTATTTGTTTATATGAATTTCCTATTGATCGTGTTTAAAAGGTAAAACACTCACTTCTATCCTATAAAGTTCTACCAATTTTTCTAAAGGAGTTTTTCGATAATTTTTGTTAGAAACTCCCTTTTTAACTAAATAATAAAAATAATTAAAAGAAGATCTCCATGCATTATTTGCAGCTAGAGACTGGCAACTCTGCTTTGCTGGCTGGCACAGGCGACTTTCTTTTATTCTTTTCGTCTCGCTATTTACAAAAAAATAAAATTTATAATATATTTATGCAGACAAATCCGCAGTTTGAATGCATAAATTTATTATAACTTCTAAATTATGAAAATGGTGGTACGAAAATAATACAAAATAAGTCACCTGTATCAGCCAGCCACAGATTATATATATATATATATATATATATATATATATATATATAGTGTAGCTCGAATCTCGCAGAAATAAAACACTGAAAACTACTGTTATTTATATTAGTATTTCTTTTACCCCACAAGGTGATCCCAATTATTAATATTTTCTTTCTTACTATCTCTTACCTATATGTATGGTAGAGAAAGTATTGTTTTTCGGTCAGATTTTCGAAAGTGAGTTTTTGTTATATTTATACGTTTTGAGGTCCCCTGAATCCGAAAATTACAATTTTTAATAAAATCACACAATCAACTGTGGAAGAAAATCATATTTATTGAAATTTAATTTTTCCGACTGAGTGAAAATAATGCCTGGACCGGGACTCGAACCCCGGATCTTTGACATACAAGGTCAAGGCTCTACCAATTAAGCTATCCAGGCCGACATCCCGGTCAGCATTATTCACTCAGAAAACCTTTTAGGCAGAAACATTAATTTTTCCGACTGAGTGAAAATAATGCCTGAATTTCAATAAATATGATTTTCTTCCACAGTTGATTGTGTGATTTTATTAAAAATTGTATTTCATTCTCCCATTGTTTAATGGTGTTTTCCATTTCCTGCGGCTTACTTCTGTTGAGCTATCTAAATGATAGACCAGATTGTTTCTGCCTAAAAGGTTTTCTGAGTGAGTAATGCTGACCGGGATGTCGGCCTGGATAGCTCAATTGGTAGAGTCAAAGATCCGGGGTTCGAGTCCCGGTCCAGGCATTATTTTCACTCAGTCGGAAAAATTAAATTTCAATAAATCCGAAAATTACGTTTTTAGCGATCGGTCTGTGTGCGTGTGTGACTTTTATTAGCATATATCAAGAACAAATAGCAGCAGGAAGTCCAAACTCGCTATTCTAAATATTTATCACATAGGGATGCTACACTAAATTTTTCATTGATATTAAGCAAATGGTTCGTATACAGGGCCACGCAGGATAATGCAAATACATTGCATCTA
Organism: Salticus scenicus; assembly: GCA_963930645.1. NCBI lineage: Eukaryota > Metazoa > Arthropoda > Arachnida > Araneae > Salticidae > Salticus > Salticus scenicus. The sequence continues at coordinate 263,398,480 of OZ005654.1, read as the reverse complement.
TGGAGGAAATTGCAGGTAAGCACACTTTAAGATATATAGGTTGCCTTAAACAAGACGGAATATTTATTTAGTTATTTATTAATCCATAAAAGCATGTTTTGTGTAAATTGTGATATAGAAATCATTCATCATTCTTTTACAGGGCAACCCAAGTTATTTGGATATATTGAGGGCTGTACATGGAAATTGCTGTAATTGTAATTATTTTTGTGTTAGATATTTTTCATGGGAGACTAAATTTAAGAACGCAATATTTTTTAAAGTTCATATTGTTTATAGACAATGTATCGGACTATCCGAAATTGAGCCAAAAATTCTTCTCTATTGAATGTAATTGATCGAAGTGCTTTGTTACATTTTACAATGTCGACAAAGAGTGCTCAGAAAGGAAAATTAATTTTTCTTACCCATAATGTAAAAAAAGTTATTTTTGAAGTTCCATTTTCAGCTCTGATTTTTTTTTTTATTATATCACACTTTGGGGTGTCCTGATTACGAAAGTTCAATTTTTTCAGGGACGATCTGTATCTCTAAGGTGTTCTCAAATGAAAAGGAGACTAAATTTATATGTGAAGAAATTTTAATAACAATATTATAATTACAGTTCATTTCGAATAGTACAACTATAAATAATTGCCATTGACGCTGATACACTGATCCCTAGGAAGGGAGACAATGACATAACAGACAATGGCTCAACAGATGGGTCAAGCAAACACCCATTCTCTCCGACTTCTGATTCTCTGACAGAAGCTTGGGGACGCATTGTGCACAAATTTTGCCATAACCAAGCTTTTGTCGATTATGTGATGCACAGTTCCTTTGCTTATCAACAATTCAAATTTAACGTGTGATGATCCGGCGATTCTGCCGTATGAGCTCACCCACAGCCAATATATTTGTGCTCATCTGGAGGAATCCATCATGCAACGAACTGCGGAAATGACTCTCCAGCAATGAGGATATTGATGCGAAGCCGTTAAGAGGACTCTCTACCTATCGTCTCCGAAAGCCGAAGCCAATGTTATTCTATGGGAAATTTTGCCCCATTATGATTCCTTAACTAATACATATATTCAAATTCCGTTTTCACTTTCCGAAAATTCACAACTATTAAATAATTTATCGCTTTTTAAAATTTGATTTTTTTTTTTTTTTTTTTTTTTTTTTTTTAAGATTCCATTTTTAAGCTCAAAAATGAAAAATTTCACATTGTGAAAATTCGTATTTTAAAACCTCAAAATAAAATATTAAAAATTTAAAAAAATAATTTTTAGAAAGCGATAAATTGTTTAATAGTCGTGCAGTTTCTGAGTGTCGAAACGGAATTTAAAAATATATATTAGTTAATAAGTTATAATGGGGCGAAATTCTTCATAGAATAACATTGGCTCTGTCTTCCGGGGACGATAAGTGGAGAAGCCTCTTAACTACCCATGTGAATCTAGCAATACCACATGCCATCTATCAGCTAATACATTAGATACATTCAGCAGATTACATTAGATACATTCAGCTAATACATCTCAATACTTGAGATTTATTTTCCCCACATATCGTCAATGTTGATTTCTGATCTTAAACTTTAAAAAAAGTGAATAGTGGCACCATCCCTTGATGATATATGAAGTTATTTTTCACGTGTCACGAAAATGAAGTCAAGACTTGCATACAAGCATTTTAATTACTCATGCATGAAAATTAACGTAATTAAAAAGAAAAAAAAATTTCCTTTGAAAACAAATAGTTTTTTTTTTACAAGAATTAACAATTATATAATTATCATTTTATTTTTTTTAGTAAAAAACATACTTTGTATGTAAACTTTGGGTCTTGGAGACAGTCACGAAAATGACGATTTTAAGGTTTAAAATTTTCTAAAAAATACTGAAATTGCTATAAACTCACATTTTATGATTTGATGCTTTTTTAAAAAGGTACTTCTAAAGAATAATAATAAAATTTTACAATTTATTTGCTTAAAATTAATAATAAAGACCTGAAACACTAAAATGCACATTTATGTGATATTCAGCCTAATACGCAGTTTATCTTTACAGTATTGAAATGTAGGGTAAGAGAAGTCGTGTAACTAACACGCCAGATTACTTAGTTTGTTAGTCGCCACTATTTTGACTTTCACAAAAAGATTTTTATAAAATTCATGATGTATAACAAATTCTTTGCACTCTTGAAGTTTTATTGTAATTCATTGTCTTTTCCTTTATGTATGACAGAAGGTCTGAAATCGGAAGTGTCTGGTCATTTATGGAAATTTCATGCATCTTTATAATAAATCAAGTAAACATAAGTACATTTTCTTTACATAGTCCCTATTTTAATAAATTACAAAAAAAAAAAAAAAAAAAAAAGATAACTCCCACTGATTTTATTTTATTCATTTCACTAGCAGAAAAATGTAATCGGCCTTTGAATGGCCTTTTATCGAAGACCGATAAACTTGTGAATGGCCGATACACAGAATCTCATCGGGAGTTCATCTAAATGTCTCATCAGTAATAAATGAATCCAATGATCAGAGCCCGAGGAGTTTTAGAAACTGAACCAATGAAAACCCGATGAAAAGACACGATTTCTGTCGAGTTTTCACGTTATTTGTCATCGGTTCGATATCTTTTTTCGGTAAAATACTCCTCATCGAAAGCCAATCTTAGATTCTGCTCTGAACTGTATGTCCATATTAATGCTCGAGCAAATTTCGAGGAGTCGGTGAAAGGCCGAGCAAAACACAATCGATCAATGCTGCTAGGGTTAATTTTATTTTATTTTATTTTATTTATTTATTTATTTTTAATTGAAAAGAAAATCTTATTAACTGTAACTAATTTTCGAAAAGTATTAAATTTCTGTTTTTACAACTTAATACAGCAAGTACACATTCATTTTATCCACTCAGATTTAATTCCTATAAATTGGGAACACTTTTTAGTGTATAAATAATGGTATTTCATTAAATGTCTGTTTTTATAAATGTATATAGACGATATACATTCATTTTCTTCATCTAATTCTTGTTGCCATACATAATGAAAAAAAAATCTTAATAACGTGACTTCATAACATCACGTCTTTTAGTTTTCCGCTAAAATTATTACCGAATTCATTTGTAATTTAAAAGACTGGAAACGGTCCTATTTAATAACGCAAAAATCTTAATTCAAAACACTATTCCAATTTCGTTAACAGAAATTCAAATCCTGCTCTGGAAAATCCATCTTATCCCTCTTTACGCCTATCTAATCCGCTTTCCATCTTCCCAGATTCTTTTAAGCTTCCCTTAGTAGTACAAAATGTTTCAGATAAGTATGAAGACAGTCACAAGTAGAATTTTCCCTATTTAATTTAAAGTCATTTAAAAGTATTGGAATTAATGTACAGTTATTATAAAGTAAAGAATTAAATAACTTAATATACAACCTTAATTGTTTTAAAGTAAATTACTTTATTTATAAATAGATTTAGTACTAAATTATTTAATCGTGATTTCGTTGTAAGATACATAGATATTATTTATATTAAATTTCATAAAACTTTAGAACGTGTTTTTCTATATATATTTTAATCAAGGTCTGAATATATATATATATTTCTTTTTTAGAATATGATTATTATTTTACTTCTAAATAAATATTTCCCCAATAAACGTTTTTTTTATTATGATTTATTAATTAAAGCTAAACGATAAACAATTTAAAAATTAGTACAGTTGTAGAAAACAATAGATATATATAAAGAACATGTTATATTTTTACAATTTATGTTTATAACATAATACATAAGCCAGAGCTGCCAACCTCCTGAATTATTTCATATCGCTAATTCTACAAAGTTTTTTTCGTGTTATTTAATTATAAAATTTTCTATAATATATAAAGTGGGGGGAAAGTCCCTAAGCCTATTTTTGTCTTTTAAGTAATAGACATAAAATTCTGCACAAAACAGAATTTAATTTAGTGTAACAGGATATGACTTTACATGGAAGAATACTTTAAAACACGTTTATTTTAAAAAATTCTTCCATATAAAATCACGCAGAAACTGTGTTTTATACCCTAGTTACAATCGGGTTATTATTTAATATCTTTTGAATCAACAATCGATAGAATTAATAAATACAACGGTAGCGAGATTCTGTCCTGATTAATAAGTGCACCAATTTTTGATAAAATCTAATAATCTGGACTAAAAATCCGGACAGATACAATGTCAAACTTTCAGCTTTATATATTTAGATAAAAACAAAATGTTCACACGTTCATTCAAGTATAAAGGAATAAATGGTGGCAACGCAAAATATCTGTTTGAAAAAAATAGCACGGCTTGTCGTACTAGAAATTTTGTAGAAAGAGTAGTATGAAAAGTTCTTTTTTGAGAAAAACATCATATGAATTCACAAACCTTAGTAGATAAATAAAGTTACGTTAGAGTTACAATCCCATAAGGTATTTTTCAACATGGTTGAAATAAACGGATCTCCAAATTAAATACGTGGCATACAAAAAAACCCTTCATGGAATTTCAACTGTTGGGATCTTCTAGCTCACACTTTTGTCAATAAATTGTTTAATTTTTAGGTAATTAAACAGAACTTTTGACATAATTTGACATAATTTAACATAACTAACTTTTAACCTATGTAAAACTTACGTAATGAAAGAATTTCTATCTTTTGTGTCTACACAGTAAAATAATAATAAGAATAATAGCTAAAAATATTCAAATTTCAGAGAAAAATACACGTGTGCATTTTACGTTTTAGAATAATACAATGTTTCTGTAATATTGTACCAAATTTTCAGCGAGGTTTGTGAAATTTTGTTAAAAACAATTTTTTTTTTAAACAAAAGTTTTGACAAAAAAATTAATAAATTTGACGAAAATTTGTCTAAATATTCGGGTGATTAAAAAAAAAAAATGTACATGTTAAGTGAAATCTTGAGTTATGAGTCATTCGTAAAAATTTACGATAGTAGTATACCCCCCACTTGGTGAGGCGGAAGTGACGTCACAGGTGGGCGTGTCACCTGTCAATCAAAAGGGGGCGTGGTCGGAAGTGACGTAAGGGTTGAGGGGTTGGTTGGTTTTTTTCCACGTGAAAGATGACGGGGGGTATTTTGGATTGGTTGGTTGGTTGCTTAATCGTAAAAGATGACGAGGGTGTTTTTGATTGGTTGGTTGGCTGGTTGCTTGATCATGAAAGAGGATGGGGTGTTTTTTATTGGTTGGTTGGTTGGTTGCGTGATCATGAAAGCTGACGGGAGGGTTACTTTTGTTTTTTGGCGTTGGCATCACTTGATGTTAGTTTCGGAATGGGGACTTGTAAAAATTTTTATGTCGTTCGTGTTTTTGATTGGTTGGTTGGCTGGTTGCTTAATCATGAAAGAAGATGGGGGTATTTTGGGTTGGTTGGTTGGTTGCGTGATCATGAAAGAGGACGGTAAGGGTTACTATTGTTTTTTGGCGTTGGCAACACTTGATGTTAGTTTCGGAATGGGGACTTGTAAAAAAATTTTATGTGGTTCACAGGTGACGTCACTTAAACATGCTCAGGCTTGTTCCATCGTGTTTGAACTTGTTCGAACGCAAATTAAATGCTGACGTTTGAGTTTTAATTAAATATTTTTTTAATTAGGGATGTAACGAACAATTAATTAAGACGCGATGAATTCTACTTTGATTTAACCGCTAAAAGTAGAACGAGTATATGTCGGGCAACATAATTGGACGTTATTATAAATAAATATTTAAGTTGAATGATTTTAATAAGAAAAAATATTATATTGCAATTAAATATTATTATTATATTCAAAATACTAAACCTTTGATTTTTTTTATCTTTTACTAAAAGAGTATTATGTACAACTATATTTTCAAAAATGCTGTAAGAGCCATAAGAATGTTTTTAAATTTCTTATTTGAAATGCAGTTTGAATTTTTTTTTTTTTTTTTAGTAAATTTGTTTTAATTTATATTTTAAAGAAAACTTGCGACGATGAAATAAAAATATTATTATTTTTTCCTCTACTATGAATGTTTGCAGCCTTTTTTCTACTATCTTAATATATATTATATACCGTGAATTTTAGTTTCTTTTGGAATAAAATTATTAATTTTTTAGAATAATAATTTAATTTCAGATGAAATAAATATACACGTGTTTTTTCTTCCCATGAAAATACGCATGTAATCGTAGGAATTTCAAATAGATTAAGTACACAATGGATTGTCCTTGGAACATTGTTAAACTGTCAAGTACGAGAAATGTGTACTCCCCCTTATTTCACTTGAACGTTGCAATACTTGTCCCTGCTTGTAAGTATTTCACTCGGACATTTGCAATACTTGTCCACAGCTTGTGTTGAGATGTATTACTCGGTTTTTAAGAGGATTTAATTCAGTTTTAACTGCAACCATTAGTAAAGATGAGATGTTTTTAAGAATATATTTTGAACATTTTTAATGGCAGCATAGGAGAAAATTGACCTGCTATAAAAACCAAAGCAGACTTGAAAGTACACTTTATTATACATTTGTTTTTGCCCAGTTGACTTCGAGTGAATTTGTGCGCGTGTGAGATATTTATTTTTTAGAAGATATTTGGTGAATTTCTTCGGAATCTTCTTACAACTCAAGATGTCAAGAAAACGAAAATTAAATGACCTGGTAAGAAATATTTATTATTATTATTATTATTATTATTATGTTAGTTTACAAATTTTATTTTAAATGTTATAATTATACGAAAGGCTTTTCGATTAAATTTCTGTTAGTTATTTTGTAACAGAATTTTTATATTGTGTGCTTTTTATTTATTGAATGTTAGTCTAAATATTACTATTTTTCCATGTTTATTTCATGTTCAGGTATTTTTCTGTAAAAATACTTGCAAATATAGTAAATAGATAATATTAGATTTTTTTAAAATAATAAATTAATTCATATAAGAATAAGCGTTTGACTTTAATTGTTAACGTGAATGTGAATGATAATTGACATTTTATAAAGTTAATTATTTTTATTTTAGGTTCAAATAGTTTAGAAAGCAATTTTTATTTTATTAGTTTTTAATCATTTGTGCTTTCATTCTTTTTCTTTTTCTTTATTTTTTCTTTTTCTTTTTTGTTTTCCGTACGTATATTTTTTTGTAACTTAGTATGTATGCTTGATACTTTTCATTTTCCAACATTTCTTTTCTTTTTTCTTATTTTTTAATTTTTAATCTATTTATAATTAAAAAAGTTATATTTTAAAATTCTAGTTTGAAATTACAATTTTTTGTTTTCCGTACGTATATTTTTTTGTAACTTAGTATGTATGCTTGATACTTTTCATTTTCCAACATTTCTTTTCTTTTTTCTTATTTTTTAATTTTTAATCTATTTATAATTAAAAAAGTTATATTTTAAAATTCTAGTTTGAAATTACAATTTTTTTTATTTTTTATTCTTATTTATTATTTTAAAAAATTTAATTTTAGGTAATATTTTAGGATTCCGATTATCCTATGCTAGATGAAGATGATGATGTAAGTTCTTTTTATTTCCTTTTATTTTTTCCTTTTTTCTTTTTAAAGAATCATTTGATTTTTATATATTCATGTATGTGAGTGTGTATATCTCATTTTTTAAAAATAGATTTTGGGTGAAGAATCTCAGGTTTTTTTGGAAAATTCCATGCCATTTCTAGGAGAGGCGACGCAGGTTTTTTTGGAAAACCCTATGCCATTGCCTTCTCAAGTTGGTTCAGGATTTCAAGTAAATTAATTGTTTTTATTTTTATTTTTTATTTTTATTTTTTTAATCGTATCTAAGGAAAAAAATAATAAATTAAATTTTAAATTTTAATAATTAATATTTCAGAACAACCCTGGTCCCTCTACAGTTACGGATGAAGAAAATGATTACACAGAAGAAAACGTAATTTTTTTATTATTATTATTATTTTAAATATACTTTGTGTGTATTTTATAGAATACTGTGCATTTTATGATTATTTTTTTATTTTTCTATTCTTTTATGTATTTTTTAGATGGAAGATGCTTTAATACTCGAAGAGCAAAACCGTAGGAGAAATAAAAAATATAAAGGGGAAGAGCTGATCTTTAAAGCTCGTGTCGATGTCGACCGAATTCCTGCCTTTGTGAGAGAGAATCCACTGGCTGCTGCAATAGCATATGTGCGTCTGTTGTTTGAGTGCATATTGAAACGATGTACGCAGGGATTAAGACCAACTGATCTCATTAGAGTATGCATTCAGTCTGATGATTTGGATAGACCAATATCAACGACATTGATGACTGTGTCTTCTATGACTGTCGAAAAAATTTTGTCAGCATTAACCAAAGTGCTGCAATCAAAAAAACACATAAAACTAGATGCTGGATTTTTGATCGATATCGTAACTATCAGAAGAGATATTGGTGCAGGTCGAGCAAATATAATAAATGTGGATGTGGATAGATTGAAAAAGCGCTCAGTACTCGAAATTCCGTCTGATAACGAGGGCTTGTGTTGTTCAAAAACCATAGTGTTTGCACTTGCACATTTGAACAATGACAGACGGGAAATAAACACTTTAAGAGACCGAAGACGCCCTGCTCTAATGAATAAAGCAAGAGAATTGCATCTTAAAGCAGGAGTTAGACCTGGCCCATGTACTTACGCCGAAATTGCCATGTTTGAAGAGTTTTTAGACGTTCAAATTGTAGTGATATCTTCGGAAAATTTAAACAAGGTATATATATATATATATATATAAATATTTTTTTTTTAGGATGATTTATAATGAAAAGATCAATCATAAATAAGTTATTTTTGTATATTTTATTTTATTGTATTTTTGTAGGTTTCATACAAAAGCCGCAACAGGTCGAAGAGAATAAATATGTGGCTGCACAATAGCCATTATGATGTAATAAAAAACCTGAAAGCTTTCTACGGTAAACATTTTTACTGTGAAAACTGTGAAAAGGGCTTTGAAAAAATTGAGGAGCATTATTGCTCGAATGCTTGCCCTGTATGCAGACTTATGACATGCTCTGCTGGAGAAAAAATAAGATGTGAAGATTGCGACCGACTCTGTCAGTCAGCTGATTGTTTCTCCAATCACAAGGCTTCCACTACCCAAGGAAAGTCCCTGTGCGAAAAAGTATGTATTTTTATCATTTTTATTTTTTATTATTAACGCATATAGTTTCTCTCTCTTTTTGTCTTAAGCAATATAAGGAAAATATTATTTTATTTATTTTTATTTATTGTATTTTTTTTAGATGTACCAATGCAGACAGTGCTCAAAGGTTATTTTGAGAAGTGCATGCCCAAAAGAAATGCACCGCTGCAATACAATGAAATGTTTAAGTTGCAATGAATATGTGCCTGTTGACCATCTTTGCCATTTAAAACCTTTGGATTCCAAACCTGCATCTGATCGACTGATATACTTTGATTTCGAAACCGATCAATCAACTAAAGAACACATCGTGAATTTTGCAGTTGCTCAGTATATGGACGGAACCGAAAAAGTTTTTAAAGGCTATGGCGCCTGTGATGAGTTTTGCGCTTGGTTGTTTTCACCAAAGCATAAAAAATACACGGCCATAGCACATAATATGAAAGGGTAACTTATTTATTTATTTATTAAGTGCTTGATGTAACTTTTTTTAAATTAAAGTTTGATGTCATGGTAGCATAATGTTTCTAAAACTTATTTATTTATTTATTTTAGTTTTGATGGGCAGTTTATATTGAGCTGGCTTCTACGTCAAGGTACCACGCCAGAAATTATTCCGTGTGGATCAAAAATCATGGGAATAATTCATAAAGTGCTGAATTTGAGAATCATCGATTCCTTCAATTTTTTGCCAATGGCTTTATCCAGGCTACCGACTTGTTTTGATTTACAGGAAATTCAAAAGGGGTACTTTCCCCATTTATTTAATACACCAGAGAATCAAACATATGTCGGACGATTTCCTGATGCACGATTCTTTGGTCCTGATACAATGAGCACGACAGGGAGACATGCCTTTATGGAATGGTATAATGAAAATAAAAACACAACATTTGATTTTCAAGAACAAATGTTTAAATACTGTCAGTATGTATAAATTTCTTCTTCTTTTCTTTTCTTTTTCTTCTTTTTTCATTAATGTTTTTATAATAATTTTTTTTTTTTTTTTTTTTTTAGTTCTGATGTTGATATTTTGCGTCGCAGTTGCAACGAATTTCGTCGTCAGTTTTTAGAAGTTGCAAATGTTGATCCATTCCAGTAAGTTAAAATAACGAAATATGAAGAGTAAAACATAATAAAAAGAGTAAATTGAAAAAAAAAAATATTTATATATTTATTTATTATTTTTTTTTAGATACGTAACAATTTCAGCAGCGTGTATGGCAACCTACAGATCAAATCATATTGAAAGTGATACAATAGCCATGGTACCTACACAAGGATACACAAATAGAACTAATTACAGTCGAGATTCAATACGCTGGTTGGATTTTTTGTCTCACAAGTCAGGGATATATATTCAACATGCTCTAAATCAGGGAGAGAAAAAAATAGATGGAATATCAGTCGATGGTTATTGTGCTGAAACAAATACTGTTTATCAATACCAAGTACTTAAATAATAATAATAATTATTATTATTTTATAAAGTTATAAAGAAAGTTTTCATATTTATTAATGACAAATTTTAAATTTTTTATTGCAGGGTTGTTTTTATCACGGATGTGAAATATGCTATGAAGGAGACCTCACACACCCATTTAAAGGTGTAACAATGGCTGTCTTAAGAGAGAAGACGGAAGAAACAACTAAAAAACTGCGCGATAAAGGCTATATAGTAAAAGAAAAATGGGAACATGACTTTTTAAAGGAAAGGAAGGAGGATGCAGAACTAAGGTTATTCCTTTCAGAACATGAGATTCAGGATAAATTAAATCCCAGGGACGCCTTTTTTGGGGGAAGAACTAATGCCATACATTTATATTACGAAGGATGCGCTAAATATGTGGACTTCACGTCTTTGTATCCCTGGGTATGTTATTTTTATTTAGAGGTTATTACTATTAACTTTTCTTTTTTTTTTTTTTTTTTAATTTTTAATTTTTATTTTAGGTGAATAAATATTGTACATATCCCGTTGGACACCCAACGATAATTACTGAAAATTTTGCTGATATTAACGACTATTTTGGTGTGATTAAGTGTAAAATTTTGCCTCCACGAGAATTATTTCTTCCAGTATTACCAGTTAGATGCAACGAAAAATTAATGTTTCCCTTATGTCGTGTGTGTGCTGAAACTACTAACCAAGAAAATTGTAATCACACTGATGATGAAAGATCAATAGTAGGCACATGGGTTTCCGAAGAATTAAAGCAGGCTGTTAAAAAAGGTTATAAAATCATCAAGGTATTAATATATTTATATATATAATTTAATTATTAATTTTAATCATTTTTTGTAATTAAAAAAAGAAAAGAGTTATTTTTAGTATTTAACATTATTATTATTATTACTATTTTTAAGATTTATGAAGTTTATCACTTCGAATCATCCTCTGACACTCTATTCCGGTCATATATTGACCTTTTCTTAAAAATAAAACAAGAGAGTAGTGGTTGGCCGGCAGGGTGTAACACAACAAAGGAAAAAGAAAAGTACATTGAGGAGTATTACCTTCGAGAAGGAATCAAATTGGACCCAAATGCAATTTCAAAAAACTCTGGTCGACGTCAAGTTGCTAAGTTAGCCTTAAACAGTTTTTGGGGGAGGTAAGTTTTATAAAGATATTTTGTTCTTTTTCTTTTAGTTTATATTTAATAACACATAGATATTTCTTTTACAAATAAATAAATAATAATAATAATTAATTAATTAATAATAATTAGATTTTTGTAATAAAATGTATAATTTTTTTCATATTTAGATGGGGTATGAATATTAACAAAACGCAAGTGAAGTACGTTAACTCGTTGGCCGAATTCAATAAATTATTACTGGATTCATCAAAAAACGTAAGTTTGGGATAACTATTATTATAGTACGAAATTACATAATTTATTTTGTATTTGTATACACTCATATATATTTATAATTTGTATTTTTTCAAAGCACCATTTTTTATTATTATTATTTTTTTCTTTTTTCTTTTAGATTAAAGATATTTATTTTCCTACCCCGGAGATTGCAGCCATACATTTTAATCATTCAGAGGATTTTATTCCCCAGGATAATTCAACCAACATATTTTTAGCAGCCTTTACCACTGCTTGGGCTAGATTGAAATTGTATTCAGAAATGGAGAAGTTGGGAAATGATGTGTTATATCACGACACAGATAGCATTATTTATGCATCGAACGGAAAGAATGATCCTCCTCTTGGCAACTTCTTGGGAGACTTTACGGATGAACTGAACGGCGACACAATAAAGACATTTGTATCTGGTAAGTTAGTATTATTATTTCATTTTAAACGAATTAATTTTATAAATTTTATAATGCAATCTTTCTTTTATTTTTTTTTTTTTATTTTTAATCAGGAGGCCCAAAAAGTTACGCGTATCAAACATCATCTGGAAAAACTTGCTGCAAAATTAGAGGATTTTCTCTGAATTTTACGAATGCACAGCTCTTGAATTTCGGCAGTTTGAAAAACATAGTCTGCAGCATGGACCCGACTTACAAAGTGGAGATTTTTAATGAGGCCAAAATTACGAGGGATGCCAAAAAGCGGAAGGTTCTTAATAAAGAAGAGAGAAAAATCTACCGAATGGTCTACGACAAAAGAGTGATAAAAGAAAATTTTTCAACCTTACCATATGGATACTAAGGTAATTAATAAAATTTTCATGTTTTTTAGAAAAAATTATAATATATCATTAATTTTATAACTTTTTTTCCCTTTTTAAACAGTAGAATATTTCTTTTTGTAATTTATATATTTTTTTCTTTTTTAATTCTAGGTTTGGCTCTATGAAAATGGTGAGGCGGAAGTGACGTCACAGGTGGGCGTGTCACCTGTCAATCAAAAGGGGGCGTGGTCGGAAGTGACGTAAGGGTTGAGGGGTTGGTTGGTTTTTTTCCACGTGAAAGATGACGGGGGGTATTTTGGATTGGTTGGTTGGTTGCTTAATCGTAAAAGATGACGAGGGTGTTTTTGATTGGTTGGTTGGCTGGTTGCTTGATCATGAAAGAGGATGGGGTGTTTTTTATTGGTTGGTTGGTTGGTTGCGTGATCATGAAAGCTGACGGGAGGGTTACTTTTGTTTTTTGGCGTTGGCATCACTTGATGTTAGTTTCGGAATGGGGACTTGTAAAAATTTTTATGTCGTTCGTGTTTTTGATTGGTTGGTTGGCTGGTTGCTTAATCATGAAAGAAGATGGGGGTATTTTGGGTTGGTTGGTTGGTTGCGTGATCATGAAAGAGGACGGTAAGGGTTACTATTGTTTTTTGGCGTTGGCAACACTTGATGTTAGTTTCGGAATGGGGACTTGTAAAAAAATTTTATGTGGTTCACAGGTGACGTCACTTAAACATGCTCAGGCTTGTTCCATCGTGTTTGAACTTGTTCGAACGCAAATTAAATGCTGACGTTTGAGTTTTAATTAAATATTTTTTTAATTAGGGATGTAACGAACAATTAATTAAGACGCGATGAATTCTACTTTGATTTAACCGCTAAAAGTAGAACGAGTATATGTCGGGCAACATAATTGGACGTTATTATAAATAAATATTTAAGTTGAATGATTTTAATAAGAAAAAATATTATATTGCAATTAAATATTATTATTATATTCAAAATACTAAACCTTTGATTTTTTTTATCTTTTACTAAAAGAGTATTATGTACAACTATATTTTCAAAAATGCTGTAAGAGCCATAAGAATGTTTTTAAATTTCTTATTTGAAATGCAGTTTGAATTTTTTTTTTTTTTTTTAGTAAATTTGTTTTAATTTATATTTTAAAGAAAACTTGCGACGATGAAATAAAAATATTATTATTTTTTCCTCTACTATGAATGTTTGCAGCCTTTTTTCTACTATCTTAATATATATTATATACCGTGAATTTTAGTTTCTTTTGGAATAAAATTATTAATTTTTTAGAATAATAATTTAATTTCAGATGAAATAAATATACACGTGTTTTTTCTTCCCATGAAAATACGCATGTAATCGTAGGAATTTCAAATAGATTAAGTACACAATGGATTGTCCTTGGAACATTGTTAAACTGTCAAGTACGAGAAATGTGTACTCCCCCTTATTTCACTTGAACGTTGCAATACTTGTCCCTGCTTGTAAGTATTTCACTCGGACATTTGCAATACTTGTCCACAGCTTGTGTTGAGATGTATTACTCGGTTTTTAAGAGGATTTAATTCAGTTTTAACTGCAACCATTAGTAAAGATGAGATGTTTTTAAGAATATATTTTGAACATTTTTAATGGCAGCATAGGAGAAAATTGACCTGCTATAAAAACCAAAGCAGACTTGAAAGTACACTTTATTATACATTTGTTTTTGCCCAGTTGACTTCGAGTGAATTTGTGCGCGTGTGAGATATTTATTTTTTAGAAGATATTTGGTGAATTTCTTCGGAATCTTCTTACAACTCAAGATGTCAAGAAAACGAAAATTAAATGACCTGGTAAGAAATATTTATTATTATTATTATTATTATTATTATGTTAGTTTACAAATTTTATTTTAAATGTTATAATTATACGAAAGGCTTTTCGATTAAATTTCTGTTAGTTATTTTGTAACAGAATTTTTATATTGTGTGCTTTTTATTTATTGAATGTTAGTCTAAATATTACTATTTTTCCATGTTTATTTCATGTTCAGGTATTTTTCTGTAAAAATACTTGCAAATATAGTAAATAGATAATATTAGATTTTTTTAAAATAATAAATTAATTCATATAAGAATAAGCGTTTGACTTTAATTGTTAACGTGAATGTGAATGATAATTGACATTTTATAAAGTTAATTATTTTTATTTTAGGTTCAAATAGTTTAGAAAGCAATTTTTATTTTATTAGTTTTTAATCATTTGTGCTTTCATTCTTTTTCTTTTTCTTTATTTTTTCTTTTTCTTTTTTGTTTTCCGTACGTATATTTTTTTGTAACTTAGTATGTATGCTTGATACTTTTCATTTTCCAACATTTCTTTTCTTTTTTCTTATTTTTTAATTTTTAATCTATTTATAATTAAAAAAGTTATATTTTAAAATTCTAGTTTGAAATTACAATTTTTTGTTTTCCGTACGTATATTTTTTTGTAACTTAGTATGTATGCTTGATACTTTTCATTTTCCAACATTTCTTTTCTTTTTTCTTATTTTTTAATTTTTAATCTATTTATAATTAAAAAAGTTATATTTTAAAATTCTAGTTTGAAATTACAATTTTTTTTTATTTTTTATTCTTATTTATTATTTTAAAAAATTTAATTTTAGGTAATATTTTAGGATTCCGATTATCCTATGCTAGATGAAGATGATGATGTAAGTTCTTTTTATTTCCTTTTATTTTTTCCTTTCTTCTTTTTAAAGAATCATTTGATTTTTATATATTCATGTATGTGAGTGTGTATATCTCATTTTTTAAAAATAGATTTTGGGTGAAGAATCTCAGGTTTTTTTGGAAAATTCCATGCCATTTCTAGGAGAGGCGACGCAGGTTTTTTTGGAAAACCCTATGCCATTGCCTTCTCAAGTTGGTTCAGGATTTCAAGTAAATTAATTGTTTTTATTTTTATTTTTTATTTTTATTTTTTTAATCGTATCTAAGGAAAAAAATAATAAATTAAATTTTAAATTTTAATAATTAATATTTCAGAACAACCCTGGTCCCTCTACAGTTACGGATGAAGAAAATGATTACACAGAAGAAAACGTAATTTTTTTATTATTATTATTATTTTAAATATACTTTGTGTGTATTTTATAGAATACTGTGCATTTTATGATTATTTTTTTATTTTTCTATTCTTTTATGTATTTTTTAGATGGAAGATGCTTTAATACTCGAAGAGCAAAACCGTAGGAGAAATAAAAAATATAAAGGGGAAGAGCTGATCTTTAAAGCTCGTGTCGATGTCGACCGAATTCCTGCCTTTGTGAGAGAGAATCCACTGGCTGCTGCAATAGCATATGTGCGTCTGTTGTTTGAGTGCATATTGAAACGATGTACGCAGGGATTAAGACCAACTGATCTCATTAGAGTATGCATTCAGTCTGATGATTTGGATAGACCAATATCAACGACATTGATGACTGTGTCTTCTATGACTGTCGAAAAAATTTTGTCAGCATTAACCAAAGTGTTGCAATCAAAAAAACACATAAAACTAGATGCTGGATTTTTGATCGATATCGTAACTATCAGAAGAGATATTGGTGCAGGTCGAGCAAATATAATAAATGTGGATGTGGATAGATTGAAAAAGCGCTCAGTACTCGAAATTCCGTCTGATAACGAGGGCTTGTGTTGTTCAAAAACCATAGTGTTTGCACTTGCACATTTGAACAATGACAGACGGGAAATAAACACTTTAAGAGACCGAAGACGCCCTGCTCTAATGAATAAAGCAAGAGAATTGCATCTTAAAGCAGGAGTTAGACCTGGCCCATGTACTTACGCCGAAATTGCCATGTTTGAAGAGTTTTTAGACGTTCAAATTGTAGTGATATCTTCGGAAAATTTAAACAAGGTATATATATATATATATATATATATATATATATATATATATATATAAATATTTTTTTTTTAGGATGATTTATAATGAAAAGATCAATCATAAATAAGTTATTTTTGTATATTTTATTTTATTGTATTTTTGTAGGTTTCATACAAAAGCCGCAACAGGTCGAAGAGAATAAATATGTGGCTGCACAATAGCCATTATGATGTAATAAAAAACCTGAAAGCTTTCTACGGTAAACATTTTTACTGTGAAAACTGTGAAAAGGGCTTTGAAAAAATTGAGGAGCATTATTGCTCGAATGCTTGCCCTGTATGCAGACTTATGACATGCTCTGCTGGAGAAAAAATAAGATGTGAAGATTGCGACCGACTCTGTCAGTCAGCTGATTGTTTCTCCAATCACAAGGCTTCCACTACCCAAGGAAAGTCCCTGTGCGAAAAAGTATGTATTTTTATCATTTTTATTTTTTATTATTAACGCATATAGTTTCTCTCTCTTTTTGTCTTAAGCAATATAAGGAAAATATTATTTTATTTATTTTTATTTATTGTATTTTTTTTAGATGTACCAATGCAGACAGTGCTCAAAGGTTATTTTGAGAAGTGCATGCCCAAAAGAAATGCACCGCTGCAATACAATGAAATGTTTAAGTTGCAATGAATATGTGCCTGTTGACCATCTTTGCCATTTAAAACCTTTGGATTCCAAACCTGCATCTGATCGACTGATATACTTTGATTTCGAAACCGATCAATCAACTAAAGAACACATCGTGAATTTTGCAGTTGCTCAGTATATGGACGGAACCGAAAAAGTTTTTAAAGGCTATGGCGCCTGTGATGAGTTTTGCGCTTGGTTGTTTTCACCAAAGCATAAAAAATACACGGCCATAGCACATAATATGAAAGGGTAACTTATTTATTTATTTATTAAGTGCTTGATGTAACTTTTTTTAAATTAAAGTTTGATGTCATGGTAGCATAATGTTTCTAAAACTTATTTATTTATTTATTTTAGTTTTGATGGGCAGTTTATATTGAGCTGGCTTCTACGTCAAGGTACCACGCCAGAAATTATTCCGTGTGGATCAAAAATCATGGGAATAATTCATAAAGTGCTGAATTTGAGAATCATCGATTCCTTCAATTTTTTGCCAATGGCTTTATCCAGGCTACCGACTTGTTTTGATTTACAGGAAATTCAAAAGGGGTACTTTCCCCATTTATTTAATACACCAGAGAATCAAACATATGTCGGACGATTTCCTGATGCACGATTCTTTGGTCCTGATACAATGAGCACGACAGGGAGACATGCCTTTATGGAATGGTATAATGAAAATAAAAACACAACATTTGATTTTCAAGAACAAATGTTTAAATACTGTCAGTATGTATAAATTTCTTCTTCTTTTCTTTTCTTTTTCTTCTTTTTTCATTAATGTTTTTATAATAATTTTTTTTTTTTTTTTTTTTAGTTCTGATGTTGATATTTTGCGTCGCAGTTGCAACGAATTTCGTCGTCAGTTTTTAGAAGTTGCAAATGTTGATCCATTCCAGTAAGTTAAAATAACGAAATATGAAGAGTAAAACATAATAAAAAGAGTAAATTGAAAAAAAAAAATATTTATATATTTATTTATTATTTTTTTTTAGATACGTAACAATTTCAGCAGCGTGTATGGCAACCTACAGATCAAATCATATTGAAAGTGATACAATAGCCATGGTACCTACACAAGGATACACAAATAGAACTAATTACAGTCGAGATTCAATACGCTGGTTGGATTTTTTGTCTCACAAGTCAGGGATATATATTCAACATGCTCTAAATCAGGGAGAGAAAAAAATAGATGGAATATCAGTCGATGGTTATTGTGCTGAAACAAATACTGTTTATCAATACCAAGTACTTAAATAATAATAATAATTATTATTATTTTATAAAGTTATAAAGAAAGTTTTCATATTTATTAATGACAAATTTTAAATTTTTTATTGCAGGGTTGTTTTTATCACGGATGTGAAATATGCTATGAAGGAGACCTCACACACCCATTTAAAGGTGTAACAATGGCTGTCTTAAGAGAGAAGACGGAAGAAACAACTAAAAAACTGCGCGATAAAGGCTATATAGTAAAAGAAAAATGGGAACATGACTTTTTAAAGGAAAGGAAGGAGGATGCAGAACTAAGGTTATTCCTTTCAGAACATGAGATTCAGGATAAATTAAATCCCAGGGACGCCTTTTTTGGGGGAAGAACTAATGCCATACATTTATATTACGAAGGATGCGCTAAATATGTGGACTTCACGTCTTTGTATCCCTGGGTATGTTATTTTTATTTAGAGGTTATTACTATTAACTTTTCTTTTTTTTTTTTTTTTTTAATTTTTAATTTTTATTTTAGGTGAATAAATATTGTACATATCCCGTTGGACACCCAACGATAATTACTGAAAATTTTGCTGATATTAACGACTATTTTGGTGTGATTAAGTGTAAAATTTTGCCTCCACGAGAATTATTTCTTCCAGTATTACCAGTTAGATGCAACGAAAAATTAATGTTTCCCTTATGTCGTGTGTGTGCTGAAACTACTAACCAAGAAAATTGTAATCACACTGATGATGAAAGATCAATAGTAGGCACATGGGTTTCCGAAGAATTAAAGCAGGCTGTTAAAAAAGGTTATAAAATCATCAAGGTATTAATATATTTATATATATAATTTAATTATTAATTTTAATCATTTTTTGTAATTAAAAAAAGAAAAGAGTTATTTTTAGTATTTAACATTATTATTATTATTACTATTTTTAAGATTTATGAAGTTTATCACTTCGAATCATCCTCTGACACTCTATTCCGGTCATATATTGACCTTTTCTTAAAAATAAAACAAGAGAGTAGTGGTTGGCCGGCAGGGTGTAACACAACAAAGGAAAAAGAAAAGTACATTGAGGAGTATTACCTTCGAGAAGGAATCAAATTGGACCCAAATGCAATTTCAAAAAACTCTGGTCGACGTCAAGTTGCTAAGTTAGCCTTAAACAGTTTTTGGGGGAGGTAAGTTTTATAAAGATATTTTTTTCTTTTTCTTTTAGTTTATATTTAATAACACATAGATATTTCTTTTACAAATAAATAAATAATAATAATAATTAATTAATTAATAATAATTAGATTTTTGTAATAAAATGTATAATTTTTTTCATATTTAGATGGGGTATGAATATTAACAAAACGCAAGTGAAGTACGTTAACTCGTTGGCCGAATTCAATAAATTATTACTGGATTCATCAAAAAACGTAAGTTTGGGATAACTATTATTATAGTACGAAATTACATAATTTATTTTGTATTTGTATACACTCATATATATTTATAATTTGTATTTTTTCAAAGCACCATTTTTTATTATTATTATTTTTTTCTTTTTTCTTTTAGATTAAAGATATTTATTTTCCTACCCCGGAGATTGCAGCCATACATTTTAATCATTCAGAGGATTTTATTCCCCAGGATAATTCAACCAACATATTTTTAGCAGCCTTTACCACTGCTTGGGCTAGATTGAAATTGTATTCAGAAATGGAGAAGTTGGGAAATGATGTGTTATATCACGACACAGATAGCATTATTTATGCATCGAACGGAAAGAATGATCCTCCTCTTGGCAACTTCTTGGGAGACTTTACGGATGAACTGAACGGCGACACAATAAAGACATTTGTATCTGGTAAGTTAGTATTATTATTTCATTTTAAACGAATTAATTTTATAAATTTTATAATGCAATCTTTCTTTTATTTTTTTTTTTTTTATTTTTAATCAGGAGGCCCAAAAAGTTACGCGTATCAAACATCATCTGGAAAAACTTGCTGCAAAATTAGAGGATTTTCTCTGAATTTTACGAATGCACAGCTCTTGAATTTCGGCAGTTTGAAAAACATAGTCTGCAGCATGGACCCGACTTACAAAGTGGAGATTTTTAATGAGGCCAAAATTACGAGGGATGCCAAAAAGCGGAAGGTTCTTAATAAAGAAGAGAGAAAAATCTACCGAATGGTCTACGACAAAAGAGTGATAAAAGAAAATTTTTCAACCTTACCATATGGATACTAAGGTAATTAATAAAATTTTCATGTTTTTTAGAAAAAATTATAATATATCATTAATTTTATAACTTTTTTTCCCTTTTTAAACAGTAGAATATTTCTTTTTGTAATTTATATATTTTTTTCTTTTTTAATTCTAGGTTTGGCTCTATGAAAATGAATAGAAAAAAGGCAAATGTAACTACGAATAGCCGGAGAGAAAAATAACTAACCTGAATATTATGTTATTATTATTATTTTTTTTTTTAAGTTTATTTATTAGTTTTAAATTTTATGATTAATCTTCTACAAAAAATGCATGATGTTAAATAGTTTAAGTAATGCAAAAATGTGTAAAAATGAGTATTAAATAAAATCTTTGATGCTAAAAGTCTGTGTGCTTACTTAAAATTAGATAAATATGAAAAAAAAAAAAAAAACTTCTGATGAGATTTTCTTTTTTAGGTTATGTTATTTCTGGATATTAAGTAAAAGCAATAGTTTTTTTTTTTTTATTTACTATAATAATAATAATAAGAATAATAATACATGTTCTAACAATAATAGCATTTGATTCTTTTTTTTTTTGTAAAATTTTTTGTTAATTAGTTAAAAATCTTTCCCCCTTAGATTAAAAAATATATTATTATTCTTATTATTATTTAGACAAAAAACAATTTATCTTTTATTTTATAAAGAAAACAAATACAATTATTTCAAATGGTAAATATGAATTTTTATTTGCTTTTCTTAATTAACAGTTACAATTTTGTTTTTTATTAATTTATATTTTCAGCCAATGTTTGGTAGACAATTTTCTTCTTTTTACATTAGGCTTTGCATACATAGTTTTTACATTGCTTAAATAACTGTTTTTTATGAAATCTTGAGGAAAATTATTTTTGTTCAGTATTTCCTTAAATTGTTCAAAACCAACAGGTCTTTTAGTTCTGTTTCTCAGTAAAAAATTTATCAGTTGAACAACGTCTGATCCAGGCACAACTTTCTGATTTACAATGAGCTCTTTGCTTGGGGTCCAAGTAATCTTATGTGTTTTAAGAAGTATCATTATTTGTTCAGCTGCACTTTTATGTTTTACTGGAACAGAATAAAGAACTTTATTTTCTATGTCTTGACTTTCTACTTGAGTATTACTGTTGTCGATGGCATGTTTTTTTTCTTCTTCCTGAGAAGGATTCACATTGTTAACACTCGGGAACGTGACATATTTTTGTAAAGCTTGAACATACAGTTTAGCCTTATCATCGTCACTGATTTTCTTCTTTAAAATATTTGTAATCTGTTTATCTAAGTCTGATAAATGTTCTTCAGTAAATTGTTGATCCTGATCAAATGGAATTAGCCTAAATTTACGTGCGAGCTCCATTTATTAAGGTACTTAATACCGATATTGCAGCTGGGATAAGAACAGATAGAAAACAGTCTCCTTTCTGTACTAAAAGCCGTCTTTTCTTGAATAATGGAAGTTTCTTATCTCCTAGTCTACGTAAAGTTCTTTTATAGGGAATCAGTCTACCTTTTTGACGCTTGCTGACAGGTATATTGCCTTTTAAAAGATTCAAGGCACATTCACAGACTCCTTTTATAACACTGTTAGGACACTTCCTAAGAAACGCAGATTTTTTTTTTGCCTTGTTCAATAATTTCAGATGTTCGATAGTTGACATCTTGAATACAAATGACATTTGCTAAAGATGATCTTTTATTTATATACATTGCATAACAAGACGCTTTCACTAATGCACAATGTTTGAAGTGTGGTTTATGGTTAGGACATTTTACATCCAAGCATTTTAAGAAGTTGACTTTAGGACAGTTAAAATCATTCAGATTCAAAATTTTTCTTCCAGAAAGTTTTTCTAAAAATTTTGTTTTTTCTAATCCTTTGGTATAAATAATTTTATGGGATAAAAACAAAGAAGAAAGTATAACTTCTAATGCTGAATAAGGTAGATCTCCGCTGTCCCAACGTAAATTATGACAATTTCGAGTAAGCCAAGCAAATGTCTTTCTATTTTTATCTGATAATTGCTCCCATGGAAACGGAGGAAGGAAATTCCATTGCCCATGATATCGGAAGTCTGCGTCATAAAAAGCAAGTTCTTTGATAACAAACTTATGTGGGCTTATCTGAAAACCCTCAAATTCCACTACAACAGAAGACATGTTGACTGATGGAAAATTTACAGACAAATGCTTTTATCGAGCTTCATACACGTAATGTTTATCTCCTGGAAATATTCCTGTGCGCAGACGCATGCGTTCTAAAGTCTCGGGTCTTAAATCAATTAATAAGTAACTGTAAGGTAAAAAAGTAGCATCATTAAAAATTTCCTGAAAAGCCTTTGTTTTACCTGGAAAAATTTGCCTAGCTAAATGCATTACTTGGCTTTTATCTCTAGGGTTTTTGTAAAGCACCATATAATGAGCATTTAAATTAACATTTCTCATTTCCCTACCTTGTTGAAATAAGTTTTGCGTGATAAAGATGATAGAAAGATTTCGATGATGACTTCCTTTTGTAAAAAGTTTGCTTAATCGTGCATCATTCGATAGTTCAGACATTAAGTCATCTATAATAATTAAAGCATTTTGAAGGGTACCAATATTAGCAGGTAAGCCTTCTTCGAAATGTACGTTTTTCATTGAATCGAAAAGGGGCTGATAGCTACCATAACAATAAATAATAGATGATGGCATAGGGTGTAAAAATTTATAATCAATTAGCTTTTTAACAAAATAAGTTTTTCCTGATCCAGTTGGTCCACTAATAAGACAAGTTGAAGGATGTACTAACTTGAGCTGCTCCATTTTTGTAAATGAAAACAAAATTGTGGAAAACTCACTATTTATATATTGCATAAAATATCCACACAACCTTTAATTGTATTTGCTACGAGATAACATTCACTAAAAGAATCGACGATACTTTGAGTAAATTCTAAACAATGATTCTGAAAAACATCCATAGAGTTTTTAATACAATCACAAATTGTTTTTCCACATTCCGAATTATGCGTATGAAAATTTAAAAACTCGTGACATTTAATAAATCCTATAGAATCGATCTTTTGATATATTTTATATATTTCAACTGTCGTTTTATTTTGAAGATAATTTATATTTTTTTGAGGAATATAGCTGACGTAATTCCAAATTAAATAAGCAGAAAAGCAAACGTTTGATAAAATAAGAAAAGTAATTGTTATCTTTAGTCTATCTGAATTTTCCATCAGTATTGCAATGGTTAATTCTCGTTAATTATTTATTGGAGCTAATCAAATACTTAAAAACTTCTGATATGTTGTTATTATTTTTACTCATTAAAAAGTGTTCGCTTTAGGAAATAGTGGTGGTATTGAAAGATTTTAAACTTTTTATTTGAGGGAACAATACAAAATAAATAAAATAAAATAAGTACAAACACATATTTTCTGAAAAAATCTTTATTTTTTAAAAATCACATTTACACCGTATCTTCTTTTTACAAACTGGTATAACCGAAAATCATTCTTCTTTTTAGATAATAGTGTTACAATAGATTTCATACAAAGACCTTGACATCGTTTTACAATAAAATAAATACAATATTGTCCACAGACATTTGAAGTTAAACTTTGAAGAGTTCTCTCGTTCCAGTGAATCCGCTGATACTTCTTAACGAAACTTGTAATGTCTGCTCCATAGGTTGTAGGGGGTAATCCAAAGGAATCAAAAAATTCTAGAGTCTTTTTATCTTGAATGTAGACTGCCAGCCAATGGGATCCCTTTTCATTATGTTTATCAGTGTTGAGTACCAATGCACAAGGCAATTTTTTAATAATAGGTATTTTATCCGACGGAAAAACACCTATGAAATACTTCGCAGACAAGGGATCACGAGATAAAATTTTATGAATTTGCGATGAATCCATCAGTTTCCAAAATCATATAGAATATTTCGAGATTTGTTTATTTCGATTAAATTTTCAAATTCAGCGTACACTAATAATGTAATTGTTTGCGCTAAAGCAAGGCCAAATTTTATTTCTAATCTTAAGTTACTGTGACGAATAAGATTTAAATGCGAACCGTCGCATAAATCAGGTGATAAATCAAAGTGGAATAAAGAATATCCTTTTGAAAATTCTGATCTTGAAAGGTACAAGCCTTTGTTTTCTGTATTAGAAAACAAATTTTGGTAAGCTCGAATAAACAAATTTTTCTCAAAGTTTGGTTGAAGAGGATTATGAGGAACAGGTTGACCATCGACATAAGCACCTATGAAATTTATATTATAGTGGTTAAATTCAAAAGGAGACTTTTTATAGTTACCGTTGAATGCGTCATTATCTACACAGGCAATAACAATGCGGTTTGGCATTTGCCCCGTAAAAATGTTATCTTGAACAAAACTCATATTGCCGGCAGGAATGGAATACGCTTTTCAGAGTACTCTGT
This sequence comes from Salticus scenicus, assembly GCA_963930645.1. Lineage (NCBI taxonomy): Eukaryota > Metazoa > Arthropoda > Arachnida > Araneae > Salticidae > Salticus > Salticus scenicus. Next base: position 263,373,160 of record OZ005654.1, on the reverse strand, counting down.
TAATAGGATATTTAGCTGTTGCTTTTTCTAGGCTTTTCGCGTGCCCCAGAACTACACCAGGACTTACACGTACCTTTCGAACAAACAAAGAAGCATGTTCCATAGAAACTTTAAATTCCTCTTCGTCCCCTAATAAACAAAACTCTGGTTTACTACGAATAAGTTTTATTTTCACATCTACCATATTTAGAAGAAGTCTCTCTTGGTGAAACATATCCAGGTGCAGTCGTCCAATCATATCAACCACAGCACTGAATTTAAACATTTCAGCTCGCTTATTAAAACCTTCATTGGGCTCCGCATCGGCCATATCATAAACATTCATACGACCAGCAGTATCTTTAAAATATAGTTCTGAGCTAAGTTGAGAGGTTTTTGAATCATAACCGTGATTAAGAAGCTTCTCTATCATGGCTCTGTAAGGATAAGTATTATTACTTGATGAAACAAGTCTTTCATTTAAGCTAATATCCACTTGAGAAAACATGGAATGTAAAAAAAGATTAACGGGGCCAACTTTACTTTTGGCGTCAATGGGCGTGCCATCATTCTTCAAAATTTTTGCTTTAACATACAATTGAGTTTGTGATAGATCAAGATATTCCTCTCCACTTCCAGAAATATTAAATTCCACAGGACCTCCGTCGGATGCATTGGCTAGCGGGTGAAACTCAACCCATTGACCTCTTTCAATAACTGTTTGAGTGGGTGGTAAAGAAAATAATTCTAATTCTGACTTTGCACATTCTGGAGAATCTTGTAATAGAAAAGCCATGGTTTTATGTGTATACAGTTAATCAAAAATATCACGTCCTTGCACCTTCCGTACTTTCGATGAAATGAAGTGTTTGCAAGTCTTTCGCTTTCTTTTAAGCTTTCCACGACCAATCATTTCATCTGCTTTTTGAACTGCTTTTTTGGCTAATTTCTTCCCACTTTCTTTTGCTCTAGTTTTCAAAGACGATTTAAAATTTTCGCCGGATAATATATCATTTGCAACCATAGTACCTGTGCGTAAAGCTTCTTTTCCAACAGTCTTTGCGCCACTTATCAACAAAGGCATGGCGCTTCGAAATAATTTAGCAAAAAATCCACCTATACCGTGCCCTCTTTGCAAAACTGTTCCTCTATAGTATGGCAAACCTTTTCCAATTTGTGTTGCATAATAATTTTCAAACTTTTTTGTACAGCACTCATAGGGAACTAACATTTTTTTTTTCTCTTCGATCCTTCTTTCTTGCAATCAAAAATAAAAATGAAAGTTGATATCTAAAGAATTGCGCTTTTATATGATTTGTCTCAAACGAAAATGCAAAGTGACAAATATTTTTCCCCTTTCAAAAGGCACCAATTCTCCAGTGTGAAGTCGTATATCAATATGTACCGTTTGAAAATGTTGTCGGATAACTGGTAGGTAAAAGGGTCTTGTATAATGAGCATTTATAATTTCTCCATCCCGACCTTCAACACTTACAATCTTTAGCAGGGGAGCTTGTACATCGCCCACAATCTGCGGTTCGACAAGATCACAGTACAAATATATTACAGGAAAAGGAGATTTTGGATCGGCCACAAAAGGACTTTGCTGAAAGCCCGTGTATTCGCCAGGCTCAAACCCCAATAACTCAGCTAATCCTTCGTTAAGAACAACTTTTGAATTTTCATCCGTTTTAATTGTAACTCTTTTCGTTACTGAATGATATTTAAACTCAATTTTATTTTTATGTGATGCTATAGTCATACCTTTAATTAGATCGGGTATTGATTCATAACAACCAGGAGGGACTCTTCTGCCTTCTAACACCCCATCACCTAAATCAAAACCAAATAAATTATTATCTTTTCGCACATTGTACCAAGTATGAGGATAAATAAAATCTACTAGAGCCATTTCCCATTCACCATTTAAGTTGATTGGACTGGGCAGTTGTGTTGTAAATTGAGAAATTTTATTATGGGGAAAAAAGCTCAAAGAGCTGTCGCTGATCAGTGTTATATAGAACGGCATCTTTTTTTAAACTGAAAAGGCAAGTAGAAGCATGCTCTTTTTATATCATTTTGACGTTATCAACCCACATATTAAATTTTTCAGGATAGCCTAGAAACTTTACAAAATATTCTGTTTTTCCTTTCTTTTTTCGTGTTTTTAAAATCTTTTCCACTGGGTAATATCCCGAATCTGTTATTTTTTGAAGCTCTTCTTTATAAAATGTACCTTCTATTTCATCTCCAGTTAAATCCTTTAATTTAAACACGACTGGGTTTCTGTTTATAATTTTACTAACTGTAAAAATTTCTCTTGTCCAATTCTGCTCATATCCTTTCTCAAAACGCAATTTTTCTCTACTGATTCGAACTGTATCACCTACTTTTAACGTATGCTTAGGCGAAATAGTAGCCTCGTTTCCATACAATGTTTCCCATACCTGACTTTGGTTATCTATTGTTACTCTTTCTGGTTCCATTTTAATACTTCGGTGCCATGTTTTATTATAACTTTTTACCAATTTATCTATTACATCAATGTAACGTTTCGTATTCATTTCGGTAAAGTATTTGTACATTTTTGTTTTTAAAGTGCGATTAAAGCGTTCTACAATTGAAGCCTTTGTTGAATTATAAGTCGTGAAAAAATGTACGCCTTTACTTTTCAAATAATTTTGAAATTGTTCATTTTTAAACTCTCTTCCAGCATCTGATTGAAGATTAAGCGGAAGTCTTTCTGAAAATATTTTTTCAAATGCTTTCACTATAGTATTTGATTTTTTATCTTTTAATGGAATCGCCCAGGCATATTTTGATAAAACATCTATGCATGTCAGTAAATATCTGAAACCATCATTAAATTTTGATAAAGACTGCATATCTATTAAATCAGTCTGAAACTGTTCATTTAGACCTCCCACAATTACTCTATTTCTTGAAAACTTATGCCTCAAAGGTTTATGTAAAGTATAAGACTCTTTCTTTTCTAGCCATGTTTTAATATCTTTAGATTTTACTTTGCCTTTCAACACACGTTTTAAAGTATTCACTCCCCCAAAACTACCAGGTAAAGCAGGATCTTGATATAATTGATTAAGTACTTTTGACATTTTCACCAACAGTTTAATTTGATGTTTATTTCACGGCGTTTAAACATAAAATAAACAAATTATATCATTTATGGTATATATATATATATATATATATATATATATATCTTTTTTTTTTTTTTTTTAAGATTAAAAAACATGCAATATTTTTAAAAATTGATAAATTGAACACAACTTAGAAATAAAAACATAACACAAAATTATAGAATTAAACAAAGATTTATTCAATTAAAATATATATAAAAAATTATAAAACAATTTCATTATCAATATAAAGTTTTTCAACATCTTTTAACAAAACATCAACATCAACGTAACCGAAAAATTCCTCTTCGTTGATAATAATATCCAACTCTGCAGTTAAGTTTTTATGTACAAAATCTTTGGCTATATCATGCCAATTTAACTTGAAAAAGGCGATATCAAAATAGTCCGCAAAGTTCTCAGTGTTAGTTCTTGTCTGACAATCATGCATAAAATCCATTTCGATTGTTTCACGACAACCAAAACAGTTCATCACTTCATTAATTTTAAGAGTTATAGCCGCAGTCAAGCACTTTGTCAATGAATCAAACAGTTCCGGAAATCGAATGTTGTAATCCACAACTTGAACATTTAGATTAATTTGTTGCACTTCTTTTTGAATAAAACTGAACAAGGTATATAATATAAGACTTTTCTTTACCTTATCCGTTACAGCAGATCTGCAATCCATAAACTTGTTAAATTCTGCTGCAGTAAGTACAACACTTTTGGGCACAAATTGAAAAGACATATCTTTTCGTTGAAACAGTTCTTGAAAAACATATAAGTTCTCCCCATCTTTGCATTGTTTGGCAACACAAATACGATTATCTACGATGATTGTTTTATCAGCTGATGAATCCGTCACACTGATTATGTTATCGCACAGAATTCGCCACATATCTGGAGACAAAGATAATCCTTGCTTCGTAGGATGTATAAATCCATCGGAATCAAACACATGTTTCCTAATATGAACACGGGTTTGTCCTAGAAACTCCTGCACGGATATAAAGTTCACATTTCCCAAATGAATTGTACTATGAGGCAAACAATCCAATGTGTATCCTGTATCACCGTTTGCATTAATCCGCACACCTGATTGAAACTTTGGTGTAGAAGTGTTTTCTTTTACATCCAAAGTTGTTTTATTACACTTCGAGGAAATTAAATCGTCAAACTTGGGCCACGATCTTTTCATTTTAATCCAAAAATAAAGGCTAAGTCCACAAACACTTTGAAGAAATCAAGAGCACAGAAATCACCACGCAACACCCACAAGAAAAATACAAGAAACTGAAATATCCCGCTGTTGCCAACAAACGTTTACTTAATTCTCTAAGCGTACCGTGTTGCCATTCCGTCTAAATATTCGAAATAAAACAACTCAACTTTACAGACGGTAGCAGTTTCACCATGTTTTCAGAAATAAACAACTCAACACAATCACGTGTTAAACGATTTGAAGTCTCAAGATGAAACATGAATCGTGACGTCACGATACAACATGGCCGCCGCAGCGGTGCACGTATTCTCTAGCGATGAGATCAAAGTAGAATTCATCGCGTCTTAATTAATTGTTCGTTACATCCCTAATTAAAAAAATATTTAATTAAAACTCAAACGTCAACATTTAATTTGCGTTCGAACAAGTTCAAACACGATGGAACAAGCCTGAGCATGTTTAAGTGACGTCACCTGTGAACCACATAAAATTTTTTTACAAGTCCCCATTCCGAAACTAACATCAAGTGTTGCCAACGCCAAAAAACAATAGTAACCCTTACCGTCCTCTTTCATGATCACGCAACCAACCAACCAACCCAAAATACCCCCATCATCTTTCATGATTAAGCAACCAGCCAACCAACCAATCAAAAACACGAACGACATAAAAATTTTTACAAGTCCCCATTCCGAAACTAACATCAAGTGATGCCAACGCCAAAAAACAAAAGTAACCCTCCCGTCAGCTTTCATGATCACGCAACCAACCAACCAACCAATAAAAAACACCCCATCCTCTTTCATGATCAAGCAACCAGCCAACCAACCAATCAAAAACACCCTCGTCATCTTTTACGATTAAGCAACCAACCAACCAATCCAAAATACCCCCCGTCATCTTTCACGTGGAAAAAAACCAACCAACCCCTCAACCCTTACGACACTTCCGACCACGCCCCCTTTTGATTGACAGGTGACACGCCCACCTGTGACGTCACTTCCGCCTCACCAAGTGGGGGGTATACTACTTACGATACATTCAAATCCTAAATATTTTTGTTCTTCCTGGGTTTGTGATTATTTACCTAATTCAACTCGTAACTAAATAATGAAAAATGTGAGTTTATAAATGTTCTTTGGATACCTGACGTTCAACGCATTTCGTCCAGTATGTTTTTAGAAGGGAAAAAAAAGTAAAAAAAAAAATCTATTATATTGATCACAAACTGTTTCACATTATACTAAAACCTATATTATATATACGTACTGCGTATAAAAAAAATAACCTGCTTCAAAAGTGAAATGAAAGATTTTTACACCTTGAGAGTCAAATAGTTAAATTGGAATTTGGACTGCACTGATAGCAATCAGAAGTCTCCGAACGCCTTAAATGTTATTAATGTTATTCCAGTGTAAAACAATCAACCGAGATTACAAAACTTACTACACAAGATGAAAAAAAAATGCAATGCATCCACTACCATCACTGGGGCGGATTCACAAAATTTCTTTATATTGTGTGCTGGGTACACATAACTAACTCACACATAAAACAATTGCATTCCTTGATAATTTATAGTAGAGTTGCTATTATAAACGTATTTTTTGCCCCTCCCCAACCGAGTCCAAAGGGGGGAAGGGGGATATCTCGTAAAATCACTTTATAACGTATGTTGGGTATATATAGCAAACCACCGTTAAAAAAAAAAAAAAAAAAAAAATATGGAGTTGCGTTGAAAACGCATTCCCCCCCCCCTCAGAAAAAAGGGAGAAGGGGAAATTTTACAAAATTTATTTATAGAGCATTTTAGGCACGCATAACCAATCAATACACTGAAAAATCACCTTTCTGAGATAAAAAAGAAGTTACAATTAGAAACGTGCTCTTTTACCCCCCTCCCACCCCCGATTCCAAAGGCTGAAAGGGAGACACTTCGAAAAATTACTTTATAGTTCTTGATGGTAAGACACAGCACTCACGGATACAAAAAAAAAAAAAAAAATACTGTTATCTTCCGATAATTTGGGACATATTTACGCTTTGAAAAACTGTTTTTTGCCCTTCACTAGCCTCTATTTTGCCCTTCACTAGCAAAAGGGGGAGAATTTCGTAAAATCCCGTCACTGTTGGTGATTCATGCAGATAACCAACCCACACCCCGAAATTCGTGAATGAGTCACATTCACGAATTTCGGGGGTATTTCCTGAGCTCCCATAGATATCTCAGGACAAATTTAAGAAGGTAAAAAGGGAACTCATAAAACTCCCCCGTCGTAAATCTATCTCCAACAGGGAAAAAAAATCGAAAATCGCAAAACACCCAAAATTGTTTTTTAGAAATACACTTCTGAAGACGAACAACAAATTTAAATTTCTATGTGCCATTTTTGGAAGAGTTCAATTGTAAAGTCCAGATTTTGCAAATCCCCCCCCCCCTGGCACAAAAAGAAAAAAGGATTGATTTTCCCACTTCTTTCCTTAAAATCAAAGATATTATTACTCTTTGTATTTGAGTCTAGTCTCTTCATTTGCAATTTTTCCCCCGTGAAGCAATTCTGAGCTGAGTTATGCTCGCAAACATGTTTTTGCCGTCTGCCCCCAAGAGGAAAAGGGAGAATTTTGCAAAATCTCGTCTTAGTCAGTGTCAGGGTTCTAGAACCAGTCTTGACACCAAAATTCGAGACCCAGTATCATAGAGTATCACCACAGCAGTTTTGACTAAATAGTGGATGCAATCTTTTATATCTATAGATGAAGGGTTATGTGAAAGCACGTTTTGCCCCCGCTTGCCCTTGGGGACCTATTTTCTAAAATTCCAGAATTTTTTTTTTTTTTCAGATATTTGCTATACTTAAAAGCAAAATTCATACGGGTATCTATAATACCCAAATTTCCAAAAAATGGTTTTTAGGTATTTGTGTTTCTTATATTTTAAAGTAAAAATCATAAGAATATCTTTTTTTTTTTTTTTTTTTTTTGAGAATAAACGGTTATACGAAATCACGTTTTGCCCCCTCTTGCCCATGGGGACCGATTTCCAGAAATTGTTTTTTGGGTATTTGTGTTTTAAAAAAAAAGTTTTACAGATATCTGATTTTTTCTTCCTTTGAGATATGAAGGGTTTTGTAAAATCATGTTTTGTGCCACTCTTCCTGTTCTTGAAGGATGAGTTTTGTAAAATCGCTTCTTAGTGGGTATCTACGTAAAAGAAGGAATGTTTATACCAAGTTTCATGTTTCTAGGTGTAGAGGCTCGGGTTGGTCGATGATGAATCTTTCACTTATACACTCACTCACTCAGTCAGGACAAATTATATATATATACTTATACATAAATAAATAAATAACCAAAAAGTGAATATCAAGACATTTCTCCTTGCACATCATAATTAATTCAATAAAGAAATTTTTTATGACTGCACTTTCATATTTACAAATCCTTAAATTTGATTAAATTTAAAATGTTTTGTGAAGTTTCACTGTTTAAAATTACTGTTTAACTAAAGCAACACTTTTTATATATTATGGTTGTACTTGCCATATTTTATTAAAAAATTTCCTTCGGGCTAATTAAAATACAAGTAAGAGAGAGATTTCAAAGGAAAATATTAGACAAATAGTAAATACTTTTAAGGTCTTGAAGAAAGAATCCTTTCGTTAATGTAATCTTTGTTTCTGTGCATTATTAAAATATTTGGTATTTTAATACTTTTACTTTTTCGTTAAATGGTAAATACATAAATTGTAATGTTTCCTTTTTAAATAAAAGCTACATTTTAAGAAATTTTGAATTGCTGATTAGGAAAAAAAAAAAAAAAAAAACCTCAAAATTTCAAAATGTAAATAGAAAATAGTATATTTAATAAAAATTTTAGTATTAAAACAATAAATACGTTTAAGGTCTTGAAGAAAGAATCCCTTCTTTAATATAATCTTTGTTTCTGTACATTGTTAAAAAATATTTGATATTTTAATACTTTTACTTTTTCGTTAAATGTGAGGCAAATACATAAATCGTAATGTTTCTTTTTTAAATAAAAGCTACATTTTAAGAAATTTTGAATTGCTAATTAGAAAAAAAAAAAAACCTCAAAATCTCAAAATGTAAAAATGTAAAAATGTAAATAGAAAATAGTATATTTAATAAAAACGTTAGTATTAAAACAATAAATACTTTTAAGGTCTTGAAGAAAGCATCCCTTCTTTAATATAATCTTTGTTTCTGTACATTGCTAAAAAATATTTGATATTTTAATACTTTTACTTTTTCGTTAAATATGAGGCAAATACATAAATTGTAATGTTTCTTTTTTACATAAAAACTACATTTTAAGAAATTTTGAACTGCTTAAAAAAAAAAAAAATAAATAAAAAAAATAAAAAATAAAAATAAAAATCTCAAAATGTAAAAATGTAAATAGAAAATAGTTTATTTAATAAAAATGTTAGTATTAAAACAACGATTCGGAAAATGTAGTTTATCATCAAATCTTTTTACAAATTCGTTAATTTATTAATATTTTCTATTTTAATTTGAATAATAGTAAATGCAGTTTTTAATTATTTATGAGTTTATCAAACTTATTTGAACGCTGAAATTCAGAAAAAAATATATTACGAAATAAAAAGAAAACAGCAAAAGTATTCACTAATTGTACAATCTCTTTAAAATCCAAATTATACATTCGCGTTAATTAATTAATTATATTGAAATAAAAGAAATATATTTATTAACACGGGAGTAAAGAAATTTAAATAAAAGTTTATGAATATATGCGTAAATTTTCTTAAAGTTTTGACAGATGCACGTTTGCCAGATGCATTAGCAAATTTAATTTTAAAAAAATTTATTTCAATTTTACTACTTTTGTGTTAATAAATATACATAATTCTTTTTAAGTCAAACAAACAAACAAAAAAAGGGTAAATTTCCAAAAAGTTTTGGCATTAGTTTTGTATTTCTTTTTAGAATTTTAAAGTTAATGTGAGACATTTATTTACTATGTTTTCAACTAATTATTCGATAAATCAATTTTTCGTGGTGATAGGCTGAACGGTGTAATTGTGAATAGTGAACTAAGGAATTCGAGTTGAGTCACCGACAGTTTGACATTTACAAATATATAATATATAATCCAGGTTTACTTTTTAGAAATGAAAAGAAGTATATTTACTTACACATTAATAAAGAATCTTAAATAAAACTTCACGAATATTCTATTTTTAATATATATATATATATATATATATATATATATATATATATATATATATATATATATATATATATATATATATATATATATATATATATATATATATAAACGTGTGTGCGGGGAAGGGGAAATATGATAGATATGTAAATACATAGAGGTAAATATTTTTTACAGTACACTGCAAATAAAAGGGTCTTAAAGTAAGACATAAAAACAACTGAAACGGCATTTAAGACACGTAAATGTCTTAAAATGTACCTTAGACGTTATAGCTATTTTAATTTAAGACAGAAATATGTCTGAAATATCAATTCAGACACAAAAATGTCTGAAACACGTAAATTCACGAATTTTCAGACAGCAAAACGCGTTTGAATTTTCAGACACTTTAGAAATTCAGACACTTGCATTACTTAGAAATTTTTTCATACGGAATCTACTTTAAGAAAATTGCTTATCCTACTTCTTTCCACATTCAATAAATATATTTTTATTTTTATATAATAAGCAGTTAAACTACTTAAATTATGGTAGCTCTATGAAATTATATTTTTGTGGAATAATACTCTAGGGATGTGAATTATATTTGCATGCTATTATCTTTAACACAATTCATAAACAATAAATATATTTAGACACAAAGCTTATTTTGTTCAAAAAAAAAAAAAAAAAAAAAAAATCTTTGCCTTTAAAGTTTTCTTATATTAAAAGAAAAAGTGTGAAAACGGATGTAGGAAGTAATTTGTATTGTAGAGAAGAAACTGAATTTATAAGTGAACAATCATGAATAATTTGTGCATATATATATATATATATATTAATGTCTTCTTAGTATTATTCATTTAAAAACATTTTTCTTTCACAAGTTCAGCTACATCTAAATGTAAAACTACAAATTTTCCTGTATTCATGATTACAGTTCGTTTTTATTTAAATATCACTTTAAGGAAAGAAATCGTTATCATCGAGGGATGAAACCTTCACATACTTGTTATGCATTATTAAAAAATTCTGGTCCTCAAAATATGAAATTTAAGATAATAATATTTATTAAGTTTAAGATACCATACTATCAATAGTTTTATGGCAAAAAATTAGAAATATAACATAACACTGCGATTAGTTTCACGAATACTGCAGTATATTATATCATAAAAACAAGTTTTGCTGTATTCGACGGTAGCGTGACTGGTAAATGCTTCGCTCCGACGGTGCCTGGCTGGAGGTTTCGGTTTCCTTAGCCAGTGTGAGTTCGAATCCCAACGCTGGAAAATGGGACTTTTTTTTTCCTTTCTTTCTTTTTATATAAATATTGCATAATTGCTCTAAACAATTCTAAAATATATTTTTAACAGAAAAACATAATAGCACGCCATATTTATTTATTTATATATTTATTAAAAAGCCTTAAAAACGGTAGTATTTTTAAGCCTAACATGGCGGTGTTTTTAAGCCTAAATCATGGCGGCCTTTTAAGACACTTTCAATATCTTAATTTCTGATGCAAAAAGGTGTCTTAAAAAGTAAGACATTTTTTTTTCGCTTAAAAAATGACCATCCATTTAAGACACTTTTTAAACTGAATTTAAGACATTTACGTTTACAGTGTAACTAATTAATGTCAGATATATATTTTCAAATACATTCAACTCTTTTAATAGCATAAAATTTATTGAACATGAAACTAAAAACGCTTTGCATTTTTATTTGAGGGGAAAAAAAAAAAAAAAACGCTGTTAGTAATATGAACGTTTAATTTTTTATCAATAAATTATAAATGATTTACAAAATTTTAAATTAGTGAAAAAATAAATTAAGGCAAATTCTCATAAAAGTTCTAAAAAGCTCTCGTTAAAACTGTCATAAGATGCTGTTGCACAGTGAAAGAACTTAACATTATTAATTATTTTGAAATTAAGAAATACTTTTTTACTTATTTCAAAAGATTTTTACTTACTTTTTATTATTTATTTTGAAATACTTCACTGATTTCAAAGAATAGCGTAATTAAAAGGAAATTCCATTTTATAGAGTTCATTAACACTTATTTATTTTACAAATTATTGTTTTTGTTGGTTGATTACTTAGAATATTCTTATCGTTTTAATTTTCAGCTATAATAGATATTTCGAAAAAAATTTCATGTAAAACATATTTCAGGATATATCTAATACGTATATTGTAATGGGCATCTACAATAATGATGAACACTTCCATTTTTGGTCACTTTGAGGTCTTCTGTTTTAAAAAGTCTAAAATAATATTTTACATTTTAATCGGGGTGAAATGGGGTGACTGTAATATCAGCTTGCAACTCAATTCATAATCTGAACTTAAACATAAAACTCCTCATATCTGTTTGCTTGAACATTTTTTTTTTTTTTTGTATGCTTGTTTTATTTAGTCTTAAATATGAATAGTTATAAGATTATATATATATATATACCATTTTTTTAAATTTTCTGTTGAATCATAGCTATAGAATTATATTAACACTTTATCAATGTGCATAAAATTTTTGAAGTGATAATGATGTCAATTTTTGTGAGATGCATATTTTAACTTTTTATAATTTTTTAATGTTCAAGTTTAATTAAATGGATTTATTTTTATGTCGAAAGAAAATGAGCACGTGATTTTTTTTTTTTTTTTTGGCAACAATTAAATTATAGCTAATATTTTAATGGCTAATTTTAAAGCTATTAGGATGTTATTATTTTCATATTTTAATTTATTAAAAGAAAACTAATCAAAAATTCGAAATTCGGGCTTCGAGGTATTGCGTTGTCATCGTGTTCTGTGCTATTCTAAAAGTTTTAAATGTCTCGCTAGTCGTGAAGTTAGTTGAAAATTGATTACAAGATTTGTACTAGACAAAAAACAAACAAACAAGAAAGCGAGATAATAAAAGCATGGTAAAAAGTGAGAGATTTAGAAGCTAAAATCTGTTTACATTCCCGACTCCGGCAGAGTGATACTCACAAAATTCAGTGTTTTGATATTACTCTACTTGTAAAGCAAACTCGACATATTTGGTAAGGAAACTAAAATTTGTATGTAAATTTTAAATCTAAATTCAGATTTCATCTATTTTTTAAGCTTTTTGGTTTATCACCCAGTCATACTTCACGCAGGAATTTTGAATGACAGCTTATAAACCAGTAAGTTTATACTTGTTCCAAGCACCTCAATTTCATAACTTATATTTTTTAATTTGTCTTTATGACTTTAATGTAAGTTTGAGTTTCACTTTTTTTGACACCAGTCTTTCTATACAGAAATTTTTATCATATTTTTAAAGCTATTTTTCATGAATTTATATGATAGAAATTTTAGTTAAAAAATGCTAGTGGCCAAAAAAAAAAAAAAAAAAAAAAAAAAAAACACTTTTCTACCCTTGGTTTTGTTATTTCCAACGAAACTTAATACTCTGAGGATTTTTTTAGGTATTGTTGGAGTATTAAAAAGTATAAGAGCTGTGAAATGGTAGTTGGAGGCGTACAGGAAAGTTCGAAACGCTAAAACGTGTTGAGATATTTTAAAAATTCCAATTTCTCAAATTCAGGAATGTTTTTCTCTGACTGCAAACTTGATTTACATATATATCGTAATGTGTACAGCATGCGAAGTTATACATGTCTCAAACCATGGAGTAAGTAGAAGCACAAAGCGTAAACTATTAAACTTTATTTTAAGTAGCACATTGGTTGGTTGGATTTAACGTATCAGTACTGTGCTATGTGTGCGACCTTGTATGCAGCCCTAAGGATGATACGGAGGCATACCATCACAATTTTAATTCTCCAGGGAGGGGATGGCTCCCCCGTTTCGGTGACCCCCAGAGGTATAATTTGGATGGTTACAGTTGTACATTAATAAATTGTATAGAGCTGATATTATTTCAAAGTTATAGAAATGTAAATGCGTAAACATGTGGGAAGTGTAAGTACAATGGAAACTTACCCAAATGAGGTCAAAATCGAACTATGCCAAACGCTTGTTACACTCACCCCACACTCTCTTATATAACATGCGTGTGTTTGCGTGCAGTTTATTAGGCGTAGAAAGAATTTCTATCATTATTCGATGCCCTTATTAGCTTATTTTACCTTAACATGAAATTTCACGTAAACCTTAAAATATTCACTTGTGACAAATAATTAAAATGTAGTGGCAAGATATTAAATATTTAAACAGATCGCCACTTTCTTTTAAACCGTAAATTTCATAAGAATGAATTTTATTAAACATTAAAATCACTTATTTTGGTAACTTCACGCGCCATTTATTATCATGAATTTGAATAAATAAGTATATAATCATACTAATTTCTTTAACTGAACGTAAATTAAGCCAAACGTCGCCGAAGGTATTCCTTGTTTCGGAAATCAGCCAACAAAGTATGAAATATTTCGGAATCTAGATACCAAAGAATCAAACATTTTTTTTCGCTTTACATAAATATATTTGCATAATTTTATATACATAAGATTGTAGGAAGCAAGAGAAACATATGATAAAATGCTAAAATATATATTAAAAATAATTCATTTAGAATTATAAAACTAATTTCTTAAGCACAGTGCAGACTTGTATAACATATCTTTCATATTTGTAATAAATCATTATATATATATATATATATATATATATATGAAATTAGATTAATGTTTCAGTTTTCTTATCTACATTTAGAATAAGAATCCATGTATCATAAAAAATACTGAAAAAAAAAAAAAAAAAGGAGTTTTATTATTAAAATGACATGTATATTACTAACATTACTAATGAAGAAAAAAAAGTTTTTTTTTTTTTGTTCATTACTTTTAATGTCAGCGATTGCAGATGATAATTTGAAAGAAATAAAAGGGAAAAAATGAATAGTAATAGACTTTTCTTTTTTAACTCGGTGCAATTATTTTTTGCTTAAGATAAAAAAGAGAAAATAAATAAAAACAGGTTTTCGATATATTAGAAAACGAAAAAAAAAAAATTTTTTTTAACTGTAGAGAGCTCTTTAAAAAATACTCCTTTATAAAAAGGTTTCTTTTTTTAATAAAAATATAAAAACTTTTTTTTAATCATTATTTTATTTTTAGTTCCCCATCATACTATAGGTATGGGGAACTTAGGTAATCGTGAAAATTTTCGACCTCGGTTTTTTTACTTTTCTACACGTTTTCAGGTGTGAGGAATCCGAAAATGACAAAATTTCTATGGTGTCTGTCTGTAGGGTGTCTGTTAGTGTGTTAGTGTGTTAGTCTGTTAGTGTGTTAGTCCGTTAGTTTGTTAGCCTGTGTACACGATATCTCAAGAACAAATTGTCGCAGAGAAGTCAGATCAGTTTTAAAATATTACTTTCGACACTGGAAAGAACCCTATTCATTTGCAGCATTCGAATTTAAAAACTTCGTAAGTTATTAGAAATTTACGATTTTCTTAACATGGAAGAATAGGACAAAAATTCACTTAAACGTGCATTAAATGGAAACTTTTTACTGTAAAAATGTCAGACCAGTTTTAAAATATCCGTCTTGATTTCGGAATGAACATCAGTAACTATAAATATGCTACTTTGAAAATTTCGCAAGTTAGTGGAAATTTACGAATTTCTTAACATGGCAGTATAGGGCAAAATTTCACATAAACGTCAATTTTTAGCGATATTTTCATCGTAAAGATGTCAGACTACTTTTGAAATATTACTTAGGACACTGGCATGAATATTAATGACTATGAATTTTCCAATATAAAGATTTCGTAAGTTATTGGAAATTTACGAATTTCTTAACATGGCAGAATATAGAAAATTTCACATAAACGTCAATCTTGAGGGATATTTTCATCGTAAAGATGTCAGACAACTTTCAAAATATTATTTAGGATACTGGCATGAATATCATAGACTATGATTTTTCCAATTTAAAAAATTCGTAAGTTATTTGGAATTTACGATTCACTTAACATGTCAAAATAAGGCAAAATTGAGCATAAACTTCCATTTTGAGGATTCTAAATACATTAGACAGCTTCAAAATTACGTTTATGACATTTCTTTGAACATGATTGAATACAAATATTCTACTAGGAAAATTTCGTAAATTATTCGTAATTTACGATTTCATCAACATAGCGAAATTGTAAATTTTTCATATAAATATGAATTTTGAGGATTATTGCATTGGTAATAGTAACATGAAAACTAAACAACGGAATTGACCCCGATAAAATAAATTAATAGATTAGAATAAGATAAACATATCGAAGTGAACGGTGGATAGCCTATTAGGCGGGGATTTCATTCTGTCACTGTATCAAGCTTTGGTCAAATTCATTTCTTTTAACATGATTATAATATGTATCGCACTAGAAATTTCTGAGAATATAAATATGATGGGGAACTGAGCAGAGTCCACCTATGCCAACTAGTTTCTTAACGCTAACATAAAAAAAAAGACAATGGTTTGTTGCTTAAAAATGTACACATAAAGGAATTACATTGAAATAGAGTATAAAAAAATGGGTCATATATAGATTAATGATAAAGTTATATGTCATTCCTCAAAGAAACCATTGCCCTAAATTTACATAACTAGAAAGCGCTTATTGATAAAAGGATGAAAAAAGATGTTTGTTACCTTTAAAAGATGTAACAGATGATACAGAAGCTTTAAACTTACTTATAAATTTTGAAAATTGATGGCATAAACAGTTGTGCATGTTCGACGTTACTACAAAGAATTTTTAAAAGTAAAGAGGTATCAGTCTTCGCAAAAATCCCCAATAGAAACGTACAAAGAGCATATTGTACAAAATGATATGGAAGAAGTTGCTGTGAGTTGAATTCCTGATCTCAATCTCCATGTAATTACTATCCCCTCCACGTAAGACGGAAATTATGGTGTCACATTGACCCGACGACCTCTAGAGGTGAATCACGGACCATCTCATTTACCCATTAAGCAGCTCTTATGCAAAGCTTATCAACCCAACCGAACTAACCATAAGAATTATGATTGTCACTTTCGGAAAATCGGTGTGAATACGAGGACAAGATTTCATTCAGGAATGTTTAATTTCGGAATGTTTCCGGATGTTTATGAAATCTTGCACAATTATAAAAGTCTCCGCTTAACGGCCCTCTTCACTTACCGTCGCCAGAAGCCCGAGCCAATGTTATTCTATGGGGAAATGTTCTTTACAAATAACTTACTAACTAATACATATTTTTAAATTCAGTTTTCACATTCAGAAAATTCCCAACTGTTAAATTGACGGACTTTTTATAAAAATGTATTTTTTTAATTTTTAATATTTTATTTTCAAATTGCAAAGTGAAAAAAAATTCACATATTCAAAATTCGCATTTTGCAGCTTCAAAATAAAATATAAAAAATAAAAAAAATAATTTTTTAAAAAAGGTCCGTCAATTTAACAGCTGGGAATTTTCAGAATGTGAAAACAGAATTTGAAAATATGTATTAGTTAATGAGTTATTTGCAAAGAAAATTTCCCCGTAGAATAACATTAGCTTCAGCTTCCGGCGGCGGTGAGTGAAGAGGGCCCTTAACCAGCACTAGATGATTTTCTAGATTCGGTTGCTCTGTAATATGTAGCTCTAGTATAGGGCAAAGAAGAGTTCGAGTTGAGTGGATTTGATTTTTATGTTTCACTATAGCTACGCATTGCACAGTAGTATAGAGTTCGAAAGCTAAGCAATTCGGTTACCTTTGTGAATAGTCGTTGCAAGCACGTCACATTAATGAATACCAAATATAGAAATTTCGAAACACAGATGGTAAAAACAAAAAATGAGAATTTCAGTCCCAATTTAAAGCGTGTTAACCGAACTAATATTTTTTTAACTTTGAAATTTCCGAAACTCAATCAGATTTCAAGATTGTTCTAGGGAACATAATCGTTTGATATGTAATAATAAAAAAAAAAAGTAGTAGTAAAAATTAAGAATGTGTAGGTAAAACAGCCAATCCAATGTTCTTATTTTCAAAATTAACGGAACAAGGATGCGTCTAATCAGTGAAGTACATCATGTTCAGACAGCATCGAATTAATCAACAAATGCTTTTGTTTATCAGTGTATGAATCGGTAACATTGGATATTGAATGGTAGGGTGTATAAGCTGTTTTGCAGAATCCTTCTTGTGCTAGAGTGCTTTAATGCGAATTTCACTAGAATTAATTAGATGAATTTCTTAAATATCACAGTATTTACAAAAAATAAGCATAGATTTGCTTTAGCCAACATTTTGCTCTGATTCATGAGCCATGCTTCTCGTTCGATGAAATTTGACGGATTGTTTTTGAAACAGGAACTCATTTATGTCTACATTAGAATTGGATATTGCAACTTGTTTCAGTGGGTCTATAATATAATCGATGATATTAATACTAGAAAATCATTTTGCTCGACGGAGGACATGGCAGTACAAGTTGGAAAATCAGATAATCTTGTGAAACGGGAGAACGTTTACACACCATTGAACAACGCGGTTTTGCAAAATTGATAATGGTAAATGAAATATATTTATTAAAAATAATTTTTTGCGCATGCTTTTATAATCAAATTACAGAATTTATGTTTCTAATATATATATATATATATTACTGTTGTAGCAGATATGGAAATGCGTTCACTTGAAATAAAGCAGAAAGCTCACACTTGATTTCTTTTTTTTTTTTCTTTCTTTAATTTAACAATAACTAACAATAACTCTTGACATAATTCATGACACTTTAGATGGATTACAAATATTTTCTTTTAAAGGTATATCTTGAAGCATAAAATCATTAAAAAGATATTTTATCTATTCTAAAACAAAACACCAATTGCATTGGGCGAATAAACTCTTAAAATACATATCTAAAATGTTTTCATAAAAGCCGCCAACAAAAGGGCGAAAGATAAACCTTTCCTTCAATTCCGAAAAGCAGCTACCTTCCAGACATCTACATATTCAACTGAAAACAACGAGGTGTTGCCACTTTTTCAAACTTAAATAGAAAACTAAAATATTGATAGGCACTAAACTTATTACTTAATGAAAAATAGAAATTATACTAAATTGCACTGAACAATAACCTTTAAAATGGCGTTTCTTTTCCAGCGACATTTTAAAACAAAGTATATTTCTAATGATACAAACATTAATTAAAACATATTCGAAATTTGCATTTACCTGGATGCTGAATATACGCTAATGGCCTTGCACGTTTGATTAGCGTTCTAAATAAAAGAAATAGAGTTTCACGATATGATCTACGCACATTAAAAAAAAAAAAAAAAAAAAAAAAGCATTTTCTAACGCTTGTTAAAACGTTGATAAGTTTTTTTCACATTTCTTTGCGAATATTTGTCTAGGATTATAAATATTTAATCTGGTATATTACTGAAATAAATATTTTGCTCTAAAAATAATTTCTTCTTACATTTATTAAATATTCAAAATACATCATTTAAAACGCTGCATTGTATAGTAAATGTAAAGTAAATCATTTATTTTTCCTATTTCTTATGCAGTGATGGTCGTTTAGAATATCGTCGGACTAACATACATATTACACACCATATTTTATGATCGTTACATAAGTCAAATTAACATTTCAAAATGTTCACGTAGAATTTGAAGTTTTACTGATATATTAAAACAACAACAAAAAAATGTTTTTAATTAAAATGAATATTTATGAAAAAAATTGAATATTTTTACACTCGTGAGAAAAGTAAATGAAACAATTTGCTTTTCTGAGAAATTTTTCTGCATAAAATTATTTATTTATTTATTTATTTGTAATGTGATAACCAATGATTTACAATTTCTGTTGTAATAAAAATTAAAAATATGCTTATAATTAACAAATGAAAAACCTTTCAAAAGTTTGTAATTAGAATAATAAAATGAGTTCTATAATAATTTAAGTAACTTTATTGATATTATTCAGCATTTTTTTAAACAGTTAAAAATCAGAAATAAAATCTTTTACTTATTTAAAAAATTATTTTTGCGTAGACATTTACGTTCTATTTTTTTTTTTTTAGAATTGCGTTACAAGTTAATACTATCTGCAGTTTACAATATTTTAAAATACTTAATATTTTTTCCAAGGGTTACTGTTTGGCATTTTTTGGTATTGTGAAATATAAGCTTCCAGATCCCTGAAAAATAAAGATATTTTTTAAACTGATTAATTTTTTATTCTGACACAGTTAGTTTTCAAACATAAAAAATTTAGAAGGGAAAAAAATGAAATTTTCATTCTTTTGTTTTATTTAGGAATCATTGTTCTCCCGTGTTTAAATTTAAAAACATGTAAATATCTACTTCGTAATGTTCTGTCCATTTTTCTTTTTCGACGAGTGTTTTCTATAATCTTACAAGAAACTCCCTTTTTAACTAAATAATGAAAATAACTTTATACAGATTCCCTGGGATTATACGCAATTACAAATACCCTGTAATGTGCGAAGGATGTAATTTTACAATAGAGCTCGAACATTATAAAATGAAAACTTCTAATAAAAGTGTTGTTAGTTTTAATATTTATTTATTTTTTATTATTTATTTTTCCATCTACAATAATCCCAAGTATTATATATTTTTAATTTGTTGCTGATCTTATTTTGTTTTCGAGATAAAACTTTCGATGAAATATACAAAGCATGACACGTTATTTACACCCTTTAAGTTTCAGAATGATTCATTAAGTACTACTATTTTTGATACAGGACCGAAAATATACGGTCGTTTATGGTAAGGTAATACATCTTTATATACTGTATCAATTAATTTTGTTTGCATTGTTTTTCGATAAATTGATATTAAAAATCTTACTAACTGCGAGTTAATTCCTAAAATTATTAAATTTGTATTTTTACCATTACTTGAGGCAAATATACATTAACGTAACTTGATATTGTTCATTTTCAATTCCTTTATATTGTGCAAACAAATCTTAGTAACCACAATTTAAATACTAAAATTATTAAGATTCTGTCTTTATAAGTGTATATACATAACAAGCATGTAGTTCATGTAGTTTTTCTGTCTTAAAATTACAAGAAAAAAAAATCTTTATAAGTTCATATACTCTTCTAAGAAAATAAATTTCTTAGTTCATAACGTTACATCTCTTCACTTTCTACTGAAATGGTTGCGAAAATATGGACATTTACAATTTAAATGTATAAGAATGAACTTATTTAATAAAGATCTTAATTGAAAACATTGTTCCAATTTCCTTAATATAAATTCAAATCTTGCCTTAGAAGATCCATTTTATCACTCTTTACGCCTGCCTAATCCGCTTTCCATCTTCGCAGATTCTTTTAAGCTTCTCTTAGTAGTTCTAAATGTTTCAGCGTAATTAGAAGACAGTCACAAGTATATTTCATCCTATACCATTTAAAGCCACTTAACAGTACTTGAATTACAGAACTTCTGTTGGAAAGTCTAAAATTAAATAACTTAATGTACAACATGAATTGTTTGAAATTAAATTACTTTATTTATAAGTAGATTTTATTCTAAATTATTAAATCGGGATTTTCATTAAGAGTTTATACAAATTAATTAAAAAAAAAAAAAAAAAATAGAAATTCCAGAGATTGTACGTATTGTAATCAAAGTTTGAAAGTTTCTAAAATGTTTTCTTCATATTATTGCACTTTTGAATAAGTGTCTCACCACTGAAAACAGTTTACTATGATTTATTATATAAATTTTATTTATAAATAATGGAAAAAATACGTACAAATATAGAAAAATAATACAAAAATACTACTCTATAATATAATATATAAGCAAGGGCTACTCACCTTCCAAATTATTCCATACTGGTATTTTTGAACTTTTTTTTTTAATTGTTAAAAATCAGAATTTTCGATAACAGCAGATAAAGACAAAATATTTTCAGTGACATAAATAGTGGTATGAAATAATCTGCAGGTTTATATGCTATGTACAATGAAATAGGATTTTTTGATTAAAGAATGTGGGCATAATAACAGTAAATTGATAAAGAAAGTTTTATACTGGATTTTTTTTTTTTTTTTTTTTTTTTAAGCTTTACATTAAAGTTAGAGTTTTAATTACTCTTTTCTATAACTTTAGTTACAAAACGTTGGTACTTTTTATGTGTGCCAAATCTGCCAGGAATAAGATACGAAGGATAGACATAATTCTCTATATAATAACTTAAAATTGTGGGAGAAAAAATACTAAATTGTATCTATTACATATACATATTTAATTCCTGTAGTACGGAAAGATAAAATATTTTTTCCAGACATCAAATATCTGGAAATTCGTTGTTGTTGTCAATTTAAAATGTATCAAGAATTTAAAATATTTAATGCTGCAATATGCTCAATTTACAAAAAGTTTCGTAATTGAAGTCGAAGATTTGTTTTTAAAAGAGACATTTTTTTCACTTTTATTTCCTCAAGTTAGAAATATGTAAAGAATTAAAATACATATGTATATTAAAACTAATTTTATTAACAGATATCTCATTACAATAAGAGAGAGAAGAAAATGATTTATAAAAATCGTCATCCAGCAAAATAATATTCTAACAATTCAATAATATATATGACAACTTTTCAATGAATATTAAACTTAATTTATTCTTGTTTTTCAAACTGAAAATAAATATTAATTATTAATGATTTTCTTACAAAGATTGGTTTCGCAAACATATATAACATACGACAAGCATTGTAAATTCGTACAGATAATATAGAATTAATGAGATAACAAATCCCCTTATTCTGATAGGTACGTTCTGCTGCCAGTTTATGTTAGCTTACGCTTCACTTAGTTCAAGCTTGTTAAATTTAAAGCAAACGGAAATTTTCAAATTGAATTCCAGTTTAATTTTTATTTGAAATAATTATATATTTGGCTATGTATAAATATCCACAAATAAATGTAATTAATATGAACTATAACATTTTTATATTTATTTTTAATATCTTAAATGAGATTTTCTTCTTCTTTTTTTTTTTTCGACGTTGCGGTTATATTAATTGCTATAATCAGGTTAAATCTTTAAGAGCACTATACGATAACTACAATGCATTTATACATTACGGGAAAACGTATATGTATGTGTATGTGGTAATATACATTATAAGAAAGCTAACTTGCTTCTAAAGTAAAATGATAGATTTTGATATCTTGATAGTTAAATGGTTAAGCTGGAATTCGGCTCAAACTGATGGCAAATGATGATCTCCAAATGCTCGAAAATATTCTCAAGCCAATTAAAATCAAAGCAAGGGAGAGCTCTTAAAAGGTAAATATTTCACAAGACAACAAATAATTAATGAGTTCTGTTGAAGAAAGTAAACCTTCGTTAAAACAGGAATATTAAAATAGGAATAAACTACTACGTCAGAAACGCCAAAGAAAAAATATTGAGGTGCATACAGCTGTTTCGGTAGCCTAAAGCATACCGTCATCAGTGCAAAAAGAATTCTGAATCTTGAGAAGTGCTCGTATATATAAGAGAGGGACCGGATTTAGTTCAACCAATAGGAATACGGAAGAGGTGGGGAGTGTGACCAATAGGAATTAAGAAATGTGTAGCTGTGTAAACAGTAGAAAAATTAAGGAAATGTGGACTGAATGTAAAATTTCCAACAATCAGATAAATAGGGAATCACAATTAACAAGGTTTTTAAAATTTTTATAAATATGAAAAGCCTCAAAGAAATCGAGTTCATGAATGGATTTAGGTCTGCAAATTATTTTAGCTGAATTAAATTTAAAATTATGATTTTCCTCCCAGCAATGTTTAGAAATAGCCGATTTATTGGTTTCTTGTTTGCGGACGTAATTCATATGTTCTTTTAGACGAAATTTAAGACTGCGTTTAGTTTGGCCAATATATGATAAACCACACTGACAGGAAATGCTATAAATGCCCCAAGAATTATGCATATCAATAGGATCTTTTAACTGAGAAAAGGTGAGTTTATTGGAAGGCGAAAATAATAATTGGAAGGCGAATCCTGGATTCATTGTGACAACCATTCTCGTAAACACTCAATTAAATTACATGATAAATTCACCCGGCTTCGTAATTCACAGAGTCCTATTCATTCGAACGACTTACCTGTTGTCAATAAAAATGCAATCGTTAATCTTTCCAGTGCTGATATTTCTAATAGTCAATATTCTGTTCTCAAACTCAATTCAAATTTTGCCATTTCTAAACCTCCTTCTTTTCCTCAGTTAATTGCACCGGTTGAAAAAGCTTTCAAAAATTCTCGACTGACTGACCAACAGAAAGAAAATCTTCGTCATTTAATCATTAATAATGCCAATTTCAACTCTAAAAATTTTAAATCAAATCTCAGCCCTGCAGAAAAAAACGCCTTGAAGGAATTAAAATCTAATGAAAATATCATCATTACTAAAGCTGATAAAGGTGGTCAGATTGTTATTTTGGATAAAAAACAATACATCGAAAGTGTTACCGAACTAATTAATGATGGCCCATACATTCATCTGCCCCGTGACCCCTCTCCTCAAGAATTAAATAAAATTAAATCTGCTATAAAATCTTGCCCCTTGTTATTGAACTCGACTGAATCCCATCTTATCCCTTCTATTGCTAATTGCGCCAGATTTTATGCTTTTCCAAAAGTTCACAAACCCAATATTCCATTTCGTCCAATAGTCTCTAATATCGGTACTGCTCCCTATAATCTAGCTAATTTTCTCACCACAATTTTTGCTCCACTTCTTGCTGCTAATAGTTATACTGTTAAGAATTCCATAAATTTTGCAAAAAATATTCAAAACTGCCCTCACACTAATCTCACTATGGTTTCTTTTGATGTAAAATCTCTTTTCACTAATGTTCCAATAAGTGGCGCCCTCTGCTGTCTCGAAAATAGATTAAAAGAGTTTCATTTCACCCCTTTCGAAATACAAGAATTAATCTCTCTTACCCGCATTTGTTTATCACAAACCACTTTTTCTTTCCAAAATAAATTCTATCGTCAGTCTGAAGGTTTAGCCATGGGTTCCCCTCTCTCCCCAATTCTCGCAGACATTTACATGCACTATTTCGAAAGCAAGCTTTTTAAGAAAATATCTTTTCCTTTTTGGACCCGTTACGTTGACGACACCTTCACACTTATCGACATATCTCATCACAATATTGACCATGTCTTAGAAACCTTAAATTCCATCGACAGTAATATCCAGTTTACATATGAAATAGAAAATAATGGCTCCCTTCCATTTCTTGATACCCTCGTCTCTCGCACTGTAAATGGATTTTCAACCACTGTCTATCGTAAAAATTTTGCAGTCTCCCTTCCTCCCCATGCGCGTTCATGTCACCCACCTAACCAAAAAATGGCTGCTTTCTATACTTTTGTAAACCGTGCCCTTAATACTTGTTCAAATCCTATTTTATTGAAATCTGAAATTAAATACCTGAAAGCCATTGCAATTGACAGAGGTTATGACCCTTCCATTATAGACAAAGCTATCCAAAAATTACAACTCCCTCGTATTTCGTCTACTAAATCAGTCACATCTAATATCAGTATTGTTTTACCCTATTTTTCTAAAACTAGTCAAACCATAGCTAAAATTCTCAAACAATATGATTTTAAAATAAAATAATATTTTCGCCTTCCAATAAACTCACCTTTTCTCAGTTAAAAGATCCTATTGATATGCATAATTCTTGGGGCATTTATAGTATTTCCTGTCAGTGTGGTTTATCATATATTGGCCAAACTAAACGCAGTCTTAAATTTCGTCTAAAAGAACATATGAATTACGTCCGCAAACAAGAAACCAATAAATCGGCTATTTCTAAACATTACTGGGAGGAAAATCATAATTTTAAATTTAATTCAGCTAAAATAATTTGCAGACCTAAATCCATTCATGAACTCGATTTCTTTGAGGCTTTTCATATTTATAAAAATTTTAAAAACCTTGTTAATTGTGATTTCGCTGTTCCCTATTTATCGGATTGTTGGAAATTTTACATTCAGTCCACATTTCCTTAATTTTTCTACTGTTTACACAGCTACACATTCCTTAATTCCTATTGGCCACACTCCCCACCTCTTCCGTATTCCTATTGGTTGAACTAAATCCGGTCCCTCTCCTATATATACGAGCACTTCTCAAGATTCAGAATTCTTTTTGCACTGATGACGGTATGCTTTAGGCTACCGAAACAGCTGTATGCACCTCAATATTTTTTCTTTGGCGTTTCTGACGTAGTAGTTTATTCCTGTTTTAATATTCCAACGCCAAGTCTTCTGCTATTATCTGCTATTATAAACCTTCGTTAGTTTAATAATTGTTTCTCTACAATGTTTAAACTATTTGATATTTCAATATTTAAAAATATTTTTTGTTAAATCTGAGAAAAATACATTAATAGCAGCCTTAAACTCTCTCTCTCTCTCTCTCTTTTTTTTTTTTTTTTTTTTTTTTTTTAAATAAAAGTTACAATTTAAAATTTTTTTAAAAAAATTATTATGAAAAAAAAAAAAAAAAGAAAGAAAGAAAGATAAGAGAAAAGAAAACATATCATAATGTTAGCAGAAACATATTATAAATTTCATAAAAATGTTGCTATTAAAACAATGACTAAAATAACGAAGTTTATTTTCAACCTTATTTATAAATTTATTATTATTTTTTTTATATTTTCATCTTGTATTAAATTGATGAAATGAGAGTTTTAAAAGATGGAAATTTAGAAGACTTTTGGTGCAATTTATTTGGTTTTTATTGAAAAATACTTTTATTTGTTTATTTATTTTTATTTACTTATTTATTTATTTATTTATTTATTTATTTATTTGTAAAAATTGATTTTAATACTATTACAAGGTAATTAATTCCCTATTGTAAAATACTTTTTAACTGATAATAAGAAAATTTTGAAAACATCAGATATATATAGACATTACAAATAGTTTAATAAAAACGTTTGAAAGTATAAAATTACACTGCTCTGCATGAATATTGGACCCAACGCCCTTTTTTGCAAATTCCTATGTAAAATGACCTCCTGAATCCGAATATGACGCCCATTTTGTCCTATCACCCACCGTTTTTTAGGGAACCCCTATTTTTATCACTTTTCAGTAATTTTATAAAACTAAATTTGATTTGTAGAGGGGGAAAAGATTATTTTGACTGTTAAAAATCTTCTGAGGGGCTGAAGAGTTGGAAAATGATAAAACATGAACATTTGCTGCAAGGGGAAAATTTAGGACGGGGTGATTTGCCACTGAAATTACCTGCCACATTTACTATATATTTTTAATCAGTTATTATTATTATTTATTAAACATTATATAGCTTTTATTTTTAAGTGTTAAAATATTTTATTTCCACACTCCAAATCGAATTCATGGCCATAAAATTACCGAAAAGTGATAAAATTGGGGGGCAGGGTGGCGTCCCGAGAAAACGATAGGTGATTGGGCAAAATGGGGGAGCATATTCAGATTCAGGAGGTCATTTTACATAAGAATCAGCAAGAATTGTATCAGGGCTCAATTTTTTTTTTTTTTTTTTTTTTTTTTTGACAGCGCTGTGCTATTTAAACATGCCTTGTTATTAAGCGAGTTAATAATGTATATGTATTTCACGCTACCCGAAAGCAGCTTTAACAATTATAATAACAAAAGTAAAAGTCAATAGATTCTTTAGACGAAAACCGATACATAAATTGCAAAAAATCTCGCAGTAGTTTTTTCGTGTCGAAATAATAGCATGACCCGTCGCCAGACGTGAAACATTAGCACCAGTGCAGAAAACAAAGCAGAGACGTATTTACTTAATATTATCCCAGATGTAAAAAAAAAAAAAAAAAAAGAAAGAATGAAAGAAAAATTCTATTTTTGACAGAATTTAATTTAGTATGACAGGACTAATTTATATACTGCAATTTTATAACTAAAACAAACAAACAACAACAAAAAAATTGTTATTAGCCACCTTGGCTAATAATAAGCTCGACATTTCTTGCATAATAACCGTTGGCAAGGTCACCGTATCTGCAAAAATAGGTGTAACGGTTATTATGTGTGAAATTTCGAGCTGGTTATCAGCCAGGGTGGGTCCATGGAAGAGAATCCATATGTAAAGCGGAGGGCCTGGGCTCTATTCCCAGCTCTGGCATTTTTCACATCGTTGGTATATATATATATAAACAATCTTATACTTCAAACTACTTAAAATAAATTTTCACGGTTGATGAGTTTAGCAATAAAATTTCTAAATATTTTAAGATAGTTTAAGACATTAAATGATAAAATTGGATATTGGCAGGCATCCTGGCTTATTGTAAGTGTGACAACGCATAATCGCTTGAAAGAAATAGTCCTGCTGTACTTAAAAAAAAAAAAGACAAAAGACAAAAAATTACAAGCAAGATGGAAGAATCTAAATTTATCAAATACTTTCACTGAAAATAGTAAAATAAAAAATGACTTTTTTTGCTAGTATTAAAAAGGCGAAATGAAATAGAAGAAATAATACTTTCTTTAACGCTAAACCATAGAAAAATGACATAAGAAGAGTTAGTGTACGACACATTAGGATACTGAGTAAATGAAGCTAATTGGTGCCTACTAAAGATGGTTGCCGCTATAGCAGTGCTACCGCAGACGTCATATTGAATCTGCCAAAACATTAGCTTGTGCTGTGTTACTTAATGGCTTCTGCAGTTACGACTTTGGCTTTTTTTTTTTTTTTTTTTTTTGGCAGTGTTAACGCCTCACATGGCATTCCTCCGAGCTCTAAACGCTCGTATTCTCTGAATTTCCACTTGCCAATATAATAACGCATAACGTTTCGTGCAATGCTTTTTCACGTTGCTTTCTTGTCTATGAATTTTTGATGACATCTACACACAGAAAAAAAGTTGGTCACAGTGACCAGGCAAAGTGCTCAGCTGACAATACAGAATTGAGTAACCCAGATAGCTGACTAGGAATCTTCAGTTAAAAAGGGCACTATCAAAACTAGTCTCCAAAACAATACCTCAGACTAGGAAGGTTAATATTATCAGACAAAGACGGCTAAGCGACAATCGTAATTATCTGACCAGGAAGGCTAGTCAACAACCACAGTTATCAGACAAGGCAAGTTGGTCACAATCTACACTTCAAAAAATTAAAATACAAAACGCCCTTGCATGGACCCGATCTCAGGGCCTACGTATCAGAAGACAAACACGCTACCACAGCATCAACCGTTCATAGAGTGGTAATTATCTGACCAGGAGAGTTAGTCAACAACCGCTGATACCAGACAAGGTAAGTTAGTCAGAATCTACACTTGAAAAATTCTTCTTAATCGATTGACAATATTGGAACATTTTATTTTTATCCTCTCATTTGACTAACTAGTCAAATTTGAGGAAAATGAAAACTGTACCAGAGAAACTGGTCGTCTGACAAGTTTTAGAGCCAAAACTGATCATCAGACGAAACATTACTAAAGATACATAGTAAAATAAAACGACTTTTGTGTCTGATGACTAACTAGGATTGTCATGTAGTGTTCTGATTGTTTAAAATTTTGCGTAATTTTCTGCAAATTTGTCAATGTACTTGGCAATGGTCTAGTATCACAAAGATTTCCATTTTTCTGTGTGTAGTTAATTTTAACTGTTGTTGCAAGTTTTATTTTACTTTATTTTATTTATTTACAATTTATTATATTTTATTATAAAGCTCTTATTCTATATTATTCCGTACAAGTCTATAGGTGCATATACCATTACACACGATGATGTGTACCATATATAAACACAGATAATAGAAATTCGTAAGCAATGAAATTATTGGAAATTAACAACGTTATTTTCTTTGATATATACATATTTAATGCACTAGACACACAATTAAATTATAGAAAGAATTTTTTCTGCATATCATATTTAATTTATCAAAGAAATTTTTATGCCTGCACTTTACGTTCATATTTACAATTTTTTTTAATTTTGATTACCATTAAAACTCTTCAAGAAGATTTCATGTTTAAAAATATAGCTTAATTTAAGAAATCCTTTTTATGTCATATGGTTGTAGTTGTCATCCTTTATTAAAATTTCCTTCAAGCTAATTAAAATAAAGGCAAGGGAGAATTCTTGAAAGGCAAATATTTGGCAAGACAGCAAATATTTAATGCATTCTGTCGAAGAAAGTAAACCTTCATTGGTATGATCCTTGTTTCTGTACATAGTTTAAAATATTTGATATTTTAATATTTAATAATATTTTTTTTTTTGTTAAATGTAAGACAGATACATTAAATTGCAATATTTATACATATATATATATATATATATATTTAATAAAGCTACAGTTGAAGAAATTTGAATTGCTTAACAGAAAAGTATTAATTAAAAAATAAATAAATAAAACTTATCACTATGTTAGAAGAAGCATAGTACATTTCACAAAAATGTTGCTATTAAAACAACGAGTAGAATAAGTCTTTTCTTTTCAACTTTATTTATAAATTTATTTAAAAAAATTATTTTTGTTTCATACAGGATTTCATAAAATAAGAGTATTATAATGAGGAACGTTAGAAAAATTTTGGTGCAATTTATTGCTTTTAATTGAATATATATATATATTGATAATCAGAGCATTCATTTGTAATATAAAGATTATGAAATATTATTTGTAATTCAAACAAGTAATGTGATCATTGTCAAAGACTACCCAATCAAACCAAAAATTAAATAATGCAAAGGCAAAATTAAATTAAACAATTTGGACTTGAGTAATAACATGTTTGTATTCTAACGTTATCAAGGGCCTGGTACAATACGAAACATGCAAATTGAATGTTTTTTCTGTCGCAAAGATAGCAAAAGCTAAATATATCTTTGCTCCGTGCCCAAAACATTCAGAACAGACAAAACCAGAAAGAAATTGAATTCAAAGTAAACTCACCACAACAGGAGAAAAACCAACAAAATAACGCAAGAAATAGGAATAAATAAATAAATAAATAACCAATTAAATAACTACAAGTAAGTACGAGAACTTTTTCAAACACCACATGTAACATTTAAAAAACTATAAGACGTTAAAAGTACAGTTAATGTCCCTGAATCATGGAGTTACGAGAGGTTACAAACCAATTCATCAAATATGAAAAAAAAACAAGAATCCTCATATGAGAATCCTCAAGGTTGATAATAGAATATTACGAGAAAAATAACTTGAATAGTGCTGCCATCTCAATTGTAATTTGAAAAGATATTTAAACATAAAAACAATTATAAACTGAAAAGAATTTTAATATTAAATAATTTAATTTAATTTCTAGACATAAGTTAAACATTTATGGATCCGTTTATTTTATTTTATTTTTCTTTCTTTCTTTTTATTTTTTTTAATTACATTTTTGGGGTATCCATTCAACAATACTAAAAAAAAAAAAAAAAAAAAAAATCGAAATTGTTTGGTTTTATATTTATCAGACACTAAATGTTTTATACGTAGATTAAAATTAAGAAAAATATTAACAAAAACAAATGTAAGTAAACATGTTTTAAAATTAGTAAAACAAATTACTGTAAAGGAAAAATCCTTGCGTTTATCATATAAGTCAAATTCCAATTGCAAATTATGATTAAGAATAATTTTTAAATCCAAGAAATTAATTACATTTGATGTTAAATCAGAATGATTAAGAGATAGATTATCAGGATAGTAAACAGGTAAATCTTGATAATTGTTATGTTTATCCATATATAATATAATTATATCATCAATATATCGCAGTAAGCTAAAATTAGTACATTCAATGTCTCGCTCATAATAATATAAATATAGATCAGCTAACATACTAGATGCTATTCCACCTTGCGGCAAACCTAAACGTTGTTTATATAAAAAAAATATTGAATAAAATATAGTTATGATATAGTATAAACCTGGTCAGAGATTTAAAAGCTGAAAGAGTAACGTTATTATTTATATTAAATAAGTTAAATTTGATAGGGTTCTTATGAAATTTTGGAATTACAATTAAGTAAGGATAGTTATAGTTATTATTTTTAGTGTTTATAATTTGTAATAATTAAAGATATGCCTATTTTTAATTTCTATATTATCAGTAATCTTAACAAAAGTACTACTAGTATCTATCTATACATGTTCTCAGATGAAATTGATTTTGCTGCTTTTACAAGGTAATCAATTTACTATTTTTAAATACTCTTTAACTTAAAATAAGAACATTCTTGAACGCATCACATTAAAAAAAAATAATTCACCAACAGTCTAATAAAAATATTTGAATATATAAAACTATTTTAACCCACTTTATTATTGAGCAAGTTATTCTTGTGTATAAGTCCTGCGTTTTTCGAAAGCGGGCTTTAATAATTTTGAAAATCAATTAAAGTGTAGAACTATAAATTGAAAAAAATAAAAATAAATAAATAAATAAATAAAATATACACAGATATACATCAAAGAAACCAATGACACATTTTAACCTGAAACAATTGTTGCAAAATTTTTATAAGTTGCAGAGTTTATATGAGCAATTATTTATTTATTACTTTTTAATACTAGTCCTCAGCTGTAATTTTAACTGTTAGACGAATTATTGTTAAACTTTTATAATATATTTTATTACTTAAGAAATACAGAAGAGTTCAGAAAATGTCGAATGGAATTTATACTAAAACGAACATTATTTTTACTGGAAAATTAGTATAGCATCTGTCAGTTATAATATCACCTAATATGACATGTTCTCATAATAATGGTACAAATCAGAGAAATTTCTATTAGAATTTTTAATCAAAGATGAAATTTTATCACAATTTCTGCAACAAACATTTCCCTAGAACAAATTGTATTCTATTTTTACAGTATTTTTATTTTTATTATTATTATTGTTGTTGTTGTTGTTGTTGTTGTTGTGATTAGACTGAATAGAGTATATTGTTAGAAATGATTTTGAAAGAATATCGTCTTAAGACAAAGCCTCTTTTATACCCTAATATTAATTATTAGAAAGTACAGTAATGAAACACGTTTTTCAAAGTACCGTATTAAAAATTTAAATTATAACAGTTATTCGAATTATTCATTGTTTGAAGACATTTATAATCACATGTTATTTATTTATTATTATTATTACTATTATAAATATGATATTTTTATCGTATTGATAACACAAGTATCGGTTTAAGTTCAACTTAGGAATAACCGTAATAATATATCATATAATTCATTTTTAAAGTTATTTAGCAAAAATAAAGCAAAGAAGAAAAAAAAATACATTTAAAATACTTACATTATAAATTTTGTGCTATTCGCATTATAAAGAAAAACAAAAGTGGTATAATTTACACAATTATTAATCCGTTGAAGATTTTTGTTTTTTTAATGGATATTCAAATTTGTTTTTTCTTTATAACTTTTCTTTCTTTTTACAGAAACAGAGATTCAAAATAGAAAATATTTTTTAATATAAGAATTTGAATGTTATATATCAATATAAGTGAGAAAATTAACTTCTAACTTTAAGAACATTATCTATCTCAGAGATCTCTACCGAATAAATTAGGTTACATAGCTTTCATGTATTACTCTGATAAATTGAAATTCTTTGGTAAGACACAAAAAAAAATTCTTGTCTAATTTCCTTATCTTGAATAATCTTAGTCATTTTGTAATAGAAAATTAAATCCTGCTTTTAGCGTCTCATACAAATTATCTTAAATTTCATCATTTTATCTTGTTTTTAATCCTTATAAATCTCTATTAATTTTCTCTAAGTAAAACTGAAGTATTTAAAGAAAATAAACAAACTAGTTTTAAACGTTTTCTTAATAAATTTCAATAAAAATAATAATATCTGAATTATAACTGTTCAGCATAAAAATAATATCATCTGATATACTTGAATTTAAAAAATATCACTTAGCTTATGCAGTAATGCAATTCCATTACGATTTTAACATTTTGTGAAATGCATAGAATTAATTGGAAGAAAAATTAATTGTAATTACATTGAAGAATTTCAGAAAATATTTTTAAAATTCAAATCATTATACCTAAAGTTAGCTTCTCTTTTTTGCTGTTTGACAGCTTGCGTTCTCCATCATTCGTATTAGAGTGCTTTGAAACTTTTGAAAAAGGTATGAATAACACAATATGTTCATATACAGGGCTCACAAAATAATTGTCGATGCATTATGATGCATGAGAGGTATTTTCTTAATTATATTTTAATATATTTATACTGCACAAAGCATAGTGAAATAACGTACATTATTGTGATTTATAAAAACAAATATGTACAAAATTTGGTTTCTTAATATATATATATATATATATTAATT
The DNA here is from genome assembly GCA_963930645.1 of Salticus scenicus. Taxonomy (NCBI): domain Eukaryota; kingdom Metazoa; phylum Arthropoda; class Arachnida; order Araneae; family Salticidae; genus Salticus; species Salticus scenicus. Next base: position 263,339,196 of record OZ005654.1, on the reverse strand, counting down.
TGAAACGTGTTTTGTCTGTCTCCACTAAACTGTGAGAACGGCTAGGTGTAAAAATTTGGTTGAGGTGTATAAAAAAAGGTCTTGGGCTGTACATGTGTCGTCAAAAGAGAAAAATAAAAAAAGTCGAACGGTTTCACCCGGGGGGGGGGGAGTTAAAAACCCGTTTGCGAGCTTAACTCAGCTCCATATTACTTCACGGTAAAGAAATTGTACATGGGGAGACTAGACTCAAGTACTAAAATATCACTTTTTGCAAATTTGGAATTTTCGATTTTAAAGGGGGAAAAGGGGGGAAAACAGATTTGGGGGAGGGGAAACTAGTTTGAGAGGGAAATCCGTTCTAGACCCACACATGCAGCATCTCATTTTAAATGTTTTGAAATTTCCTGTCGATTAGGGATGTTTGTATACAATATAGTGCGCCAACTGGTGGTGAAAAATGGAGCTAGGTGATTTTGTTGTAAATCCTATCATGTTAAAGCTTATTTAAAACGTCTTGGTATTTCCTGGCCGTTACTGATGTTCGTACAGAACACACTGTGCCCTCTAGCAGTGTATAGTGCAACTAAAGAATTTTGCAGTTGACACCACCATATGACACCTTATTTGAAAGATCTTGGAAATTCAAGGCGATTGGTGATGTTCGCATACAACTTACTGCACCCCCTGGTGGATGAAAGTGAATTTTGCAGTGCGTGCGTAGCATGCCTGCTATACGGTGCCGCAGCCACAGTCAGCGAAAATACGAGTCAGAGATTCGTTCGGTTCAAGGTTAATTTTTGAGACTTTTTTCATGTTATTAGCGGCGCGCATATACGCTGCCACAGGCACCGGGGTCACGAGCCCGAACTCCGTTCGGTTTGAGGTAATTTTTTTTTTTTTGTTACAGATGATTATTGTTTTCGCGATGCTTTCATTTAAAAATAGAAATTCAAAGAAATTAGAGTTAAACATATAAAATCAAGATTAATTTTTGGGAATTTTTTCCTGTCATTAGCGGTCCGTGTATGCTCTGCCGCAGACACCGGGTCACAAGACAGAGTTTCGTTCGGTTCGAGATAATTGTTTTGTTACAGCTTAATATGATTCTCATGATGCTTTCATTTAAAAATAGAAATTCAACCAAAATCGCGTTAAAGGTATAAAATCATACGAATTTAAGGTTTATTTAAGGTTATTATTATGAGCCCGGGCAACACCGGGCGGGTTTGTTCGGTTCCAGGTTAATTTTGGGGGATTTTCTTATGTTATGAGCGGCCCACGTATGCGCTGCCGCAGGCACCGGAGTCACAATGCAGAGTTTCGTTGGGTTCGAGGTTTTTTTTTTTTTTTTTTGTTACAGCTGATTATTTTTTTCCCGATGCTTTTGTTTAAAAATGAAAATTCAAACATAATCGAGTTAACGATATAAAATCATACAAATTTAAGGTTCATTTCTATTTATAAGCATTTTTATGAATTTCTTTTTTTTTTTAAGTGAAATGTCGTAAATTATATTAGATGTTTTAACTTGAAATACATTTAAAAAATGATGCGACGATTTTTTAATCATTACGGTCAATGAAGTGACCGTGGAATTCGACGGGTTCCAGCTAGTATATATATAATGCACAAAATAATAATAATAAGAAGAAGAATAAAAATATATTTTCACTTATTGTGTCAGTAAATCATTTGAAAATAAGTAACGAGTTTTAAGATATCAATTTTCTCTTTAATTTGACAAGTTCTACCTTTTCGTTAAACGATTACCTTTTTTTTTTCCCAATATTATAAACTATTTTTTTTTATTGCAATGCTCATATACATAAAATCTGATTCATTTGTCATAAAAAAATTCATTTTTTTTCTAATAAAGCATATTAAAGTTTCAATTTTCTTTTCTATATTTAAAAGAAAAAAAAAAAAAAAAGATATATAAATCATGAAAAAAATGTATACAAATAAATAAATAAATAAAATATAATCTTTAAATGACAAGTACCTTTTACTAATGGAGGGGGGGGAGGGTTGTATTTGTATATTTGTTTAATTTTATCTCGTTTTTTTTTTTTTTTTTTTTTTTTTTTTTCATCGAAGAAACGGTCTGTATGTGGAATAATTTTTTGTGAATCGAATTTCTGGTCACGAGCTTCAAGGAATTACTATCATATACTAAGATTGAAACTGTGCTAGCAGATCTCCGGACCACCTTTAGAATTAAACCCAAATCATCTCGAATAGTCAACTAGCTACTTACAGAACAACGTTTATCAAAATAATACACCCTAGAGAGTTTAATTCTTCTCCCAATAACAATATCGTTCATGAACTCGAATAAGAATAAAAAAAAAAAAATAGTAATAGAGTTTAAAAGTAAGAAATTAAAGTAAGATAGCCAATCCATTGTTGTTAATTCGCAAGATCTTCGAAATAAAAATACTCTTAGCTTTTGGAGTATATTATACTCTGACAACATTTAATTCATCATTGAATCCATATGATTAAAAACTCTTTTGTTTACCAGACAGCTGGAACACATATTATTTCAATACATTGTATTTTAAACGCAAGCATGTGCAAAGTTTTTCATAAAATCCTTCGCGTTCTAGATTATTTTAATACAAATTTTGCTGCGAATCTTTAAAAAATATATCCTAGAAAAGTTCTGAAAAATCACATAAAATATTACAGCATTTACAAAAGGAAAAGAAAAGAAAATAGGCTTAGATTTTCTAGAGCCAACAGTTTCCTCTGAATCACAAGCTATATGCTGTTTGTCCTACAAATTTTTCGAACACCTAAAAGATTGTTTTTAAAGACAAACTTATTTATCTTTACATGGATATTAAACATTGCATCTCTTTGCATTGGGTCTGCAATTTTACCGGTAAGATATCCATACCATAAAATTATCTTTCTCCAATAATTACATAACTTATAGACGAAGTTGGAAGTTTAAATAATACTGGAAAGTGAAGCTTTTTATAGCGCACTGACTTTGAGGTCCTTCAATATTGCCAATACTAAGTTAAATCAAGCATTTTTTTCACATATTTTTAAATAAATAAAATATAGTAGTTATGTTTGAAAAGCGCAGAATTATAACCTTGAAACCAATGTTTATTAATCAGCGACATTTCCAAGCAAAATACATTTTTAATTATGCAAATACCTATTAATACCTATTCCACATTTATCCCAGTTAAATAGATAAATTTGTAATGTGTTAATTTAAAAGAATGTTTTTATATCTGTAAATTACACACAACATAATGAAAATAATAAATATTTTTGATATAAATAAAGCCATTTTTCTGTAGAGTAGTGTATGCTTAAAGTAAACGGTTGATGTATGGGTCTCAACATATTTTTTGAAATGAATTATAGGGTACTAAAAAAATGGTTAATATAAATTTTCGGCATTTTAGGATTATTTTAGTACAATATCATGGTGAATCTTATATGGTATACAGGCTTCACAGAAGCAATCTTTTTAATATCTTCGATTCAGAATAAAACAAAAAGTATGCATTGGTGAAATTGCTTACACATATAAAAAATAAACTATATTTTTGTAGCCATGCTTATTTTTAATAATATACAAGGATGCACAAAAATGATTTGGTTTGTAGTTTTTCGTTAAAATAAATAAATATATTTAAAGACAATTTTTGAGAGGTTCCTTTCTCCCTAATTAAAAACATAAACCGCTAGCATTTAAATTACTTTCTTTGCTACATTTCCCATTGTAAATTTTGCATATTTAAACATATCTTCAAATTATCTAGCTTTTTTTATGCTAATTTAAGTGCTTGGAAAATTTTCAAAAAAAAAAAAATAGAAATACAATAAGTTACATGCTATTATTCTTCGCACAATTTCCAGAAAACGTTTTCTAATGCTTATTAAAACGCCGACAAGTGTTTTTCACATTTCTTTGCAAATATTTGTATAGGATAATAAGTATTTAATCAGGTTCATTACTAAAATAATTTTTCACAGTAAAAAAAAAAAGTTCTTCTTACATTAATTATTCAGTATGTATAATTTAAAACACCCCATTTTAAAGTAAACTTGAAGTAAATTATTTTTTTTCTGTAAATATTCTCAGTTACAGAAAACTTGGATTACCTACTACATTATATGTTAGTTGTAATAAGTAAGATTAACCTATAAAAATAATCACGTGAATTTTGAATTTTTAGTTATTAATCCTTTGACTGTCAATATATATATATTCTGAGAAAACATAAAATAAGTATTAAATAAATAAATAAATAAATTATCTGATGTGTTTCATTTAATAGACGATGAATTTCCTCAACTGATAAATCTATTCACCTATTCATGATAGTTACAGGCATACTTGTGAACATACTGATTAATATTCTGCAGTATTGTTAGCCCCGCCTTCTTTTCCACACCAGTATCTTTTTAGAGTGTGTTTATTCTTATTTAATCGTAAGTGCATTTGGAGAATATTACTCGAAATGTTTACTGGTGTGAGAAAAAGGGCGGGACTAACAGCACTACGGAATATTAATTAGGATGTTGGCAAGTATGGTTACAGGTCTAAAAGATAAAAACAGACAACCTTCATAAAAAAGTTTCATATTATATTTAAAATGAGCTTGGGATAAATATGTTCCGGTGGTAGCGAAAGGGTTAAAACAAGAAAATGCTTTATCTTAAAGTGAATATTTATGAAAAACTTTGAATGTTTTAATTGTCACGAGTCAGCTTTTTGTGCATAAAATTATTTAGGATATTTTGAATATGAAATATATATATATATATTTGCAATTTCTATTAGTTAGGAAATTTGAAAATAAAAAGCATATTTAACAAATGAAAAATTTACTGGTGTGAGAAAAAGGGCGGGACTAACAACACTACGGAATATTAATTAAGATGTTAGCAAATATGGTCACAGGTTTAACCCTAGCGTCAATGACCAAACGTTTCCCTTACTCTCAATGACCGGGTACCGCGGTACTCGCATCGAATTTCGAAAGAGTAAAGAGGAAATCAGTTTTCTTTCTACCACCCCTTATATGTAAATGGAAGTGTTCTTTATTATCGCCCTCCTTGTGAAATGTATCTACCCTGATTTTACTGAAAGAACAAAAAGGCTCGTTATTTTCCCCACGTTTTACGCGCGTTTCATTTTAGTTTGTGTGCAAGAATCGGCAGTTTTCTTAGTATTGTCATTACAATTGATTGCAGGTTTTTGGTGTTTCATAATGAATAAGTAATTACGTTTTATCACAACTTTACTAAGAAGAAATGGAAGAATTATCTGCAAGGCAGTATGCAATGTAATGCATTTTCGTAATTTTTAGACTTAAATTTCTATATCAGCTAAAAATTAAATGCTATTTTATTATTTTAGGTTGATTTCTATAGAAATCGGCCTATTGCAATCACTTCGTTTGTATATATATATATATATATATATATATATATATACTCTACTATATATATACTCTATATACTCTACTATTACTTTCTACTTTACATCATGATAGAAGCACCTCTGGGGCCTGCCAAAAGCCAGAAATCATTACGTTTTACAACAAAACAAAGTCTGGTGTTGACATGATGGATCAGATGCTTCGAAAGTATACATCTCAGAGACAAACGAAAAGATGGCCACTTGCACTTTTTTTCAACATTTTGGACATATCTGCTCTAGCTGCTTATATTATATATATAGCTAATGTAGATATGCGCAGCCATAAAAAGAACGACCGCCGTTTATTTTTGCGTCAGTTAGGTGAAAGCTTATGTCTTCCAACAATTCAGAAACGGTCAACAAATATTCAGAGCATGCGACATTTTCCAACCAGATCAGGAGTAGAAAGCATTTTGAAAACCTCAAACCGAGTAGAGATGCCGTCCAGCTCCAGTACTACTACAGATTCTCAGGCACGTGATTCAACAGGTAGAAAGCCAGTTGTTGGAGTTTGCCAAGCATGTCTTTTTGCTCGGAAAAAACTTCGCAGAAAAACGAGAAAATCGTGTAAAACGTGCCGAAATCCAGTTTGTGATGAACATTCTATTACAATATGCCAATGTAAATCATGTGTTGACACTTAATTTTTACCAGTAATTATATTTTTCCGGATAATAATAGTAATAAAGAATAATAATATGTGTTGAAAACTATTTTTTTTCTGTAATTTTATTTGTCAAGATACTACTACTACTACTACTACTACTAATAATAATAATAATAATTATTATTATTATAAATAATTATTATTATGCTTTATTATATTTTTCATAATAAAAATCAGATAGATTTTACATGTAGATGAGAAACAATAATGGGTACCTGGGTACCTGGATATTGAGTAATCGTATAAGAAAGTTTAATGCAAAAAAACTCAATAATAAAATTTCCCAAAAAAGGTTACAATTGTATGTTTCAGTTCAGATTCATGTAAATAACGAGGATTAAAAGCGATTTTGCCGAGTCTTAATTAGAAATGACTAAAATTACGATGATTCACGCAAAAAGGTACCCGGGTCCCTGGTCATTGACGCTAGGGTTAAAAGATAAAAACAGACAACCTTCATAAAAAAGTTTCATATTATATTTAAACTGACTTTGGGATATATATGTTCCGGTGGTAACAAAAGGGTTAAAGCAAGAAAATGTTTTTACCTTAAAGTGAATATTTGTGGAAAAATTTGGATGTTTTAATCGTCATGAGTCAGCTTTTTATGCATAAAATTATTTAGGATATTTTGAATATGAAATATATATATATATATATATATATATATATATATATATATATATATATATATATATATATATATATATACTAGCTGTGAATACCCGCTTCGCTGGGTCATTTTTAATAGCACAGTTATTTGTTATTAATAATCCATCAATACTTACTTGACAATTTGTTATATAAAAGACACATTTTTTTTTTAATTGATTAATTTATTGATTTTTTTTTGTTTATACATAAATATCTTATGACTAAGTATACATTAATATCTTAAATTATCTTAAATCAATTTATGTACTAAACATTTCTACTGAAGTACATTCTTATACACTACGTTTACTGTTTTGTGTTCTGGTGCATAAACAAATAAATTATCTTTCTGTCCCACGCGTGAAAAAGCTACATAGAGTTGGCCATGTGAAAAACAGGATTCTTTTAAATTAACCCCACAAAATCGGAACGTCTGACCTTGGGCCTTATTGATAGTTATACTATAAGCTAATCTTAGTGGAAATTGTAATCTTTTAAAACAAAATGGTAAGTCATTCGCAATTAATGGAATTCTTGGTATAAAAACCAAGTTTCCTTTTTCTTTGCTAGTTAGAATTTCTGCCTCAATGATGTTGTTCAAAATTTGTTTTACACATAATCTTGTACCATTGCATAATTTTGGCGCATTAAGATTTCGCATTAATATGACTGGTGATCCAACTTTTAGCTTCAATTCATGAGAAGGCATACCAGGTGGCTCTAATGAATTTAAGAACTCTATCGGAAAGTTCAAATTTTCATCTTGATTCATCATTGAATCTATTGATTTATAGATTTTTTCCTCTCCCGGTATCATATCCTGTACTCTTTCATTTATTTGTTTTACTACACTATTTTTTGTAGCCAAAATTGCTCGTTCATACAACCATGTTTTATTCAAGTAATTTTGTTCTATTGATGGATAAATTTTTTCTATAAGTTGTTCTTCGGTATCTACTACATGACACAACTCTTCTGATAAAATTATTTTACCAGACTGTAGATCTAGTGGGTAGGTGCCATTTCCAATTTTCAGAATATTGTCGGCAAACTCTTGTGCTTTTGGATCTCCAGTTATTAGTGCTCGCATATTTTCGGTTAGTGATAACTTTTCAACATTATTCCAAAAAATTGATCGTTTTAAACACGCATTTATTTCGTCAGCTGGTGTTGATTTTGGTATAACTGGTAATGTTTGTCGGAAATCTCCAGATAGTAGCAATAAAACTCCGCCCATTAGTTTTGTATTCTTCCGAAGATCTTGTAGTGTTCTATCCAGTGCTTCAAGTGATTTTCGATGAGCCATTGTGCACTCATCCCATATTATAATTTTGCACCGTATTAAAATTTGGCCACGTACAGAAGATTTTGTGACATTACAGACTGGGAATTCTTGATCAGCTACATTTAATGGCAAATTAAATGCAGAATGGGCTGTTTTTCCACCTTCCATTGATGTCGCGGCGATTCCAGAAGATGCCAATGCTAATGCGATTTCATTTTTTACTCGGATTGTAGCTAGGATTAAATTGATAAAGAAAGTTTTGCCTGTACCTCCTGGTGCATCTAAAAAGATAATCCCTCCTGTACTTGTGTCAATACGACTTATTATTGTGTTGTATACTATTCGTTGAGTTTGTGTTAATTTTGGTTTATTTTCATTGATATAACGTTGCAATTCTTCTACATTATAATTAAGTTCTTTTGTTAATTCTGAATTAAACACGCTTGATCCGCCTCTTTCAGGAGATTGCACCCCAAGAGCAACTAAATTTTGATTGCACATTGCGAAACATCGATCTTCTAAAATTATTAAAGCTTCATTATAAATATTATCGTTGAAACCAATATTCATATCTTGATTGTCTCTACGCACTCTTGCTAGAATATCATCACTCATACTATCACGATATTTCATCCATAGTCTATTCGGATTTGAAGGATTACATGTTGTTATAATTATAGCAAAGAGTTCACGTAATTGATTTGCTGTTGCTGTTTCTGTAGCCTCTTTCATTGCCTATTCCCATTGATTGTCATTTTCTAATAAGCCACGACGCTGACAGGCTTCACGATATGTCTCGCAAATGTAACCATCTACCGTTCGAAGATCTTCAAAGGAAGTTGGTCCACGTACTTCATGGAGTAGTAAACGTAAATAAAAGCACTCAGCATTTTTTGGGTGTACCGTATATACTCGACCGATAGCATTATCTTTAAATACACCCTCAAATCCTTCAACTGGAACTCCTCTCTTTCGTCGATTAAATACTCTTCGTGATGAGTCCCACGTGTAATAACTGGGAATATCTCCATAAAAAAGAGTCTTAGCAAAGGGATCATTGAGACACAATTCGAAAAATGCCGTCAAGGTTGTATTAACAGGTTGGTTTGCAACTTTTTGTGCTGTTTGATTAGTAAAATATACTCGTTGTCCATTTTCAAGGTGAACTGCTAAGTGAAAAACAGCTGGATCTCTGTCATGAATCGAAAACCCTAATATACGCCAAACTGCTTCGTTACTATTTATATACCGTCCCATTTGATATCTTAAAATTTCATCGTTTCGATTTTCATCAGTAATTCAAAAAACAGCCATATCGCTTCCTTTGTTAATATATTTACACACATACTTAATTGACTTGACAGAACTGCAATATTCTACATTAATATGAGCATCAAACATTTTTGATAATAAAGGATTATAAGGGACAACCCATCGATTATCAATTTCAATTTCTTCGCCTCGTACTCTGATTTTTGCTGTAAATCCTCCTTCACTCGGTGGTCGACGTCGATATTTCGGGTATGCATCATCTCCTGTTTGCGTCTCACTCAAAAATGATCTTGGATATCGTTTTGAACATTTATTATCTTTCATACAGGGTGATTGCACATTAAGCGCTCCGCAAGGCCCATGTATCATGTCTTTCACGATTATTCTATACAGAACAGGATCTTCATCCGGATTTGGAAATTCTGCTTTGATAACGTCATCGATCTGATTTGAGTGAATTTTTTCTTTCAGCCAAATTAAATTGTGTGAGTGTGGCAATCCTCTTTTTTGCCACTCAATGGAGAACATCCAACTGATAACATTTCCAAAAATAGAACTCTTCACAATAGTATTAATAAATTTTACTTGTTTCTGTTTAAACACGCGCGCAATTATATCATGTCTGTCATGTGGCTTTTGTCCATACTGTAATTCATCTTGAATTTCTTTCCATGAAGAATTACACGTAAACGTTATAAATAAATCAGGACGACCATATTTCCTTACATACGTCATTGCGTCTTGTGCATATTCAAGCATATGCCTAGGGCTACCAGTGAACGTAGAGGGCAAAATTACTAATCGTCCCAAATTTTCTATATCTCCATCATTGGCTACTGCATCCCGTAAATGAATATATTCATCCGATCGTAATTTATTTTGATTTTGGCGGATAAATAACAGTCTCTCTGCTTCAATTTTTGCTTGCATATCAACAATAAACTGTAAAAACAACTGCCGACAGTTGAGTATATGATTGTATTTATTTTCTCTCTCCATTATCCGATATGCATAAAATTCCTTAGAAGAAACTTTTTTGTTTGTTGGTCTATTTGTTTCTGGATTAATATGATAAATATTAAAATGGTAACCATCTTCACCGTGACAAAATATTAATGGATACTGCAAGGCGTCATACATGTGATGAGTTTCAGCGATACGTTCCAACTTATTACTTCTTCGTTGTACCACAATGTCTCTATAGCTACTTTCACTGTCCACCATGACTACAGCTATTTCATTTACTTGAGGTGCATTAAATCGTCTTTCGTGCTCACCAATTGGCCTTTTATCTGCTCGAATGATTATTTTATAACTATCTGAAACCATTTTTTCCATTGCTGTTTTAAATATCTTTATTAATTCATTATTTTTATGAAGAAAGCGCTGTAAATAAAGAATTATATCTCGATGTAATCCTGTAAAAGTTGAAAGCCTTTGGTCCAGTTCGTGTTCTTCATTTCCTACAAAATAAACTTGTAAAAATTTCGGAGTATCATTTGGGAAAGACAATAATGATCCAATTTTATGATATACTTGTCCCTGTATTTTAAACACTGGATTTCGGAGTATCATTTGGGAAAGACAATAATGATCCAATTTTATGATATACTTGTTGTCAAGTAGAATTCCTGGGATTCAACTGTAGAAAGGTCCCATTAATTATCCAGGTCCGTATAGCTGAAAAAGAAGGCCGTTGAAACAAAAAGAACTAATAGTTCGCAGCAAAACATATTTATTTTCTTTTGTAGAGGTTTCATAATAAAATGAACAGTACATTAATAGTGTAATTTCAGCATGACCATAAGTTACGAGAATGCAAAAGATAGGGGGTGAGAGAGAGAGCTACGGGGTTACATGTTATTCAATCAACAGTTGTAGAGCGAATTCTGAAGTTGACTCTATTGCAATTAAGATCAGACTGATGAATTACGCCAAAATTATTAAAACAGTGCCAAACTTTCCAGCCAAAGCTAATCCTTTGTTTGTAGAATAATTTAATATAAATATTTTGAATTTATTAAGTTCGTTACATTAGTTTAAGCCAAGTTTTATCGCCAGAAGACCGTTATTTAAGGGAGACACTCAGACTAGGATTTATTGCACATCCTGTGATAAAAAAAACTAAATTACCCTTTAATGATATTAGAACGGAAATGTATTGCTTAATTTAGCCTCGAATAAATAAACATACGCAATTTAAAAGAATGAAAATGTAATTATGTATCCAACGGTTTATAACATGGAAATAATATTTTTTTATATTTTATTTATTAAATGATTTAGAAGAGCTTATAATTTTGAGAGCTGTCATTTAAAAGGAATATGTTTTTGTTCTCAGACGATTTAATAATAGCATAAGGGATAAAGTATTATTAGAATTAAGATATTTATTATAGACAAAAGCGAATAAATAAAAGTAATTTAGAATTTAGTTATCTATTTTTATTAGCTATTTAATTTATTGAAAATATAATAATTATTTATTGCCTTTATTTAAAGTTGTAATTAAAACACATATATGTGAAGAAACGACTTCACATATTTCTCCCCAGCGACGAGGAAAAAAAAAAATATCGTCAAACTGGACGAAAATTATAAAAATATAGAACGCTCTCTCTCACCTTCACAACAGTGTAATACAATTCCAAAAAAAAATCTGCATCCAATTGTGAGAAATGTAAAGTAACCTTTTGCTAAGCAAGGGAAAAAAAATTGTGGCATATAACAATAAATTCGAAAAAAAAATCAATAATAATAACAGTTATGAAATCATGAGACATATTCAGTCATTGTCATGCCAAATTGACATATCTGAAACAAATTACATAATCAATAATTTATATAAATATGATATATAAAATGTGTAAAATATTAAAAAAACAATCATTTATTACAGTGTATGTATGTTTGATAATAAGGAAAAGGAAATCAGTAACCAGAAATATGAAAATCAAATAATTTTTGTATTTTGTTAATTTTCAAAAAAAAAAATCTAATATTGCATTAATATGAAAAAAAATATATAAACATTTTTGATTAAAAAGGACCATTATCGTACACGTGAAAAATTAAATTCTAACAAAGTGAGCCAGAGAGTGTGTAATAGAACAATAGCTATGACAGATATGATGGTTTTGTGATGTCTAACTGAACATAGCGTACTGAACAATATGTGAAAAGCAGAAGAGGCTTCATGTTGTGCAAAAATGACAACCAGCATTCTGCAAAGTGACATAATGAAATGTCCCTTGTATGTGTAAAAATGTGTAGAAAAAAAAAAAAAAAAATCTAGCCCTATGTCAGAATAAAAGCGCACATGTAAGAGTTCAAGAAAATTATTTTATTTTATTTTATCTCTTATTTATTTTTATGCCTTCTAATTTATTTTTTTTATATAAATTTATGAACCAACTTTATTTCAATAGCTTGTGTTGGTAAAAAAAAAATATTAAAATTTACTTGTATGAAATAATTTCCTTTTCCTGAACAAAATTTTTAATAAATGAATTAGCATTTGAATTTCTCTCAAAAATATGATCTCAATAATAATATAATTTTTAATGCATAAACTCTGAGTAGACCTGAAATAGGTGATAAGAATATAACTCATAAAAATTGTCAAAAAAACAGCAAAAAAAAAAAAATCTAAATATACTATTGTTTTATAATTACAATTGAACTATTATTTTATCGAGCCCAATTAATATTCAATATCTTTCTTAAAAAGGGTACTGTATGTTATACAGATAATTCCATAATACTGCTCAGTAAGAAATAGTCTTAAAAAAAAAAAGAGAAGAGTGAACCAGCCACATACTTCTGCACAGACTACTTCTTACAACGCACAGATGATTTCACGGCCATATAAAATACATCTGTGGTGCAAACCTTCCAAAAAGGAATTATTTTAATTAAGAAATTTTAAATAATTAAATATTTAATTTAAGCTGAAAGAAAACTTTCTGCAAGGGTTTTACTCTTTAGACAAGAAAAAAAATTTTGATAAAAACAAAATTTTAAAACGTACAGACTATGTACGGAAATTTCACTTTTTATGTATTTCTTTGAAAAACAAATAGGCTCAAAAAAAAAACATGACAGAGTTTATTGCAAGTTGACAAAAATTTATTTACTTTTGTGTATGTGTGTATTATTATTGTAATTAGTCTTTTGTGAAAAAAAAAAAAAAAAAAAAAAAAAAATCGCGTGAAAATTTAATAAAAGAAAATGTAATTATCTCCACATGTGAACCAATTAAATAGCAACTAAATAGGTCAGATAAAATTTTGTGAGAGTGCGTATGTGTGTCAAACATTGGGTTGTGAGGCCAAGTTTGAGAATGACGTAGAAAAGCATGGAAAACCATACATGTGAAAGACAATGGAATACTATTGGATAAATTTGCATTATGACTGACAAACTGAGAAACCAGCCAATAATACAATAAATTTCTGACCCAAAAGAAAACATATACAGGAACACATGTAGAAACATAGGGAGAAAAAATATATATTCTTTTTGGTGTGTGTGTGTGTGAGAATTATTAATTATAAAGTGTTTGCAAACGTTAAAATAAACTGATCATGTTATTCAAATGAGATAAAAAAAATAGTGTGAATTTGTTAAAAATGAATCTTGTGAAAGAGGCGATGTGTTCACGCAAAGAATCTTTGACAACCAATGAAAATATAATTAGGAAATTATACAATCCAAATATTTCCAAAAGTCACATACATCCTCATGTTATTTATTTAAAATCTATTAAGTAATTTTATATCAATATCTTTTTTATTTATTATTATTTTCATTATTTTAATTATTTATTTTTGTCACCCGAAGTATTTATAGAACATGTGTTAATGAATTATAAGTGTACTTGGAAACCAATAAAACATAACCTTCAAAAATTGTTGTGAAAGTGTGAAATCCCCTACACAATTACAAGTGTTGAAACCAATATAATGGTCAAAATCCGTAGATTATAGAAGTCATTAATATACTGACAACCAGAGCAACACAATTGTGCTTAGAGGGTAAATGTGTATATGTGAAAATTAAAAATATAATCAAACGGGTGATATGTTATAATGTTTAAACAATATTGTAAAAAAGGAATATCAACTGAAATAATTTGAACTATTAAAAATTTAGTATATGTCTGTAAGTGTTCCAAGAAATATTAAAATTGAAAAAATTTAAAAAAAATGCCACAAAAATAAATTTCCATTGCCGCAGATGAAAGCGCTAAAATTGCGAATTTAACGTGCACTGAAAATTATAAACAAACAGTAAAAGCAAAAAGTCATGACTAAAACAACAGCATTATCTACTGAACTGAGCATATATGAACTGAAATGAGCTGAGCTGAGCAGAGGTGAGCTTAGATGAGGCCTCAAAAATTAAAAATAAATGCGCATAAAGTAAATATATAAATAGCTTCAAAGGCTATAAAATTGCTCAGCAAAATAATAATATAAAAACTCGAGTACAAGAAGTGTAATCTCACTTCAAAAAAGGTGAATAAAAAGAATTTCACCAAATCAGCTGATAAAAGGAACAGTAAAATAAATCTGTTCACACACGTGCAAAAGATGTTTTTTTTTTTTATCTTAAAAAAAAATACTGCAATTATTCAGCAGTGGGCCCAATTTGATGTTAAAGTAAGCTTACTATATATTTTGGTGTGATAATTATTTGCTAGCAATAGTAATAAAATATTCCCATATATATAAGATAGACATATTAAATATAAACACCAATAAACAAACATGAAATATCGAATAAATGCGATAAAATATATCATATGTACAGTAAAAATAAAAAAAAAACTCTGCAATCAACGTATTTGAACTGAATGAAAAAAATATATCACTATTATTATTATTAGAACACAAACAAACTCAGGCGGAATGGCGAGAGTTTATTTCTGTTTCAAAAAAAAAAAAATTAAGCAGTCTTCCGTTTCTGTTTTTTTTTTTTTTTTTTATCTTATCACGATTACTCTGAAACTTTTCTTTTCTTTTTTTTTACGTAAATGAACGAAATAAAACTATTATGCACATAAAATAAATTTCGTATGAAAGGTAATTAAGGGTTAAAATTTTAGAAAATGATGATAGGTTTCATCTAACAAAATTGAATGAATGTGGAAAAGAAATGTGTGAAATGAAAATTACATTAGATGTCAATGTTCACGACCAGCATAATAATACCTGGATTTATGCGATAACATCTAACCGACAAAAAAATATAATGTGTTATAAAATTTCTCAAAGTTTATGAAATTAGAAAAAAAATAATTAAAAGATTTGTATTAAAATGTAATATTTTAGTTAAAATGGGCAAAGAAAATACTGCGTTATGTTATTATAAAAATTAAAACTTGAAAAAAAATTCGACAACCAAAAATAATATTAGAATAAAATTATGTTTATGTGTTTAGGTATCCAAGATATACAACCAATTCTCTTTCTGTATAAGTGATTGTACATGAATATTTAAGAATGCTTGGTAAGTATAATAAATAAAACATTGAACCTTATGTTCAAGACTAACAAATTTGTTAGGTTTACATGAAAGTCAATGTACATAATATCCGAAAAAATTAGAAAAGAAATATGTAAATTTGAAAAATTGTGTGTTAAATTTATTCAGGACACTTGGATGCAACAAGATACGGCCAGTATAGATTCATAAAATATATTATGTACTGGATTTACGTATTGTCCTGAATACATATAGTGTTAAAAAATGAAAATTGTTGGAGATACAATCAATTAATAAATATTTATCCTCAATATTTTATTTTATTTATATATTCTGTCACTGTGTAAGTGAGTATGTACCTATGCGTTGTGAGAAAGATGTTTTTATATAAACAATATTAGTAAACAATGAAAAAAAAAAAATGTACCCTAAAGAAAAATAATATCATTCGATTTCTGTAAAATATGTTAAATTTTGTGTAAAATTTAAATAGTAAAAATGTAAGTTAATTATAGGAATACTCAAATTAAATGAAGTTTAATGTAAAATCATGCAAACAAAGACAATCAATGCAGATCCCCTCACCAAGAAAAATTTGGCCAGTAATTCAAGATAAGGAAAAAAGCATTGAATGCCAACAACACAAGTGCAATTAGCAGCGCTACTAATGCACATTGTGGCACAAAATTACATAAACTTAAATCCTAACATATTAATTGTGCCTCTTTTAATTCAAGGACTTAAATTAAATGTATAAACCTAAATTATTTATTTGTTTAACTATTTTTAAATGAAAGGATAAATAATGGTATTTAGAGAAAAGTGTAGTGTTTTGACAGTTAGGTTTTGAAACACAGTGATGCATAAGATTATACAGCCCTTATCTTTAAGAAACCAATTGTAAAAAAAAACTTGATTTAATATAACCATGATAAGAAAAATAAACCCATTATCTTTAAAATTAAAAAAATGAATCTCAATAATTTATGTAAAGGTGTGAAAGTTATGTAACATATTAAGTAAAAAAAATATCAACTAAGTTCTCTAAAATATATTGCTAAATTTTGCTTTAAACTATGACCTTAAAAAGTAATAAAAAACATATAAATTTATGGAACAAAAGTATGAGAATAACTGAAATTATCACTCTAGTTATTTTATTTATTCATTAATTTGTTATACAATGGCAGTTCCAAGCAGGCTAAAATCAGTGATCAAAAAAAAAATATATGTGTGTAAAAAGAGGAGAAATAGGTGTCAAGATACCGACTGATATCAAAGCAAAATTTTGCGACACATCTCCCAAAAGTATATGTATGTGTATTTCCAACCTGCCTGGAAAACACCAACATGAGAAATAACTCAAAATTTAATTCTAAAATTAAAAAAATTAATTAAATTCAATTATTGACAATAAACAGAATAATAAACATTTTTCAAAAGGAAAATCTGAATATGAAAATAAAAAATATACTGAAAGGTAATGCAAATTTGTATAAAAATTGCACAAAAAAAAAAAAAAATTATTATTATTATTTTCCGTTTTTTTTTTATTCTTTTTTTTTTTTTTTTTTCATTATGAATGAAAAATCAAGAAATTTCTAAAAATTTATCATCACGCATTGTATATCGGTATTAGCATAAAAAGGAAAATATGAATATGAGAAATATAAAATACTATAATATGTAAATTTATATATATATATATTACACATAAAATTTAAAAAAAGCAAGTTTTTTTTTTTTTTTTTTTTTTTTTTTTTTTATCATTATTATTATTATTTTTAAAATTGGGAAACAAAAATATATTATATGGAAACAGAAACAAAAATATATATACAGAAATCTGACAATATCTAAGCATCCTTGTTGTTTGTATTATCTAAAAAGTTTTTAATTAATGATGCACCAAGAAAAAAATTATGTATCAACAAGGATACTTAAGAGTGAAAAAAAAATATACAAAACACTCACCAACCTTTCATAATCTTGACCTGAAAATAAAACTTTATTTTTATTAATTTTAATAAGATAGGAAATGATTTTCTCCGCGTTCGGTTCTCCAATTACCCCTTCATTTTAGCAAGACCTTGTGTCCTGATGAATAGGTGCATATTTAATGATTTATTTCACTTGACGCAAAATTTTACAAATCTTTCAGGCCTTAGTTCTAAGTGATATTTCTCCTCACAAAAATTAATGTTCGATTCGCCATGCACAAAAATAACATTCCATTAGTGTCCACGGAAATGTTATCTCATGTATATGTTCTTTATTAAAAAAAAATCATAAGCGGACATCGTTCTTTCCCGTATGAATATTATGTCTCAGCAGGACTTGAAAAAACAAAAACTGTCGAAAAGACGAGTACTAAATTTGAAGACACTGTAGCAGAGAACATATGAAGCAGCACAGGATGAAACAACAAGCTATGAAACCACAAAGGCCACAGTAGAAAAAGCGGCGGGGACTGCATCACAAAGCATTTTTTGGCGAAAAGCAGAAACAGCGGCCGGCCAGCACAGAGTCGCGGAAAATGAGATCAAAAGTTCTCCGACTAGAGTCGAAAATGACCAGCGCCGGTAATCCATTAAAGGAGATAGACTAAACACTGTATGGCTCTCGCAAACATATTGCGTTCCAGAGAGAAATATCGGAGAGCTGATGAGTCGAGCGTAACCTATAAACACAAGCTGCTATTCTCGGCGTATTGTCCCATACACAGCAAAAGTATTTCACGATGAGAGGATCAGAAGAGGACAAACTGCCGATACGATGCGTCCAATCCATAGTGTGCTCCAATCAGTGACATCCACAATGATTTTTCTCACAATTTAAAAATAATACAGCGACGACAAGTCATGTAGATCAAAATCCTTCAATTGAGATTAAAAACCATCGCGGTAAATAAGTTTCTATCTCCTTAAAAAAAATTGCTATGATTTTATATTAACTCATAAAGTCATTTTAAACAAAAATGCCCCTCTCTCTCACCAATGCATCTCGAACTGGTTGGTCGCTGGTCTAGCACCAAAGTGTGTCAAGTAGAATTCCTGGGATTCAACTGTAGAAAGGTCCCATTAATTATCCAGGTCCGTATAGCTGAAAAAGAAGGCCGTTGAAACAAAAAGAACTAATAGTTCGCAGCAAAACATATTTATTTTCTTTTGTAGAGGTTTCATAATAAAATGAACAGTACATTAATAGTGTAATTTCAGCATGACCATAAGTTACGAGAATGCAAAAGATAGGGGGTGAGAGAGAGAGCTACGGGGTTACATGTTATTCAATCAACAGTTGTAGAGCGAATTCTGAAGTTGACTCTATTGCAATTAAGATCAGACTGATGAATTACGCCAAAATTATTAAAACAGTGCCAAACTTTCCAGCCAAAGCTAATCCTTTGTTTGTAGAATAATTTAATATAAATATTTTGAATTTATTAAGTTCGTTACATTAGTTTAAGCCAAGTTTTATCGCCAGAAGACCGTTATTTAAGGGAGACACTCAGACTAGGATTTATTGCACATCCTGTGATAAAAAAAACTAAATTACCCTTTAATGATATTAGAACGGAAATGTATTGCTTAATTTAGCCTCGAATAAATAAACATACGCAATTTAAAAGAATGAAAATGTAATTATGTATCCAACGGTTTATAACATGGAAATAATATTTTTTTATATTTTATTTATTAAATGATTTAGAAGAGCTTATAATTTTGAGAGCTGTCATTTAAAAGGAATATGTTTTTGTTCTCAGACGATTTAATAATAGCATAAGGGATAAAGTATTATTAGAATTAAGATATTTATTATAGACAAAAGCGAATAAATAAAAGTAATTTAGAATTTAGTTATCTATTTTTATTAGCTATTTAATTTATTGAAAATATAATAATTATTTATTGCCTTTATTTAAAGTTGTAATTAAAACACATATATGTGAAGAAACGACTTCACACTTGTCCCTGTATTTTAAACACTGGATTGAATCCTGGTTCTTCGATTACTGCAGTTGCTCCAAATGAAGTCATTTGAAAGCATGCATTGTAACGCCTAATATTTTTAAAAAATTCTTTAGAATTATGTGTTTCTCCTTTCATAAATTCTAGGAATTCCGGTGGCAGAGATTTCAAGTCTGGTAATTTAATTTTACCATTCGAACTGCATGTACTCGGTGTTTCTCCTTTGAATTTTTTAGCTTTATAAAATTTACAAACTACATTCATTTTACCGATTACTACACTTGGATGTTGATTATAATTTCTAGTGGGATTATAATAAAAAGCTTCATATTCAAGACTATATCCTCCCCGACGTTTTTCACGAATAGCATTTACGGTTGTTCCTGACGCTTGAGCTTCCATTTGATCATTTAGTCGAAGGTTACGCATTTTTATTGTATTTTGTATTCTTCTAGCATCTGTCTGTTCATTTGTTTCTCTTTTTCTTTGTAATCTTTTTCTGATTTTATCTGTCTCTCTAGAATCATTAAACTGCTCTTCAGTCTGGTTATTTCGCCTGAGATAATAATTTTCCCGAAGTAATGATAGACGCTGTTCTCTTTCTTCCGTGGTTTCATTTCTTCGCGACATCTTTTGCCTCTTCGATACAATTCGAGAACGCGAGAATACGCTCTTACGTTTTGGCATCGTTAGTGATATTTTTCACACTGCACTAAAAAAGAACACTAAACTTAATAAGATTTAATTCTTCACTGTAAAAATTATTACTCACTGTTATTTACAATCACACTACTTATAAGTTTTCTTTTGTTACGCAATTCTTGTAAAAAATCGACTAAAGCACGGGCTTGACTTTTCGTCTTATATAGTCGCGAAAATTATCCCCACTAATTACTAAATTTTCTGGATTGTTCTACAAATTTCAACTTTTGAATTTTTTAGAAAATTTGAAAAGTATCGAGAATGATCCAGAATAATTTCGACCAATTAAAATATTGACATACATTTTAGAGATTTCCAGAAATTTCTAAAATATTTTTGATCGTCTAAAACATTAGTATATACTTTGGAGCTTTTTCGATCATTTTAGAATATTCTAGATCATTCCAGAGCTTTCTTAATCATTCTAGAATGTTCTAGATCAATTTAGAATTTTCTAGAACATTCTTGGTTGGCTCAAATTTTAAGACTTTCTAGATCATTCCAGAAATTTCTAGAACGATCCAGATCATTTCCGATCAATAAAAATATTTTTGATCGTGTACAACATTTGTATATACTTTAGAGCTTTTTTGATCATTTTAGAATGTTCTAGATCATTCTAGAACTTTCTTGATCATTCTAGAATGTTCTAGATCAATTTAGAATTTTCTAGAACATTCTTAGTTGGCTCAAATTATTTCTAGAACGATCCAGATCATTTCCGACCAATGATAATCACACATTTTTAGAGTTCACATCTTTCAACCCCTGTATCTGCAACACCCTTAGAGGTATCGACTTGCAACCACCATAGTGCACGATGGGAGCCTTGTACCTATTGCTACATACAAACACTATTCGTCTACGATATGTAGTTTTAGCTGCAAAGTGAAATATAGGGACACACACCTCAATTTATATATATATATACAGATTTGCAATTTCTATAGTTAGGAAATTTGTAAATAAAAAGCATATTTAACAAATGAAAAATTATTAAATTTTTTAAATTGTTAAATATAAGTAGTTTATACATAGAATAATTACAACCAACTTTTAAAAACTCAAAATAACTTTATCTGTGATATTATCTGACCTTTTTCGTCTAATAAATAGCTCAAAATCAGCAATAAAATAAATAACAAAAATCATAAAATAAAAACCAAGTTTTTATTTTAAAATGTACTAATAACTGCAATTTAAATCACATGAATAATATGCATATATGGATAACTTCAGCTAAATCGAATGATAGAAACTAGTTTCAAATTCAAAAAATTTTAACTGGAATTGAGAGCCTTCCGATCCCACCTTCCCTAAGTCCGTTATTACACTCTAAAAAAAATTCCGTAAATTTCGGAGAGCTAACCATTAAATTATACGGCCGCCTAGCTTTCTTCTTCGTGAGAACAGTAAAATACTCATATTGTAAACAAATTGCTGTAAAATGCACCGTTTATTAATGGTTGCTTTCTTTCTTCGAGGAAAAAACGGTGAAAAATCTACGGGAATGACTTTATGTTTATGATTAGTGACTGGAGCACTTTTTGTCTTTCACTGAATGCAATCTAGTGAACAAGATTTTGCATTGCACTCGAGGATGTATTGTTATCGGAGTTATACATGTATGCAAAATTTTAGGTCAACCGAACAATGTGAAGTTGGTTAAAATTCGGAACGAAGTTTGCTCGGTATTTGGGAATCCAGGTGCGTAAATGTCCAACCCCGACGTCCGTTAATATTTGTACATATATTGTCATCCGAATTGTACAGGTATCGGAAATTTCAGCTCAATCAAAGAGGGGATAATTTAATTCTTACATTTAATTTTTTAGAAGTAAATAAATAAAGAACATATTTTGTTAATTAAAAGCGTATAGTAATAACAATTTCATTATATCGAAAATACTTTTTCGAATACTTTTTTCTCATCCTATTTATTTTATTTTATTTTATTTTATTTATTTTTGTGTTACAATTGTAGTAAAATTCAGTAGTCTATAATTGATTTTTTTTTTTTTTTACTAATATTTTTTTGCAAAATTTACTCTTTGGGATAATTTAATTCTATGAAAATAAACTTTCAGCCCAGAAAAAAAATTAGGCTGTTCTTGAAATTAACAAGTGTTTAATGTTGTGACAAGCAGTTTTTATACACAGTAGAAAAAACTGGAAATTGTAACTAATTTTTTAACGTAAAATTTTTATCTTTCGTGTGCAGAACGCAAAACATGTAAAATTAAATTTACCAGTTTTTTTCAAGGAATTTTTAAAATAAATTTTCGGGAAAGTTCCTTTTTTAACAGGATAATTTAAATAGTTTTATGGGAATTACCTAGCATTATTTATTCCTTGGTAAATTGCATAATGTGGGAGTAATTCCTTCTAACACTATAGTTCGAAATTTATAGAAAGAAAACTCTGAATAACAAGGATGTCTGCTTTAACAATTACACTGGTCTACAGTGGTTCGGTAACAACGGCCAAATTATTATTTTTATTATTAATTCCAATTTTTATTTAAATATCTGCAAGTAAAAATGTCCCACCACGTCACATTTTTCTGTTAGAGAATCAGAAAATGGCAATTTTTACGATTTTCACAGTATCACAGGTGGCAACCCTTCCTGCTGGCAACCCAGAGTCCTGGCAACTCAAAGTCCCGGCAACCATGTTTGTTCCATTTTTTTTTTTTTTTTTTTTTTTTTTTTTTTTAAGTATCAGAAAATGGCAAATTTCACTTTTTTCATGATTTTTACAATACAATCGTCAGCAAAAGTATCCGAGTACTAGCCAGTAATTCCGATATCAAAAAAGTACATTTAATACTATTTTGTAAAATAAATCCTTGTCGAATCATGTCCTTAGACTGACTAAGAATATGACTCTACAAGGATTTATTTAACAAAGCAGTATTAAGGGTACTTTTTTTAGACAGGGATTATTGCTAGTGCTCAGGTACTTTTGCTGCCGACTGTATCACACATCACCTTTCGTGCTATCAACCCTGCCTACTGGTCATTCTCTCTGCTGGCAACCCCTGTTTGGCAACCCTGTATTCGTACCTTATCTGTTTTTTTTTTTTTTTTCTGGTATTCTAGTTAACAGATATTCTTTGTTAAGTATGATTGTGCTGTTTTATAGTTAAAGTTTCATGTTCAGAATGGCAAATGTTCAGTGTAGAACTTGTAAAACCGTACCCGATAAGTTTTGCTGCATTTATGAATTATTCATATTAAAATCACAAGGTAGACATTTAACACAAGACGTAAAAAAGCCTATTTTTTGTGTTTTTGTTTTAAAAGAATAAATAATAACACTTTAATCATTTAGTGTATTTTTCATGTTTTTACGTTCTACTTAGTTTACAATATGTATATTATCTCCATATTAACAGTATTCCATGCTAAATTAATAATATTGATAGTAATAATGCATGTCTTCTAAAGACTTTTTTACATTGCTTCCAGTACAGATTAAATAATCCTAACAAAAAAACTGTACTTGTTACAGATTTTTCACTGTTATTTTTTAATTCTGCACTGCAGAATTAGTTGAAAATAGCTAATTTCCTTTCTGTTACCCCCAAAAAATGTTTTTTTGTCAACGAGTGTTATTTTTTTTTTTATTATTTATTTTTCTTTACAAAGTGCCCCAAATAATATTTTAACTTTAATTTATTACAAGTTCTCATTTTTCTTCGAGACAAAACGTCCGCCGAAATATGTGAGTCATAATCAGTTCTTTACATATATGAAATTTTAGGATAATTCCTTACGCACTTTTCTTCATATGTGACAAAAAGTCTAAAATTGAAAATGTCTGGCCATTTGTGGCAAGGTAATTTATCCTTGTAATGAATCAAGTAAACATAAATTATTTTTGCTCACATTTTTTTTCTTTTCTTTTAGTAAATTGGATAAACAATCCTTATAACTGTGACTTTATTCCTAAAATTATTATATGTTTGTCTGTATAATCGAATGAAGTAATTGAGTATCCATTTTATTAATTTAGTTTAAATTTCTCTAAATAGAGAACATTTATTATTAACAGTAAAATAATTTCTCAAAATATTTGAAAAAATAAATAAATAAATAAATAAATACAAATTCATTTTATTCACTTCCAGTTAATTCTTTTCAATTGCGTAAACAATGTTGGTAAATTAATTTCGTTGAGTCATTATATTTCTGTATTTATAAATGTTTATAGTAAGCATACATTCACATTTAAATTGTTCTTTGATTTACGAAAAAGAAATCATGACTTATTGCTCTAAAACAGAAAATTTCTTAGATCATAACATCACGTCATTTCGCTTTTACATGGGATGGTTTCCAAACTCGTGTATAATTTAAATATCCGAAATGGACCTATTTAACAAAGCAAAAGTTTTAATTGAAAACACTATTCCAATTTCCTTAATAGAAATTCAAATCCGCTTCGGAAAATCCTTCTTATCCCTCTTTACGCCTACGTAATCTGCTTTCCATCTTCCCAGATTCTTTTAAGCTTTCGGTAGTAGTTCTAAACGTTTCAGCGTAATTAGAAGACGGTCACAAGTCGAATTTATCCTATTTAATTTTAAGTCACTTAAAAATGCTTGAATTAAAGAGCTCTTACTAGAAAATTTAAAATTTAATAATTTACTATATAACCTCAACTAATTTAAAATAAGTTACTTTGTATAAAAATCATTTATCTCTGAATTATTAAATCGTGATTTTGTTTGAGGTTTTGTGCAAATATAATAAAACATTAAAATTTCAAGCTACTGTATATCTTATAATCACAGTTTAAATGTGTCTAAAAAGTATTTCTCATATTATTTTACATAAACTTCCCATCTTATACACAGTTTATTATATTTTATTGTATAATTTAAACAATTAATTTTTTAAATAATAAGTAGAATTGATAAAATATTCAAAAAATACGTTGAATATATTCTTACTTTTGCAATGTAAGTAAACAATAGATTATTTTATTTATAAATTTTACTAGCAAGTAGTCTTCAACGGAAGCTCATTACTGAAAAAATCTTTACATTGAAATTATTTTTCATTACCCATTTTGGATGCTAATTTAAAATTTTGGATTTCAAAGGTATATATTCAGTACTTTTATTTGTTATTGAATCAGTTCAAAACAAAATACACAAAATGAAAATGCTTTTCTAAATATTAACTGAATTTTCCGGAAAATATGATTTTTTCATAATAAATATGTAAATTCTATAGTAAAGGGTTTTCCAATAGGGATGATGCAATTTTAAATGGTTAGAATGGCAACACTGTGTATTATATTTTGACATTTCTTGAGTCATTTGTGATTAGTATGCTATGCCATTTAATCACGCAAAGATACACGATTGAAAAATGTTTCGAAATTATTAAATTACTTTATCAAAATCGGTGTTCATATGTAAATACTGAGAGAAATTTGAGAATAATTCATGGACGACATTATTCAGTTAATCGATTCGATCGATTGTTATTTTTTTCTTTAGGGATATGTTAAGTCACAAGTTTATGCTGATAATCCAATAACAATTGAGCAATTAAAAACTAACATTGAACGTGTTATTCGTGAAATAACACCAAATGTATGTGAAAGAGTGATGGAAAATTGGGTTGACAAAATACGGTATGTACAGAGAAGTCGTGGTGCTCACATGAACGTTATTATTTTAATACTTAAAGGCATAATGTAAGCTTTAAATTTTTTTTTTTTTTTTTTTAATCTCACTGAATAATTTAAGTTTTATTTTTATTTTGTTATTGAAAGGTTGAGGAAAAAATATAATTGAGGTAAAAAAAAAAAAAAAAAAAAAAAAAAAAAAGAGAAAGAGAAAAAAAAGAAAGAAAAGACCTTCAAAAGTTTGATTCGTTCATTATCATCAGCAAAAAGGGTAAAATACAGCATTAAATTTCGTAAATTAATATAAAATCAAGGTTATTTAACTTCTGGATAACAAAGGAGAAGAGAAGTGGTCTCACAACTTTCTTACTGAGGATATATCTGGAAATAATAAATACTTCAGAACTGAAAATAGGAGTGCAGTACCCCAACATATGTTCCAAAATTTTCTGCCAAAGTCACGGTTGCTGGTGGTATTTGGGCAAGATGTAGCAAGACTGCATATGTGTAGCAAGATTGCATGTGTGTAGCCAGATTGCATATATGTAGAAAGATTGCATGTTGCTCTTCAAGGTTAAGCCGTTAATAATCATTATTAACGAAATGAAAATTTACCTCTTCAGGACAACAAGAAAAGACAAAATAATCTTCGTTCAAGATGGCGCTATACACCACTCTACAATGATAATTATTGGGGCAATCAATGATATTGGAATTGACATTATGAAGGATCCAAATGGCTAGATAATTCACTCGATTTGAACCCACATGAAAACTCGTGGTCTATCCTCAAGAATTTGAAGATCAGGGATTTGAGAAAAAATAAAAATTGTGAATACGCAATTTAAAGGTTTTAAATCTGTAAAAAATATATCATCTAATAAATTTCATTTTATAAGTATTAAATAGAAATAAAATCGTTTGTGTGAGACCAGCTTCAGTGGGGCTAAGTCCCCTTAAAGAAGTTTCAATGCATTCTCTTATTTTATCTTTTCAACATTATATGTTTTGTGCATTGCTGCTTTCATGCCACTTTCATGCCTGGGATATTTCGCCTGATGTCTGGTCATGTGTAACCAGTGTCTCAAGAATATTTTGTTTTTCAATTTATAATATTTATTAATATTTATTAATATTTATTACTGAGTACCAGCTTATCATTGCATTTACCACATGATAATATGCTTTATTTAAACACAAATCCATAAAAATTCAAACGTCCTAAAATCACTGGAATCAATGGCTTTATTTATTTATTTATTTATTTATTATTATTATTATTATAAAGATACTAAATGCGAATAAATAAATAGAAATAAATAAATAACCAGAAAATAAATATATGAGTTTTTTTTTTTTTTTTTTTTTTTTTTTTTTTTTCTCCTGCATATTATTTTCGGTTTAGGGGGAAACTTTCATGCACACATTCTACTTTTCATCTATTCAAATTTTGATTACCTTTAAAAATCATCAAGAAGATTCAATATTTAAAAATACGGCTTAATTAAAACAACACTTTTTATATAATACGGTTGTACTTGTCATCTTTTATTAAAAATTTCCTTCAAACTAATTAAGATACACGTAAGGGAAAATCCTTAAAAGGCAAATATTTGACATGACAACAAATACTTAATGAGTTCTGTTAAAGAAAGTAACCCTTCGTTAGTATAATCCTTGTTTCTGTACATTATTTAAAATATTTGGTATTTTAAATAATGCACAGAAACAAGGATTTAAAATATTTGATATTTTAATACTTAAAAGTATTTTTTTGTTGAACGCGAAACAAATACATTAATAGTAAAGCTATATTTTCTTTTTAAATGTAAGCTACATTTTAAGAAAGTTTGAGTTGCTAATTATGAAAAAAAAATTTCAGAAAGTTAAGAGAAAAATAGTATGTTTCACAAAAAATTTAGCATTAAAATAATCAATAGAATAATATAGTTTATTCTACCTTATTAAAAATTATTTAAGTTGCTGATTTCTTTTCTTTTCTCTCTTTTCTTTCTTACTTTTTTTTCTTTAGTACTTTTGCTTCATATATTAAATCGATAAAAAGTATTTGGTGAAAATTTTCTTTAAAAAATATCAGAAAATATAGAATAATTCAAATGCAATTTATTTGCCTCCGATAGAAAAAGTTTATTTGGAAAAATCAAATTTGTTGCTTTTACATGTAATCGGTTTTCTAATTTAAAGTATTATTTAACTTAAAATAACAATGATTTTGAAAGCTTCGTATTAAAAATATCGTAAACAATTTACATAAAATATTTTAAGAGTATAAAATTAACTGAATTGCTTTGTAATTTTAAATAAAAAAAAAATGTATGTTTAACTATTAATTCAAAGGAAAGAAAAAATTAAATATATTTAAATGACACTTATTATTATATAAATCTAATTAAATCACTGAGTATAGACTGAGTTTATTTTCTAAAAGTGCCATAATAAGAATGATTTTGAAAGCATCGTATTAAAAAAATCGTAAACAGTTATATTACTTAATATATTTTGAAAGTATAAAATTAACTGAATTATTTGGTAATTTTAAATAAAAGAAATGTATGTTTAACTGTTAATTCAAAGGAAAGAAAAAACTATATATATTTAAATGACACTTATTATTATATAAATATAATTAATTCACTGAGTATAGACTGAGTTTATTTTTTAAAAGTGCCATTTAAAATTAAAAATAAATAAAATGTCAACATATGTTTCAGTATCAAACCGTATCATTTACAACACTGATTAATTATCACATAAACCTTCGATTTTTGTAATTCATTTCAGTGCCATCTATGGATTCTGAGATAAGTGGATCAAATAATATGGATTTTCTAATGTATTTCTGCAATAGCTCCAATCATATTTTCGGTAAATTAAAAGATTTTGTTCAATTACACACAATATTTTTGCGTCATTACAATTTATGTTATGACGGCTGGATGATAAAACTTAGATTCATAAATTTATTTACTTTTATGGAAATTTACTAGAATATTTTCTTTCTGGTTAATTCTACCGCTTTTACAAGAATTAACAAGAAAAAATTATTCAAATAAATTTCAATGAAATTAAATTAGTTTTATCAATGTAAGTTTTAATATCCGGCCTTCGTAAGAGAAACAATAGAAATTTTAACTAATGAAAACCTTGTATGAAATAAAAAGATATCTTTACCGAAAATATGGTTAGAGCTACAGAAGAATTACAATAGGTAAAACTGAACTTATGTATAGAAAAAACTGAAATGATAAACAAAATCTATAAAAAGTCGAAGTCAAAGGTTTATGTTGATGATTAATTCAGTCTTGAAAGATATACCGAGAGGTATTGAAACATAGTTGGCATTTTTATATTTTAAATTTTAAACTGCATTTTTAGCAAATAAAACCATTGTATTCTTATGTTAAGTGCATTAATTATAATTAGTGATCAGTGTAAAATGGTAGATAAACAAATACAAGTGCACACTTTGTAAGAAAATTTCTACTGCATATATTTCGATAATTTTATACTTAAACACTTTAATTTTAAGATTTTCTCAACACAATCTGGACCTACGTTTATCTTATTTTAATATTACTTCAAGAAAAGTCAGAAAAGTATAATTTTAATAATCCATTTTTTTAAAATATTTGCTAAAAATTTTAAACTGCATTTTTAGCAAATAAAACCATTGTATTCTTATGTTAAGTGCATTAATTATAATTAGTGATCAGTGTGAAATGGTAGATAAACAAATACAAGTGCACACTTTGTAAGAAAATTTCTACTGCATATATTTCGATAATTTTATTATAACACTTTAATTTTAAGATTTTCTCAACACAATCTGGACCAACGTTTATCTTATTTTAATATTACTTCAAGAAAAGTTAGAAAAGTATAATTTTAATAATCCATTTTTTAAAAATATGAACTATGTTAGACAGGTTTTTCACAACTTGTTGTAAACTTCATCGAAAAGTTGAGGTTTAAATATTAAGAACGAATGAAACAGTATAAATTCTTCAGATGTACATTAAAAAAAGTTTCAGAACAAAATAATTAAATCAGCCATCTAATTGTATGAAAACATATTTTGACGTTTGAACGTTTTAACATTCTTTAAATTTTAAACGACACTTATCACATTTTGTATAGTTAAAAAAATAATCTTGCCAAAAATATCTAACAATTTCAGTATGCCATATTGGTTCTAAAACAGAACATGGGCAACTAATACATGGTGTTTAAAGTAATTTTCCAGTACTCATTTCAGGATGAGGATGAATTTGACCGAAAATTTAAATAAAATGATTAATTTGATTTGTGAAAAATGTACTGTAAAAAAAGTTCATTTTGAACAAAAACAACAACAGTATATATATATATATATATATATATATATATAACAGTTCTTATCCAAAGAAATTTGGAATCATATGTCAATAAATTTGTTTTTGGTAAAGAGCTTTCAAAAATAAGGTATCTGCATTATAATACGGTAGTCCTTATACTGGTTAAACTTTTATGATATTCTATCAGGCTTTGCTGACTACGCTAGTCACTCTATGTGAATGAATTAATATATATATAAATTGAATTTCAATACTTTTCTAATCTTTTCTGGTGCTGCTGGCTGCATTTTACCACCCAACCATTCAGGCAGTTAAACCTGTTGTCGTTTTTTTTTTTTTTTTTTTCCCCAAGCAGTATGTTGTGGCTGCTTATCTTGTTTTTGCATTGGCTTTCTAAGTTGATATATTTAAAGTAATTAGAATAATATATATTTTTTAAATGGTTAACTCAGAATTTTTGGGTTATTTCACATCTTTTTGTACCTTCCAATTCTTTCAGCGTCCAGCGACGGCAGGAGTTAGTCGGATATGCATACACTGAGAAAAAATTCTCTGACTGACATCTAGAATCTAAATTGTGGCTCTAGAAAAAATAGTTCCATGTCATCCTTATAAATTCTAATCCCCTTGGAAAGCGAGTTCTAGAAGCCCCTATTAGAATTCTAGAGCGTTTGCCTATATTCTCGAGGGCAAAGTTATTTAAAAATCTCTGCAAATAAATGAGATTAAAAGAGTCGGGTTTCTGCAACTATAATCTTGGTTTATTACCAAATTCTAGAAAATCAAGCGAGAATTTCTCGCAATATAAATGATTCAGAATATTTAGAGTATTCAGAATATTGTTTCACCATCTAGAAATGTGTGCACTAGAAATTCTCGATAATTCCGTCTATTCAGTTTATTGGCGTGCCTTATGCGCATAGCTCGGAAAGCTATATTTCTAGTTAAGGGATGTAGAAAATGGCCACTTATTCATTCTAGAGAAAGGCGGTATATATATATATTTTTTTTTTTTTTCTCAGTGTACAATTTGTTTTAATAGTATAAGTTTAATATTAATGAAATTTCGAAAAAAAAAAAAAAAAAAGGTTTTAAAATATCGATTCGAAACGATTATAAATAAATATTTTATTTTTAAATGAAAATCTCATTGAAAGACATTTGAAATTATACATACTAATATTTTTTTTTTTTTTTTTTTTTTTTTTGGTAAGAAAAAAGCTTTTAGAAAGAAGATATATTTTCTTTAAAATACCGTAAATAAATAAAATACGGGTTATACCTTTCTAATATTATTTTTTATTTATGAAATACCGCTAAAAATTAGAAAATATTCAATAAAAACTGTATTGACATTTTTTTTTTTTTAATTATTAAAGGATTTGTCACTTATTATATCACTTAATGCAATGTGATTTCGTAATAATGCCAATAAACAGCAAAATTCGCTTATATGTATATATATATGTGTGTGTGTGTGTTATTATTATTATTATTATTATTATTATTTAAAAAAAAAAGTGCAGTGTAAAAACAGATTTTTAATGTAACATATAAAAAATTTAGATTATAACAATTACACAGATTATTCATTCTTGAATAATGATAAGTATTCATTTCTTAACCCCTTAACGCGCGTTGTCCTCGTTGCGAGGACGCAAAATTTAAGATCCAGCTGCAAAAATTCATCCCAGAAATTTTTTAGCAAAAATTTACGTTTATAACATATCAGGAAAGGCCGGTTTTTTAAACCTTAAAATTTAAAATTTCTTTTAGTTTAATTTAGTTCAGAAATTCCGGTGGCAGTATAATTTAAATGATCCAAATTGTCTTGCGCCGCAAAGGGTTAATAGGTTACGTGAACGCCTTACAGTTTTAATAACAGCAGAAATAACGATTAATTAAGAATAATTACACTAAAATATAATGCAGTTAAACTTTAATTGTTCTAAGTTTAAACATAGCAAACAGAGCAAAAAACAAACAGTATTAAAATGCATGAATTATGAAATTCTTTATATATATGCGTAGGGAGTGAGGGCTAGGAGGGCGGTGTAAAAGAAAATCAAGTGTAATTCACAAAACTATTGCTAAAGAATGTCTTTTTCATTCGATATAGTAATTAATTTGTTCATTCAGTTTTTTTTTTTTTTTTTTTTTTTACGGGATTAAAAATGATAAACAAATTGTTATTGTAAAAATTCCTTGATTAGACATTACAAATATTATTTATCTTTTCTATACAAATATTATTATACTGTCTATATATTTTCTATAGAATAAATAAAGTTGTTTAGTTCTCCTGTATTACTCAAACTCATCAAAATTCTTTGATAAAATGCAAGCGACATTCTCTCGTAATTTCTTTATCTTGCCTAATCATGTGTCACTTCATAATAGAAAATAAGCGTTTTTAGAGTATCATACAAATTATCTTTAACTACATCAGTTTATCGTGATTTTAATCTTTTCTAACATTCTTTTGATACTTCGAAATAGATTTAAAATGAATTTAATTAAAAATCAAAGTGTTTTAATTATAACAATTTAACAGGAAATTAATATCTTGTGACTTAATGTAATTAATAATAAAAACATAAAAATAAAAATAAAAAAAAAAATAAAAAAAAAAATAAAAAAAAAAATAAAAAAAAAAAAAATAAAAAACAAAACATTGAACTGAACATTTATTAATTCAAATTACAAAACTTCATAAAATTAATTGCGAGAGTAATTTACTCAACTAAAATGAAAAAATTTATTTATTTATTTATTTATTTATTATCATTTTTACTATTTTATTTTTATTATTATTATTATGTGAAACTATATCTTGAATAAGGTACTTTTAGTAAAATAATTATCTGAGCTGTAAATATAAAAATATTAAAGTAGATATATGTAAATATACATCTTAATTCCAACTTATTATTTCGGTAAATTAATATAAAAATATGTAGAGAATTTTATAAGACACCATTTTTCTCTTTATTTTTAATGAATTTTAGCGTCTGTCTCAAAAAAAAAAAAAAGTTTTTAGAGATTATGAAATTAAATCTATAAGCCCAAAGCAGACATATATAAAATCTCATTTATTTGTTATAAATGATTTTTTTTTTCTCCTATAATTTATATTAACATTTCAGTTTTTTCTTTTATAAAGAAGAATAAAATACATAAATCATGAAAAAAATGAAAGAAAAAATTAATTGCTTTATTAAAATGACATGTACATTACTAACGATTTTTTTTCTTTTTTTTGTCATTTACTTTTAATGCCAGGAATTTTAGATGATAATTAAAAAAAATAAATAAATAAATAAAGAGAAAAAATTGAATAGTAATAGACTTTTTTTTTCTTTAACTACATGTGATATTTTTTTTCTTTAAGATGTCAAAAGGAAATTATGATTTTTATATATTGAAAAAAATGATAATAATGTTTTCATAAAACCATGGAGAGCTCTTTAAAAAGTAAAGAATAATAATAATAATAAAAAAAGATAAAACTTTTTTTTAAAGAATTATTATTATTATTTAAAAAATATATATATTCTTTTGTATTATAATTTCCATTTTTTCCTAACGCTAACTTTTGAACAGACAAAATCTTTATGGCTTAAAAATATATGGATAAAGCAAATATAGATATATTTATATAGGGATATATAATTTTAGATTAATGATGAAGTTATGTCAAATTCTTCTAAGAACAGTTAGTTTGAAAATTAAATAACTGAGAAAAAGAGACCAATAGGAGGATGAAAAAGAGGTGCATTAGCTTTGAGACTCTTAAAAGTTTGGTACGCAAAATTTAATTTTATTTTTAAGATCTGTCCGTTGGTGGCCCTGAAAGCAATTGTTCATGTTTAAAGTTACTACAAAGAATAAGTTAGAGTGCAGAAGAATCAGTCTTTTGACAGATACGCAATATAAATGTATAAAGAGCGCATTGTACTGATGAATGGATAAGTTGTTGTGAGCTGAATTCTTCATCGGAATTTCTCGAAGGTGTTTCTATGCTTTCAGCGGAGGGCGAATATTGTGGCCTTTCGGGAATGATATAAGAGGAACTGACATGCAAGGTATCAGCATGCAAAATAAATGAAGTTAACTGTTGTCCCTCCAAGATAACTGTCTCTAAAGTAATGCTATAGAAGCAGCCATCTTGTGTCTACCAAAACATTAGCTAATGCCATGTTACTTAATGGCTTTTGTGGATACAATTTTGACTTCATATTTTTCGGAATGTATCAACTCAACTTATATTGTTTCTCGAAGCTTCAGATCAACCTTTCAGCTGAGTACCAAATTTTCGCCAATACAGCCACTAGATAACTCTAGTCTAATGTTAATCAACACAACTTAACCCATCTGAAGAAATTATTGCAGTAAATTCCAGGAAATCGAGGTGATTTTAAGAGCTGATTTTCTTTTAAAGTTATAGGGACCAGTGGGAGATAACTTTGTTGGTAGAGCGTCCTGTTCGTAATCCAATACTCTAGTCGGAGGAAGACCGACATGTATATTACTGGTGACTAGTTCACGTAGGGTTTTACGTAACTGCAATGTCCTTCATGTCCAGTCAAACAATACAGCTGAGGGTTAGCGAAGCTCCATCATTCCCTCCGTGATTGATGTAAAAGATAATGGCATGTTACCGAGTCACCCCTAATGGTGAAACCCAGACCGACATTAATTTCCCATTGTGTAGAGCATCCAGAGCGACTCCCTCCTGTGTCGCCCTCCAGAGCGTAAAACCCACTCAATAACTCAACTTCAACATTCTAATATTTTGTGGAATATAGATGTTTATATTTATAAAAACTTGCCCAAGTAAACGCAGTATAAAAAGCTTTACTTTCCCAGCACAAGTTAATTTTCTGTTTAAGGCTCTTCGGTGCTATGTAGTTGTAATTTTGAGTTTGAAAAATAAGCGATTCGATTACCTTAGTAAAAAGTAATTGTAGTCCCAACATAATTGATTATAAATGTTCAAATTTCAAAAAATAAATATTTCGAAGACGAAAAAGGAAATTTTCAATCACAATCTGTAATGTGTCACAGAACTAATATCCTTAATATATTGATTCGCCAAGGTCATTCAGAGATTAACTTTGCTCCAGAAAACAATATCATTTAATAAACACAAAAAGTATCCTATATAAAATTGAGAAAACGTCGAAGTGTAATTACATTTAATCATTTGATGCTTAGACACCATCTTTGAATTCATAAATCCATGATTCCATTGGTTCAAACACTGTTGTGTTTATCCCACAGCTCGAAATCATTAATTGGTGACATTGGATCTTGAACGAAAGCATGCGTAAGGCGTTTCACAGAATCATACGCATGCTTGATAGGTTTAATGCAAATTTCACTGCAATTGTTTAAGTAAATATCCTAAATTAGTGCTGAATAACTATATAAAATATCACATCACTTTTAATATAATAAGCAGAGATTTTCATCAACCAATATTTTACTCTGATTCACGAGCCAGGATGCTCGTCCGATGACATTTGTCGAAGACTTCATCGATTCTTTTAGAAGCAGGTACTTATTTATCTCTACATAGGGATTAGACATTGCACCTTGTTGAAGTGTGTTTTCAATCTAACCGGTGATTTCCATTCTACGAAATACATGGTACACTCAATATGGCTCCGTACATAGCATTGCTCTGAAGGCAACTATATTCACAGGGCAAGAATTAACATAATTTATTCTGCATGCTGATACTTTGTTTTATCTGAGTGCTCGTGTGTCAGCTCCTCTTGTATCATTCCTCGAAGGTCACGAAGGTCATTCGCCGCGGAAGGCATAGAAACTCCTTTGTTACTGCGATCAAGAACTCGACTCACAATAACCTCTACATCTTTCAGTGCAATACGCTCTTTGCATATTTATATTGCAAATCTGTCCAAAGATTGATTCATCTGTGCTTTATATTGCTCTTTGTAGTAACTTTAAACATGGACAACTGCTTACAATGCCACCAGTGGACAACCCTTATAACAAAATTTAAAATATGTGTATCAGACTTTTGTGACTTTCACAGAGCTCGAAGTCTCCATATTTTTTTTTTCAGGATACTTTCAGTTATTAGAAATTTCCGCATTTTTGCTACCATTCTTTTTATACAATAATTTCTATCCTCTTTAAACACAAAACATTACTATAAAAAATAGTGAAAAATTATGCACGAAAATTGTGGTAGAGTTAAAATTTAAATTTATCTTCCCAGAAAATGTCCTAGAAAATATAGTAAAAAAATCTGTATGGAAATTATGGTAGAAAAAAAGACGGTCATGAAAAAAATTTGTCATACCTGAAAGTGTTCTGAAAAAAGAGCGGAGGCATCGAAGTCTGCCTTCAAAGCTAACTTACCTCTTTTACTATCCTCCTATTGATCTCCATTTCCTAGTTATTTAATTTTCAAACTAACTGTTCTTTGTAGAATGCCACACAACTTCATAATTAATCTAAAAATATTTATCTACATACACTGAGAAAAAAAATATACCGCCTTTCTCTAGAATGAATAAGTGGCCATTTTCTAATCCCCTTAACTAGAAATATAGATTTCCGAGCTATGCGCATAAACTGAATAGACGAAATTATCGAGAATTTCTAGTGCACACATTTCTAGATGGTGAAAAAATATTCTGAATATTCTAAATATTCTGAATCATTAGCTTTGCGAGAAATTCTCGTTTGGTTTTCTAGAATTTGGTAATAAACCAAGATTATAGTTGCTGAAACCCGCCTCTTGTAGTTTCATTTATTCGCAGAGATTTTTAAATAACTTTGCCCTCGAGAATATAGACAAACGCTCTAGAATTCTAATAGTGGCTTCTAGAACTCGCTTTCCAAGGGAACTAGAATTTATAAGGATGACATGAAACTATTTTTCCTAGAGCCACAATTTAGATTCTAGATGTCAGTTACAGAATTTGTTCTCAGTGTATAAATATGTCTTTAATGTCTTTATTCAAACACTTTTAAGCCCTAAATGTTTTGTCTGTTCGAAAGTTAATGTTAGGAAAAAACGAAAACTGTAAACCAAAGAGGTTTTCTTTTTTTTTTTTTTAATAATAATAATTATTTATAAAATACTGTACGAAATATATGACTAAACAGATTGAAAAAAAAACGGATAATGTTGGGTAAGTTTAGGCCTTTATACCGCATTTAATTGTAGGGTTTTTCGAAATTGATAATAATAAATTCTACACATTATCTCTAAATACATTTTTTTACTATTTTACAATAATCAAATTACAGTGTTTATTGAAGGTGCAGCAGTCCTATATCTTTAAGTGTATTATATTATATTGTTACCACTATTTTCAACCAGAATTTTTTTTAAATGTTTTAATGGTGCAATATTATTTTTTAAAATACTGTTCAGAAATAGTAATTGCAAAATAATTAAAACGATCTGTAGATCTGCTGCAACTCCTGCAATTTATATTTGTAGAACGTAAAAGTATATCTTTGAAGCCGATACTTATTTTTCAGACATTTCAAAGCAAGGTGTATTTTTAATTACGCGAATGTTAGTTAAAACCTATTCCAAATTCTTCTTTACCTGGATACTCAATACTTATCTGATACTCAATACTGATTCACTTGTATTCATAGTAATCTTTGTTAAAAATTAGTATTGAGAACATTGATTACGACTCCCATTAAAACCAATATTTGTAACCAAATTAAAAGTTTCTTTATTTTACATGTTTTTAAATTAATGTAAATTGTTTTATATTTTATCGATAACCATATTCAAGATATTTAATAAGCAAGCTCTTTGATGAATACCCTGTATGTTTCATTCACAATGTAGTTTAAAATGACTAACACTTCATTTAAATAATTTGAATGAAATTTAAATTGAGTTTAAGTTTTTCTTTAAACTAAATAAAAAGTGTAAAGACAAATTATCCTTTCGCCTTAATTAAAAAGAAAACATTTTTAAGTGTTATTAAGGGGGTTTAATATATTGAAAATTAAATGATATAATGGATAAGTGTAAGTGGGAACTATCTATGTGAACCGTATGATTTTTCATTCTTGTATTCCATATAATTAAATTCATATAAAAATTCAAAATTGTTATAAAGTGGGAAAGGACTCTTGTATAGCATATTTTAGTTACCTCAGTTATTTACTTTTAGCATTTAAATTATTTTCTTTAATACACTTCCTAATATCAATTTAGTATATTTAAAACATAATTTTGAAATATTGTGCTTTTAACGTTCATTTAAGTGCTGAAAAACTTTTATAAATATAAGAAACACATTTAGTTAAACGATATTATTCTGTACACAACCTTCAAGTAAAGTTTTATAAACGCTAATAAAAATGCCGGTATTTTTTTTTCTTCATATTCCTTGGCAAATATTTGTCTTGGATAATACGTATTTAATCTGGTCTATTACTGAAACAAATGTTTCGCCGTAAAAACCTTTTCCGTTTACATTTATTAATTATTTAAAATGTATCATTTAAAATACCACATTTTAAAGTAAACATGAGATAAATGAATTTTTATTCCTGTAATGATTGTCAGTTAAGGAAAACTTGGATTACCTTTCATATTATGTGTTAGTTGTAATAAGTCAAATTAACATATCAAAAGGTTCACTCAAAATTATGGAACTTCAGTGATTTATTAAAACTAGAAAATGTTTTAATTTGAAATGACATAAAATTATTCAGAATATTTTAAATACGAAAACCAATAACTTATGATTTCTCAAGTAGGAAATAAAAAAAATAAAAATAAATTTAATGAATGGTAAATTCTTTAAGCGCTGACTGACTTTAAAACAATAAAAAAGAAATATTTAGTAATTCAAGATAATCTTATGATACTGTTTTACTATTTTTTTTAATTATTATTATTACTAAATAACACTCAATGGGAAATAAAATATTTTATTTCCTATTTCAAAATTTTAGATTTGCATTACAAAATAAATATCTACTTTTTTTTTCATAATATTTTTATAAAAACAAGTTACTATTAGAAATTTTTTGGTATTGTAAACAAAAAGCATTCAGCCCTTAAAAAATAAAAGTACTAATAAAAGTACCAAATGTTCAATTTTGTAACAGTCACTTTTTATACAATTTAAAAAAGTTAAAAAATAATTCACTAATTATTAATTTTATTACTCTTCTATCGTAGGAAATGGAAGCATTGGAGTTGTAAAAAAATTCGATATCGAATTTTTAACCAATTTACATGTTGCACGGTTTTCTGGTCCTAAAAAATGGTTTCTGAAAGTTGATCAGTGTGCGAATGTATTCACGTATGTTTGTATATGTGTTTGTGTATGTATGGATATTAGGATAATCTTTTGACTATCATGTCTCCAAAGGTCAAACTTCATATTTAAGACAGGTTTTGAATTCAGACAATTTTGCTAACTTTTGTTGAAAATTGGTAACTCGGAAGTGGGAGACAGAAAACCAGAAATAGGACGATTAATCCTTATCTCAAAAACGGCTCTAACGATTTTCTTCAAAGTTGTTGTTTAAAGTCCCTTTTAAATGAATTTTCGTATGAATTAGTTTATTTCAGAGAATTAATAGCCACCCTGAATAAGCAGGTCAATTTTAAGTATGAAAAGTGGTTTTCTACAAAAATGGCTCTTTGGATTTTCGTTAGAGTCGGCATATTCAGTTCTTTTCAGATGGCCCTTCCTATCTAGTTGTTCATTTTTGGTTAAACAGATGAGTATTTCAAGCATTGATGAAAATCGAAGTAGGGGCCAAAATTCAATATCTGAAATGCGGCTTTAGCAATTTACTTCAAATTTGCTACATAAATCCATTTTTAGATGTGTTTCGCGTGTATTACTTAGTTACGACTAGAAAATGAATAGGCGTCATAATTAAATTGGCCAGTTTTCTATTTATATTTCTATTTTTTTTTCTTTTTTTAATCTTGCGGAAACTGGTATTTAAAAAAAAAAAGGTTATAATTGCAGCCCCTAATCTATTTGAATATTATAGTATAGCCCTGTAAATCCGAAGGTTAACCATATCATAGTCTATACAAAACATTATTTTAGAATATTAACAATACATTTCTATTTTTTTATGATTTTTACTGAAGAAAGTTATTTAAATGTGATTTTTTAAAACGTCTATCCTAAAACGCAATGCATTGGCATTTGTTTTCGTTGTCATATATTAGAGTGTCCCTATACACAAACCAGTAGTAGTATTTACACTATTTTAAACGGGAAACATCCGATAGTGAACTTGAATAACATATTTCAGTTTTAAAAAATTCCATAAATATTTAAGGAAGTTAGAGCGCGGACAGACAGAAAGAGAGACGAACAGATGGACAGTCAAACAGACAGATACACGAACTTAATCACATTCACAATTAAAAATTGCCAGAAATTGTTAAAAACGCTTAATGTAAACGAAAATGCAATTCCAGCGTATTTTTATTAAGAGCTCTTAATGTAACTGAATATTTTTATGTGTCCCTGTATATCTAATGCTAATCATACTATATTCTATGCAAAGCATTCCATTGAGCATAAGAATAACATATTTTAATTTCATTAAGATTTTTGCAACGTAAAGTTATTAAAATTTGGTTGATAAAAATACCTCTCATAGAATGAAATACTTTGGAATACTTTTGAGTATTCCTGTACACAAATCATTAGTGAAATTTACTCCATTTTATACAGCAAACATTCGATAGTGAACTTAAATAGAATATTTCAATTTCATTAAGATTTGTGTACAGTAAAGGTATTAAAATGCGGTTTATATAAATATTTCGCATAGAGCACAATGCTTTGAAATACTTTCGGGTGTCCCTGTACACAAACCAGTAGAGGTATGTACTTCCTTTTCAATGGAGAACATGCGATAGTAAACTTGAATAACATATATATTTTCAAGAAATTCCATAAATATCTATAGGAGTTAGAGCAAGGACAGACAAACTCAAGTCATTAACACTTTTCAACAGTGTTAGAAAGTGTTAAAAAAATTAAAATATATGTAGCAGTGGATAATGGAAATTGTGTAGTTGTTAAATACTAGAAATGTTTATGTAAAATTCCTATTTTTGAAGATTGAAAATCGAAATATGTAAAGTTCTAGACTGTAAAATTCTATTC
This sequence comes from Salticus scenicus, assembly GCA_963930645.1. NCBI lineage: Eukaryota > Metazoa > Arthropoda > Arachnida > Araneae > Salticidae > Salticus > Salticus scenicus. Next base: position 263,297,556 of record OZ005654.1, on the reverse strand, counting down.
AATATTCTACGGAATTTTCTTTGTAGCAAATTTACGGAAAATTCCCTTTTTAACTAAATAATGGAAGTTATTTACTGAGATTTTTTGTCATTATTTTCTGCTAAAAAAGTACTGCTATTTGTTCTAGATTTTGTCTTGCAGCATATTTCAAGTATTATAGAAAGAAAACTCAACTCAGAAAAACGTTGTTCGTTTTAATATTTAATATTTTGCGCAATCGAATTATTATTTTTTCTTTAATTTATTATTAGTTGCTTTATATAAAACTTTTAGTGAAATATATGTGATATAAGATGTTCAATAACATCCGAAGTTTTAGAATAATTCATTAAGTGTTTTTCTACATACATGACAAAATGTGTAAAGTAGATTGTGCCTGGGTACTTATGGCAGGACAGTTTATCTTTAAAATTATCCAAATAAACATTTTTTTTTTCATAGTTTTTATTTCAATAAATTACGAAAAGTATCTTCAAAACTGTAATTTTATTCAAAACATTTTTACATCGATGTCTTTATAATTGAATGAGGCAAATATACATTCATTTTCTTTTGTTAATTTGAACTTGTTCTAGTTAAGAAATAGTACTTAGTAGCATTAAATAATATCCTAAAACAATTAAATAACTATATTTATATTTTAATTTAGAAATTTATTCATCAGCCATGAAAATTCATTTCAGGAAACTTTGGAGGGGAAGGCTCTGGTATTTTTCACATTGTTGGTATAAAATATCAGCCTTCCTCTCCAAAGTTTTCTGAAATAACTATATTTATATTTGAATCAAGCCTGTTACATCATAGTTGAATTTTAATTTCTATAAACTGTGATAAAATAAATAAATAAATAATTGTACCTCAATTGATTTATATTTTTATAAATGCCTATGAAAAATATACATTCCTTTTGTTGACCTCTGTTACTGTTTACTGTTTTGTTGTACTTCTTGCTTTAAATTACTAAAAACGAATCTTTGTAACTTTATTTTCTAAGAAAGCAAACTTTTTAGCCCATAACATCGACTCCTCCCGCTTTCCAGTAAAAGTACTCCGAAACTCATTTATAATTTAAATGTCTGAAAATGGTTTTATTTAATAAAGCAAAAATCTTAATTGAAAACATTATTTGAATTTCCTTAATAGAAATTCAAAGACTGCTTTGGCAAATCCGTCTTATCCCTTTTTACGCCTACGTAATCCCATATTCTTTTAAGCTTTTCTTAAATGTTTCTGCGTATTTAGAAGACATTTACAAGTAAAATTTATGCCATTTCATTTAAATTTACTTAAAAGTACTTCAGTTAAAGAGGTCTTAGTATAAAGTCTAAAATTAAATTATTTAACATACAACTTCAAGTGTTTTAAAATATATTATGTATTTAATTTCTAAATAGATTTTGATCTGAATTATTAAATCAAAATTGTGATCATGAGTTTATGCAAATTTAAGAAAACATTAAGAATAAAAACAATTGTATATTTTTAGTCGCAAATAAAAGTTTTTTTTTTTTTTTTTTTTTTTTTTCATGTTATTTTGCCTATAAACAATTTTTTTCATTACGTAGATTATGGACTTTTGTTAAATATTTTAAACAACACGTACTTTAAATAATAACTAGAATGTTTTAAAAATATTTAGAAAATATATTGGAAGTCATTTCTTTTATAATTTAAGCTTATTATATAGTGCATTATGTTAGCAAGTAAATTTTAATAATTAACATGCAGAGTTCATGGGACGTTAATTAGTTAAATAAGTAGCATGTTGAAATTAATTTTATTATACATTTTATAACTTCTTTTGAAATTTTAAATATTTAATACAATATCAATATTTTGTGTGTGTGCGTGAATTTGTGCGTATTATTAATTTATTCGGGATAAAAAAAAAAAAAAAAGAAAGAAAAGAAAGAAAAGAAAATAAGGACGTATTTCTGTATATTTGTAAAAATTGTTAAATATATTAACTAAATAGATTTTGTCTTATTAAATATGTCATTTTTATGTTACGAAAATAAAAGATGATTTTTTGCAGGCATGACAGAACTTCAGATAAGAATTGGGATGAAAAAAATCGGTTAAGAATTCGATATATGTAATTTAACTTCCGTTATAAAGTGTACATTGCAAATAAAACTGGCGAGTGAATTACGAATTACCACCAAATTTGATATGTGAATGACTCAAATGATGCTCCTAAAAGTTTGCAAAGAATTTTTTGGCTCGAAAAGTATCCATTTTGTATCACATTGCATCATAGAATGGAGAACTTAACAATAGGACGACGTACATGAGACCAAAACTCTTTAAATTGTTTACATATTTTTGTGAGTAATTTACTTCCATTTCTCACTGAAAATAATTGAAGCCCATTCAGTGAAAATTTTTAAATCTTTTCTTTTATTATTAAACTCCTGAATTTCACCTGATGTCATATATCAAAGCAGTTTGCATAATGGGAAAAGAAGGGGAGGAAGAGAAATATTCTAAAATTAAGGGAACTGAGACGTTTGCGACAACCGTGAAGGGGGAAATTTAGGTTGTTGCTTTTAATAGCCATATATTTTTTAATTATGCATGTATCAATATAAATTTTTTATCAGATATTAATAAGAAGTTCAAGAAATATTTGATGCAAATTATTTACTCTTACGTGTTACAGTTTTTTTTTTTTTTTTTTTTTAAATAATAGAACTGTAAACATACCTATTTCACTCTTAAGGATTTTTTCACTGTGGTACACTTTTCTAAACAAATAATGGAAATCTTACCTTGAAATCATGCATGATGATAGAAAATACTTTTGTTTATGGTACTGAACCTATTTTATGTTTTGTTGTTCTATTTTTTAAATTGTAAAAAAAATGGTAATTTTTGCTTATTAGAAATATGCATTTTTTAACACATATTTTCGCTCTTTTGGAAAAATATGACAAGGTATATACATATAAAAATAGGTTTACTATATGCAGAGACACTTATTTTCTGTTCCTCTAAAATTTCAAGGAACTACTTTCAGATTTTTCACAAAGTGTACCAAAGTGAAAAAATGCTTAAGAATTACTTCTAAAATACATATGCTTACAGTGCTATTATAAAAAAGATTGTAACACATAAGAGTAAATAATTTGAATCAAATATTTCTTGAACTTCTTGTTAATATCTCATAAGAAAAACATATTGATACATGCATAATTAAAAAATGTATGGCTATTAAAAGCAACAACCTAAATTTCTCACTTCACGATTGCCGCAAGCGTCTCAGTCCCATTAAAATGAAGAAAAAATGTAGCATTATAATTGCGATAAAAACAACAAAATCAAGTGGCTTTGGTCAGAAAAAGCACTGACATTATAAAAGTATCTAGGAGTAACAATATCAGGCTTCTGCGGAGAATTCGGCGGCCGGGGCTTGCTGCTTCCCGTCTAATAAAAACGCTGCCAAAGACCAGAATTACGCGTGAAAAAGTGATCGAAAAACCCTTCGCATTATATCTGTACTGATAACTATAAAGGATTTAAGTGCAAAAATGTCGATTTTGAGTTAAGTACATAGTCAGACTCAGAAAAAAAATTCTCAATCGATTGGTATAAAGGATTTAAGTCTATGTCATTTAGTCTTTGAGAAAATCCATTGGTAAAAAAAGGTTCAAGTCAGAAATTTACCATTCATGTATGGTATAAAATATTTAATTCAATTTTTTCCCGTTATTAAATGAAGGTTGACAACCACTGAATGGTATAAAGGGTATAAGTCAAGGAAATACCTTTTTCCTAATCGATTCTTCTGATTTGTTTTTAGTTAGTTTAACTTTATTTTTCGTCTCCTGAAAAATCAAGAATATGGACTTAAATCCTTTATACTTATCAGTACAGATATATCCTTTACATATATGTAAAAAAATCAATTTATGTAGAGAAAGCGAGTAAAGCAACTGACATTAATAGCAGCATTCAGAAATGTGATGAGAAGTAACAGTATCGAAGCTTAGGAAGGATAGGTAGTAGGGAAGGGGGGGAGACTTTTTCTAACTTTTTTTTCTTTCATTTTTCGGTAACTGTCTATCGGGGCATATACTATACGATAATATACAACATTTAAATACAGATGTGTAAAAATTTTAAAGTTCAGCAAAAGTAATAACATTTTTTTTTTTTTTTTTAGTTCGTAGCTGCCAACCTAATCCGGCAAATTGTTAGTACCGCCCCTTTTTATACACCACTTAACTTTTAGAGTATTTGTTTTCTTCATTCATCGTAAAATATTTGCAGATAATTACTCTAAAAATTAAGTGGTGCAGGAAATGGGCGATACTAATAATTTGCCGGATTTGGTTGGCAGCTCTGTTAAATAAAAATACTGATTGCTGTAGAAGATAATAAATAATCAGAAAAATATCATATTTTTTTCTTTTTTATGCATTTCATATTTAATTTACGAGAGAAATATTTATGCGCGCATTTTACCGTTCATGTTTGCATTTCTTTAAATTTCGATTATATTTAAAACTCTTCAAGAAGTTTCAATGTTTAAAAATACGACTTAATTAAAGCAATATAGTTTTTATGTAATACGGTTGCACTTATCATCTTTTATTAAAAATTTCCTTCAAGCTAATTAAAATACACGTAAGGGAGAATTCTTTAAAAGCAAATATTTGACGATACAACAAATACTTAATGAGTTTTGTCAAAGGAAGAAACCCTTCGTTAGTATAATACTTGTTTTTGTATATTGTTTAAATTATTTAACCTTTTAAATACTTATAAATACTTTTTTTTTTTTTTTTGTCAAATGTGAGACAAATATATTAATTGCAACGTTAGATTTTCTTTTTAAATGAAAGCTAAATTTTAAGAAATTTTGTGTTGCTAATTATAAAAAAAAATGTTAGAATGTTAGTGGAGTAAAAGTGCATTTCCTAAAAATGTTAGTATTAAAACAATGAGTAGAATAATGAAGTTTATCATATTTTTTTCTTTTATAATTTTTTTTTAATCTATTAATGTTTTTTATATTTACTTCATATATAAAATCGATAAAATATGAGTTTTTAATAATGCAGGGAAAATTTTGTTTGAAAAGTATCAGGAATTGTAGAAGAGTTCAGATGCACTTTATTTGTCTCTGATTGAAAAAAAAAAAAAAAAAAAAAAAAAAAAAAAAAACAGGAAAATTGATCGTGTTACCTTTACAGAAAATAAATTTCTTAATTTTAAAGATTTTTAAACTGAAAATAAGAAATTTCTTAAAAGCACCATATTAAAATAATATCACAAACATTTTTGTTAAAAAATGTTTTGGAAGTATGAAAAAATCATAAATAATTTATTAAAATATGAAGTATACAGGGTTAGCCTAAATGATTCATCGGATTTCAAAAGGCTTTTTATTTACTGTATACGACCTACATAAAAGGGTGATACATAAATTGATAGAGGCTCCAATACCATCTATCTGAGAGGTTTATACAGAATAAATTATGTTACCCGAGTTCCATGTATTACTCTGATTAATCGAAATTCTTTGGGAAAGCATGAGCAAAAATATATGGATAGTTGTAGTAAATAATTTATTTTTGCGCATGCGCGGAATTATTATGATAGATTTTGTTATGATAGATTTTTTATAATAGATTTTATTATGATAGATTTTGTTTTCTAAAAAGTCCTTTATAGACCTTTATAGACCTTTACTCTGACTTTATAGACCTTTATAGACCTTTATAGACTTTTATAGACCTTTTAGACTTTTATAGACCTTTATAGACTTTTATAGACCTTTATAGACTTTATAAGACTTTTTAAGACTTATAGACTTTATAAGACTTTTATAGACCTTTCAGACTTTTATAGACCTTTATAGACTTTTATAGACCTTTATAGACTTTATAAGACATTTTAAGACTTATAGACTTTATAAGACTTTTATAGACCTTTTAGACTTTTATAGACCTTTATAGACTTTTATAGACCTTTATAGACTTTATAGACTTATACACTTTATAAGACTTTTTAAGACTTATAGACTTTATAAGACTTTTATAGACCTTTCAGACTTTTATAGACCTTTATAGACTTTATAGACTTAATAGACTTTTATAGACCTTTATAGACCTTTAATCTGATTAATCGAAATTCTTTGGGAAAGCATGAGCAAAAAGATATGGACAGTTGTAGTAAATAATTTATTTTTGCGCATGCGTGGAATGTAGCAAAAAAACAGTGTTTTACATACAGTTTGATATTCAACTGTATAGAGCACCTTACAAAAAAAAAAAAAAAATCATTTAAATATAATAAAAATTCCTTAGGATATCAGCAATTAAATGAACTGTTTTTCAGCTCTTTTCTAAAAAAAAAACCTTTATAGCCTATCCAATAGTCTGTGTGGATGCCGACATGCTTGCCTGTATTTAGCCCGAAATTGACTACCGTTTTGAGCCGAGCGACGAACGGCGTATATGCGGAAATCCATTGATACGGGCCATAAAACTTTTTGAGTCTATCTAACTATTAGTGTTATCAATTTAAATTTATCTTCATTATTTTATGAATTATTAGACATCAAAATGTGTCCAACATTTCATAGACACCCTGTATTATATTACATAAGCAACTGAATTTTAAAAATCAACATGTGGAGTATATGAAAAGATCATTAGTGAAAAAGTAGTACATTAAAATTAATTTTATTGAACATTTTTTAACTTCTTTCGAAGTTTTAAATGTTTAATACAGTATTAATATTTTGTGCGTATGTATGTGTTTGTATTATGAAATTCACTTTTCTATAGCTTCCTTAAAATTCTTAATATAATAATGAAATAAATTTTGTCCTTTTAGGTATGTAATTTTTAAGTCACACAAATAAAAGATAATTTTTTTCCTGCATAACAAAGTTTCAGGTGAGATTTATGTTGACAAATATCGGTTAAGAATTCGAAATGTATAATTAGACAGTACTATAAAGAATACCTTGCAGATAAATCTGGCGACCGGATCGCGAAATTCCCACCAAAATTGATATTTGAGTGCGGGATTTTAAGGAATTTACAAATAAACATTTAGTCAAAAAATATAAACTTTGTACCACATTCCACCAAAAAAATAGAATACTTAACAATGAATCAAAAAAGGTTTAAATAATTTATATATTTTTAAGGTTAATTTCTTCCATTTTTTATTAAAAAGAAATGAAGCTCAAACAGTGAAAATGTTTTAACTTTCTTTTTATTATTATCAACCCCTCCCCCCCCCCTGAATTTCATCTGATGTTAGCTATCGCTGCAATTTGCATAATAAATAAAGTACAGTCGGTAACAAAAGTGTCCGAACACGAGTAAAAATCTCTATGTAAAAAAAGCACACTTCATACGGTTTTGTTAAATAAATCCTTATCGAATCAAGTTCTTAGACTGACTAATACCAGGATTCGACAAGGATTTATTTAACAAAACCGTATGAAATGTACTTTTTTTACATAAGAATTTTTGCTAGTGTTTGGACACTTTTGTTACCGACTGCAGATGATAAAGTCCTAAATGCTAAAAAATAAAATGAACAAAAAACATACCATTACAATTGCCACAAAATCTGCAAAATCAAGTAGTTTCGGTCAGAAAAAGCACTGACATTACTTAAGGTAAATGTATAGAGGAGTGAGAGTGTCAGAGTTTATCATAGGATTTGTGGAATAAGGCTTACTGAAACAGGAATAAACTACTACGTCAGAAACGCCAAAGAAAAATTATTGAGGAGCATACAGCTGTTTCGGTAGCCTAAAGCGTACCGTCTTCAGTGCAAAAAGAATTCTGAATCTGGAGAAGTACTGGTATATATAGGAGAGGGACCGGATATAGTTCAACCAATAGGATTACGGAAGAGGTGGGGAGTGTGGCCAATAGGAATTAAGGAATGTGTAGCTGTGTAAACAGTAGAAAAATTAAGGAAATGTGGACTGAATGTAAAATTTCCAACAATCAGACAAATAGGGAACAGTGAAATCACAATTTACAAGGTTTTTAAAATTTTTATAAATATGAAAAGCTTCAAAGAAATCGAGTTCATGAATGGATTTAGGTCTGCAAATTATTTTAGCTGAATTAAATTTAAAATTATGATTTTCCTCCCAGCAATGTTTAGAAATAGCCGATTTATTGGTTTCTTGTTTGCGGACGTAATTAATATGTTCTTTTAGACGAAATTTAAGACTGCGTTTAGTTTGGCCAATATATGATAAACCACACTGACAGGAAATACTATAAATGCCCCAAGAATTATGCATATCAATAGGATCTTTTAACTGAGAAAAGATGAGTTTATTGGAAGGCGAAAATATTATTTTAAAATCATATTGCTTGAGAATTTTAGCTATGGTTTGACTGGTTTTAGAAAAATAGGGTAAAACAATACTGATATTAGATGTGACTGATTTAGTAGACGAAATACGAGGGAGTTGTAATTTTTGGATAGCTTTGTCTATAATGGAAGGGTCATAACTTCTGTCAATTGCGATGGCTTTCAGGTATTTAATTTCAGATTTCAATAAAATAGGATTTGAACAAATATTAAGGGCACGGTTTACAAAAGTACAGAAAGCAGCCATTTTTTGGTTAGGTGGGTGACATGAACGCGCATGGGGAGGAAGGGTTCATGTCACCCACCTAACCAAAAAATGGCTGCTTTCTATACTTTTGTAAACCGTGCCCATAATATTTGTTCAAATCCTATTTTATTGAAATCTGAAATTAAATACCAGAAAGCCATCGCAATTGATAGAGGTTATGACCCTTCCATTATAGACAAAGCTATCCAAAAATTACAACTCCCTCGTATTTCGTCTACTAAATCAGTCACATCTAATATCAGTATTGTTTTACCCTATTTTTCTAAAACCAGTCAAACCATAGCTAAAATTCTCAAACAATATGATTTTAAAATAATATTTTCGCCTTCCAATAAACTCACCTTTTCTCAGTTAAAAGATCCTATTGATATGCATAATTCTTGGGGCATTTATAGTATTTCCTGTCAGTGTGGTTTATCATATATTGGCCAAACTAAACGCAGTCTTAAATTTCGTCTAAAAGAACATATGAATTACGTCCGCAACCAAGGAACCAATAAATCGGCTATTTCTAAACATTGCTGGAAGGAAAATCATAATTTTAAATTTAATTCAGCTAAAAAATTTGCAGACCTAAATCCATTCATGAACTCGATTTCTTTGAAGCTTTTCATATTTATAAAAATTTTAAAAACCTTGTAAATTGTGATTTCGCTGTTCCCTATTTGTCTGATTGTTGGAAATTTTACATTCAGTCCACATTTCCTTAATTTTTCTACTGTTTACACAGCTAACTTTCTTAATTCCTATTGGCCACACTCCCCACCTCTTCCGTAATCCTATTGGTTGAACTAAATCCGGTCCCTCTCCTATATATACGAGTACTTCTCCAGATTCAGAATTCTTTTTGCACTGAAGACGGTACGCTTTAGGCTACCGAAACAGCTGTATGCACCTCAATAATTTTTCTTTGGCGTTTCTGACGTAGTAGTTTATTCCTGTTTTAATATTCCAACGCCAAGTCTCCTGCTATTATAAGGCTTACTGCATCCCGTCTAATATAAACACCACAGAAGACCAGAATTACACGAGTAAAAATGTTCGAAACACCCCCAGCATGCAATCTATATAAGGAAATATCGCGGAAAGCGAGTAAAGCGACTCTGAAATGTCACCATTCATACAGTTAAATACAGATATATAAAAATTCAAAAGTACTGAAATCAATAAAAGTAATAACATTATTTTTTTAAATTAAAAATACTGAATGCTGTAGAAACGAATAAATAACCAGAAAAATATCATCACTTTTTTCTCCATTTCACGTTTAATTTACAGAAGAAATATTTATGGACACATTTTACCGTTCATATTTGCATTTCTTTAAACTTTGATTACCTTTAAAACTCTTCGAGAAGTTTCAATGTTTAAAAATACGACTTAATTAAAGCAATAGTTTTTATATAATACGGTTGTACTTATCATCTTTCATTAAAAATTTCCTTCAAGCTAATTAAAATACACGTAAGGGAGAATTCTTTAAAGGCAAATATTTGGCAAGACAACAAATACTTAATGAATTCTGTCGAAGAAAGAAACTCTTCGTTAGTATAATATTTTTTGTACATTGTTTAAAATATTTTTGACATTTTAAATACTTATAAATACACTTTTTGTTGTTAAATGTGAGACAAATATATTAATTGCAGTGTTAAATTTTCTTTTTAAATGAAAGTTGCATTTTATGAAATTTTGTGTTGCTAAGTGTTAAAATAAATGTCAGAATTATTGTAGAAAAATAGTACATTTCATAAAAATGTTAGTATCAAAACAATGAATAGAACAATGAAGTTTATCATTAATTTATTTTTATAAATTCTTTAATTTATGTATATATATTTTTTATCATTATTTCATATGTGAAATCGATAAAATAAGAGTTCTTAATAATGCAGCGAAAATTTTGTTCAAAAAGTATCAGGAATTGCAGAAGAATTCAGATGCACTTTATTTGCCTCTGATTGAAAAGAAAAAAAAAATCAGTAAAATTCATCACGTGGCTTTTAAAGGAAATCAATTTCCTAATTTTAACGATTCTTAAACTTAAAATAAGAAATCTCTTAAAAGCACCATATTAAAATAATATCACCAACATTTTAGTTAAAAAATGTTTTGGAAATATAAAAATCATAAATAATTTATTAAAATATGAAGTATACAGGGTTAGCCTAAATGATTCATGTGATTTCAGAAGGCTTTTTATTTGCTGTATACGACCTACATAGAAGGGTGATACATAAATTGATAGAGACGCCAATATCATCTATCTGAGATGTTTCTGCAGAATAAATTACGTTATCCGAGTTCTGTGTATTACACTGATTAATCTAAATTCTTTCGGAAAGCACAAGCAAAAATCATCCCTAATTTCCTTATTTTGTCTAATTTTAGCCATTTCTTAATAGAAAATTAAATCCTGCTTTTAGCGTTTCTACCAAATTATCCTCAACTGCATCACTTAATCTTGAATTTAATCTTCTCTAAATCTCTTTTAATTTTCTCTGAGTAAAATTAAAGTGCTTGAAGAAAATTAATGAAGCGATTATAAACGTTTTCTTATTATTTTTCATTTAAAATGATAGTATTTTAATTATAACAGTTTAACAGAAAATTAATAACATCTGATTTGTTATAATTTATAAAATGTACATTGAACTTATGCACAAATGCAATCCCATTATTTATGTAATATTGTGAAAATTACCTTGAATTAGTTCAAAGAATAATTTATTGAGTTGTAATTGAAAAATTAAAGAAAATGTTTTACAAATTTTTCTTTTAATCAAAAGTCAGGTACTTTTGTTAAGTAATTTTCTGAGCTATAAATGAATATATATTCTTGTGTTATTCGAAGTTGATTATTTAATAGCTGAGCTAAAAGACTTTGTTGAGAAAAAATAAATTATTACATTATTATATGATTCCAACTATAAAAAAGAAAAAATATTCTTTTAATCAGAAAAAACAAAACAAGATTGCTTTAATAAATACATGTCAGAAAAATAAATAAACAGTTGCATGTAACTATTTTGGTAAACTTTGAAATTTCTAGGGTACAAAAATCACTGAATACAAAAATTACCTCCATTTATGTCACATCACGTACATTACTTTGAAAAATTATAGGATTAAAAAAAAAATCAAATTTTATTACCTTTTTTTTTTTTTTTTTTGAAGTAAACATATTTTTTCTAACATATATTAAAACTCAAGTATAAAACTTAAGCTTACTTAATTATTTCATGTCAAACTAAAGATTGTATAATCTGATCATTAGGTTTACTTATAAATTTATATGACAAAATTGTACTTGTAAAAGTGTATTTATTTAAAGAAAATTTTCTCAAACTAGTTTAACCTGAAGACTATGGGATGTTTTTTTTTTTTTTTCTTATTTATTTTTTTTTTTTTTTTTTTTTATTTTTTTTTAGTGTGACGTAAAACCCAACCATCCTGAAGAGTATGGAAAACATTTTTCTGTAAAGAGTATTTTTTCAAAAACAATTTTTGCATCAGTTTTCATTCTCTCGCCAACGAGAGATAAACAGCCAAAAATCGGACTTTTGAATACTTTTTTACGGACGATAGGGCAAAAGAAAGTGTTATAGTAGAAATATTTTCTGTGAAGATTTCTGATACCTTATTCATAAACTTTATTGAATTTAAAAAAGGAAGAAGAAACACTTTTCCAAAAAATTTAAATAAACAATCTTAAAGTATTTTTATTCTTATCCCAATAAATGAAGAGATGATTTTTTGCCACAACAAAATGTTACCAGAACAGTGATTAGTGGACGTTGTAACGTGAAAAAATGTAGTTTTATCATCGAATTAACTAAACTATTCTAAATGTATAACATATCTTCGTTCAAATACATATTTTAATATTAAATTGTATTCCTATAATGTTTTTATGTATGAAGATGATAGTCATGAAAGACACAGGTATAACAGTAATTGGGTGAAAGCTATTTTGTATCAATATTGGGGATCATCCCAAGTAGTGCCTCTTAAAAAAAAATACACTGTAATTTTTTTTTTACTTTACACAACAATATTGAGGCAACCTGCTTGCCACATCTATGCAGAGAAATGTTACCAGCTGTAACTATGCGACCTTACACGTTATGCTACGGTTACACAGGTACAGCTAGTAACATTTCTCTTCATGGTTGTGGTATTTTTCGACATGGTAAGCTCCCTCAATATTGTTGTGTAATATTGACAAAAGTTTTTACAGTGTAAGTATGAATATCTACCTATACATATATACATATCTATAAGTATAAATTATTCATGAAGCGTACAACAAACAACTAATATTATACAGGAAATTAGAGTTCCAGTTCCAGTTTAACAAATCAGAAAAAAATGAATTCGAAATTCAAGCTGAATAAAGCATTTGAAAATTACTATTAAATAATTCTGGTCTTATAAAAAATAATGTTATGATTTAGCTTGTTTTATAAGAAATATGATGATATGCCAAGAGGTAAATGCACAATCATTCGGCTAGCGGTATTTAATGCATTTCTAGAAATATTATGAAATATCAAACAAATAAAGGTAAGATGTACAGTCTCGGTGCTTTATGAATAATTAACAGATTCCATAAGATCATGATAAGCAAACATATATTTTACCCAATGATTGCCTTTGGCATGCTACGCATATTTTTAGCTATTTGATTCTCTCACATCTTTTCCCATTATGGCTGTAAATACACAGTTACAGAATACAGTTTTTTTTTTTTTTTTTTTTAATTTAATGAATATTTTTCATGGGTTTTATACATATTCTGGGAGTATTTCTAAATAGCTTTGTTTTTAGAGACTATCTAAAGTAGCAATATTTACATTTTTTTTAATATTATTTTATTTTTATTAATTTTTATTTTTATTCGTATATTTATTTATTTATTTATTCATTTCCTATACATAAAGACATTAAATTATTTCAATCTCTCAGTTTTATTAATCATTTTAATTCATTAATTTTTAGTTTAAGCGAATGATTTTATTTTAATTTAATTTAATTCTACATAAAATTTACGACCAAGGGATATTTACACATATAAAAGATTGTTACATTATTCCCTTAATAAGATTTTTTGGCTTTTCTTAAAATACACTCTATAACAAAAAAAAAAAAAAAAAAAGAAAAAAAAAAAAAGAAAAGAAAAGAAATACCGACTCACCAAGAAAAAGTGCGGACAAAAATTGGTAGATTTGATGTACATGTAGAGAAAAACAATTGGTTACTGTTTCAGAAAATTTGAATGATTTAATCAACAGAAAAATAGCCTCACAAAGTAAACAAGTCAATAACGCGTTGGTCCACTTTTGGCCCTTATGTATGCAATTATTCTGCTTGGTATTAATTGATAGAGTTGACAGATGTGCCCCCTGTGAAGTATCGTGCTAAATTTTGCCCAATTGGTGTGTTAGAAGGTTACAGAATGGTTGTAGAACCCTTTTTATGATGCTCCAAACGTCCTCACGGGAAGAGAGATCCGGGGACTGGGATCAACCCCATTTCACCGAGCCGCCTATTAAGGGTCTTTGAAGTCACTGAAGTATCAGTTGCACGTAGGATCGACGATAATGATGAATTGGAGCTTGATTCCATCAAAAACTGTATGTATGTCAATTTGTGTCCAGTTTGCATTACTCCTTCTATGTGCGTCGTTTTATTTATTTATTTGATTTTTTTTTTTTTTTTTTTTTGTTACAGAGTATATATGAAAGTTTAAAACATACTTAAAAAGTTTATTGAAGCAGATATTTAAAGTTCTCCTTGAGCATACCCTCTCGAAGACTTTTGCCAAATTTAACCGTTTAACGTTCACTGCATATTCTCTTTTGAAAATTCTAAAACTAATTTCAAAAGTTTATGCTAGACATATAGCTGATCCTAAATTTGTAAAAAGCAGAAAATAGCATTTTAAATTTCTGAGAAATATATACACGTTAACCTGATTAAACTTAAATAATAATTAATTTAATAAATAAGTGACTTTCTAAATAAACATTATAAACTACAAAAAATCGAAACAGTTTTCTTCAGGTGGAAATAATAACATAACCCTTCATCGGGTGAAAATACTAGACAAGAGTGTATATCATCAATGAATCATGGTATACTCACGCCTGCTCCGAAATTCCAAGTGACTTCTGAATTTGGCTTTCTCTGAAACATCATTAATTAAATTTCAGAGTAGTGCTGCTAGGCTAAAAAGTAATTACGTTATTTTTCTGTTAAATGAAAGCCGAATTCTTTATGAAAAACAAACTTTTTACTAGACAATATGCAGACCACTTTGTTCGATTACCTTTTGTCACCTTACAGGTAATATCAAGATTTCACAACCAACAAGATTCTTATCTCTTTCGGCAAAGAATTGTTTCAAAAACAGTTAGATAGCCTCATCAGCAGTGAAGGTTTTATCATTCAATACGTTTTGATAAGAACGAAACAAATGGTAATATAATGAATGATAATATCCAAGCTTCAACAACTATTGACAAGTACCAAACTTGTATGTTATTGTTTGAAACACAAAATATTTTCAATTTACCAATTCTGAACACTACTGATGATTCCATTATTTAATTTGTTCAGTTAAGGACAATACACTTCAGAATCTGTGGTTTGGTTCCTTGGACACATTTTGAAATGCACAATACCTTTAAAATTCTACCAGACTGGTAGCATAACTTTCCTTAGGTGCTTATTAAGGGTGCATATTAAGTTATCTGCTTATTAAGGGCTTTGAGCAGGTTCATCAAGCTTTCTCCATATTCTTTATCTTTCGACATTATTACAGACGATCCATCTTTCATCGCCACTTATCATACGTTTTGAAAAAATGATCGATTTCTTCACGTTTCAAGAGTGAATCGCAGATGTCAACAACTCAGTAAAATAGATTTCTTTGAACACATGTGGTACCCAACCGTGCTTCGAAACGTATTTAAGTTATTTTAAGTGGTTTTCAACATTCAATTTCGATATGATAGATTAAGATCTTCAGCAACCTCTCGAGTTGTTAAATGCCGGATGGATTCAGTCCCTTCCTTTATTTTATCGACATCAATTTTGATTGACTTTCCTGAGCGTGGTGCATTTCTAACATCAAAATCGCCTGACCGAAATTTAGCTAACAAATACTGACATTGCCGTATTTGTAGGGCAGCTTCACTATGCACATCACATAACTTTTTATGAGGTGGCACAGCGTTCTTCCCTTTTCGGAAGTAATACAGCAAACTATGACAAAAATTATCCTTTTGACTTTCCATTTTGAAATCGAAGCCAAACGAACAATTGTTAAGGAAATTATGCACTTTTATTTTTACTACATCATGTTTGAAGTGTCTGCTTCGAAGCTACATAACGATTCGCAATTTAAAAGGAAGTTAGTTATATTTCAAGACAGATACACTATTAGAAAAAAAAACGCGATTACTTTTTAGCCGACACAATATTTGCCGAAAACAGAAGGAAGAAAAGATTAAAAATCGATTAAGACAAAGAAAAAAAATATATAAAAAAAACTATTACATAAAAATACGTTAAATGATGTAAAATGCTTAGTTTCAGTGCAAATTCATTGATTATTAAAAAGCTAAAGGTCAATTTCAATCAAATTCACTTTTACTATTTCATTATAATGTAAGGTTGGATTATATCACATACAATCTTCGTGATATAATCCAACTATTGAACTTTTCGAGAAAATATTTAATTAATCTATGTAAAAAAAAAAAAAAAAAAAAAAAACGAAAAAGAAAAAGAAATTAACTTTCAGATCTTTAATACATACAAATTTAAGGTGGTGAAACCGTAAATAAATTAGTATCGTGTTCAAATGAAATACAAGAGAGATTTATTTATAACAGATTTTTAATTATTTCATCACCGAAATTCAATTTAATTAAAACTTTTATCAGCGTAGGTAGAAACAGAAGAGTTTTGCTAACTAAAGCCTTCTAAAAAACAAAACTATTTTCTATATGTCTACAAATATTAGTCATATATGTAAACAAGATTTAAAGATTTATGATGAGTTGATTAAAAATTTCTCGCCCGGAAACTGAGTTCATTTATTTTACTCTTATTTGTATTTACATTAAACCGATGTTTGCGCGGTGGTTCATATGGAGCCACAATTCCACATTTTCTATTTCAACTATTATATATTCAATTTAAATATATATTTATATATATGATTTGTAAAAAATTTCTAGATTTGGTTTATAATGCATTTTCCGATTTCCTCAAGATCACTTGACTGTTTTTAGAAAATGTCTTTCTGTCGGTGTGAATAAACGATTCAGTAACTTTAACTGAAAAGATAATGCACAAAATTTCTTTAAAATATATTTATTTGCATCTTGACATTGGTGCATATCATTTAAAAGGTGTCACTGCCATCCTTTTTTAACTTAATTTTGAATGGGGAATTATAGATCAAAATTCGAAAAAATGTGAAAATGTCCGTAATGATGCTTGTTTTAACCAACCATTGTAAAATAATATATATGTATATATGTATAATATTAACAATCAGATTTTTTTTTTCTTACGAAGAAGCATTGCTTTTTCTTGGGGTTCTAAATTTTAATATGAATATATTTCACTAATGTAAATATTTTATTATTGAATTGTGTATCTGTGATAATTTACAGTAAAGCTATAGTTAAAAAAAAAAAAAAATAATAATAATAATAATAATGCATTTTTTAAGATACTGTAAGAGGACACAAAAATTACTTTAGTTTGTTAATTAAGGTTTTAATATTTTGAGATGAAAATCATTTGTATTCGCCATACAAAATATCTTAATAAAGCGCAACTATAATAAATAATTTGCACGACAGTACATTTTATATATATAAAAAAAATATACAGTGGAAAGTTTTGTGATGGCCACAACATACTAAAACTTCTTCATTTTTTATATTGTTATTATTATTATTGTTTCCACCCACTATGTATAAGTTATTTTTAATCAATGTAGATAACAAAAAATAAATTAATAAATAAATAAAAATGCGAAATGTATCACAAACGCAATATTTCATTCTATCACTTTATATAAAACTAGCAGGCTACGCTTCGCTAGTCACTAAATTAAAATGAATTTTCAAAAGAATTGAATCACTATTTATTATTTATGTCACATTTTGGGCTTTGTAACATAATTAAAAAATTCCTTTTAAGGTCACATAGTCAATATAACATATTACAAATTAAATTAAATTAAATATTTCCTCCGTTTTGCACTCATTTTGCGACAATGCTCTGTGGTCTTATGTGAATGGTTCTCAAGAATGAATCAACATTTTTTTACAAATTTAATGGATTATGTACGGGAAATACGTACGCTGTAAATTAAGCATTTCAGATCTCAGAACTTCAAAACTGATAATTTTTAAAAAGTTATTCATTATTCTTTAATATTAGACTGTTTTTCGTTTAATATTAGACTCTTATTTTAGGATAAAAGCAATCGAATGATATCGCGTTGTGAAACTTTGTAACGTAATATGTTTAAATCTAATAACTTGATGTATATAGTGTCCCCACAAAAAATGAACAGTTTTTAGAGTTCTTTTTAAAAAGTATAACATCTATGCGGTACCTTTTAAAAAAATTCACCAGATTTTGCTAAAAAAAAAATGGCCAACCTTCATCAAAAACAATTGAATGATATCGCGTTGTTAAACTTTGCAACGTAATATCTTTAAATCTAATAACTTGATGTACATAGTGTCCTCACAAAAAATGAACAGCTTTTAGAGCTCTTTTAAAAAAGTGTAACATCTATGCAGTATCTTTTGAAAAAAATTCAACAGTTTTTACTGAAAAAATGGCCGACTTCCATCACCAATGTAGTTAAATCTAGACCAATCAAAAATAGGAGTGATCCGTCAACAAACTCTTTGCTTTATTTATATAGATGGATATCTGCCTTAAAAATTAAAACATACAATTTATAGATATGAATAATTATGTACTGTAACAAATTAAAGTTTCTTATGCAAACACACATTTTCTATGTACAATGACGTAGTGCAGTATTTTTAATAAAATAAAATTCATTGAGAACGAAATGAAACAATTGTTTGCACTTTTATGTGTGCAGAGAAATTTTTGTCAGTAACATTAATATTCAATTTTTATCAAAAGAATAATAATTAGCGAGCATAGTTTTAAATTAGTGAAAAAAATAAATTATGACATATTCTCTTAAGATTTCTAAAAATGTCTCATTAAAAATGTCATTAAATGCTCTTGCACAATAAAAGAACTAGGCATTATTAATTATTTCGAAATCAAGAAATACTTTTCTTTTTTTTTTTTTTTCCTCCAAAAGCTTTTTATTCATTCTTTTGAAATATTTCACTGATTTCAAAGAATAAGATAATTAAAAGAAAATTCTATTTTTAAAATTCATCAATACTTATTTATTTTGCAAATCATTGATTTTGTTAGTTGTAAAAAAAATTGAAAAAAAGAATACTTACAATGTTATTATTTAAGTTTTGCTCCTTAATGAATAATTTTAATAAATTGTTTGTAATAAGTGTTCAAAGATATAATACACAAGATATTAATGTAACAGTATCATGCAGGGTGCGTTGACTCATAAATAATAAAGAAAATGTGTTAATACAAGTACATATACCCATCTTATTTGTTTTTATTTGTTCAACTATTTAACAAAAATTTAAGTATAAATTCATCAGAAATGGACCAAAAAGTTGAAATAAGAAAATGTCAATTCTAAACTGTTTTCGCATGGATTGGGAATAAGAATGAAATAAATATTTGCTGAAATGCCTATATTCATTACAAATCAATGCACATATTTATTTATTTATTGTTGTAAATTATTGTTGTGCTTTCTTAAATACTTTATTTGACTATTTTCATTTTCATTTATGTATTTGAGAGTATGATAATAATAATAAAATTTTAGCTTGCGATGCTATCTGAAATCCGCTTTATACTGAAAAAGAATTCGAAGAAGTCGGTTAGTATTTAATCGGACCAGATTAAATTCCATACAAAACTTTATTGTTCTGTAAATTTAACGCATATATATATATATATATATATATATATATTTTTTTTTTTTTTTTCAAAAAGTAAAAATATCAATTTTTCTTTTAATATTTTTATCGGCATTATGTTTTCATGAATTTTATTAGCAATGGGTTGTACCGGACATGAGAAAAATGTGTAAGAAAGTAATTATTCTTGGTTTTACAAATATTTTTTTATTATTCAACAAAGAGTTATTTAAGAAATTTGTAAAACTGTAAATAATGCCTTCTAAAACTAAATTAGCACATGATAAAAAAAATTCATAAATAAATAAACAAATAAATAAATATTAGTCTTTTAAATATCTACAACTTGCTTTTAAGATAAATATATTTTGCGTTTATTTATTTATTTATTTATTTATTGCTAAAACGAACATTATATCTATATAATAATTTTTTTTTTTTCAATTTAGCTCAATTTTTGAAAATCTGATCTTCACAAATCCTGCCCTGAGTCTAAT
Organism: Salticus scenicus; assembly: GCA_963930645.1. Lineage (NCBI taxonomy): Eukaryota > Metazoa > Arthropoda > Arachnida > Araneae > Salticidae > Salticus > Salticus scenicus. Next base: position 263,277,349 of record OZ005654.1, on the reverse strand, counting down.
CTTGCTCAGAGATTTCACCACGTATGATGCACAGTGAGCTTCTTGGTCTTCTTCTGCCTTCTTCTTTAGGTTCTACTTCCACTTTTTCAAGCGGCAGCTCTGAAAATAAACATTACTAACTATCTACATTAATTGTTTACATCTCATTTTTAGTACAGCTTCTCCTATAGACTTCTTCTCAAAATTTTCATGCAATTTAACCATATTGTATGTTGAACAAAACATTTCTATAAAAATATAACTTTTGTTAACCGTAAAATATGTTCAACGCAATCCACAACCACAAAACCGCTGTCCGATATAACCCACAACACCTCTGTCTGATATAACCCAAAAAACATGGATCTGATAAATCCCGAAAATCATTCAAGAAAGTGAAGTTATACCATATATACTGGTATGATTAAGAATGTTTATGGCCTACAACTTAGAGAAAAATAAATGCTGTTTTTTACACGAAAAGCGAGAAGAAATGGAAGGAAAAATAACACTTTTATTAGTTTTCAGGCAAACTATAAAAATCAGAATTTAACTTTATTCACTCAGAACACTTATTCAACAATCAAACTGTCTGCAACATATTTAACATGTATTTAACGGGGAGGAGAAGCCGCTCACTACTCCAAGAGTGGTGTCGAGCGCTTCTAGCTGTGATAGGCCCCACCTCCGGAAAGTTTATAAAAAAATAAAAAAGAAAAGAAAAAAGAAAGAAAAAGAAAATTATCAAGGTTCGCGAGAATGAAGTTAACACACGACAAGGGGCGACATATAAGCCGCCGAAACAACATTCTCTCACGACATATGGCAAGCATAGTAATTTAAATGTTTAACAATTCTGCCGCTTGACTAAATTGCGAGGCATTTCAAGTTTCGTATTTTAACGAAAATGCTTGTATCTTGAATAAGTCTGTCGCATTCAAACAGGATGCTTATCCGATACCTCGGACACTTGTTGCCCGAGACACTGAAGCGCTCAACATCGCTCCAAGAGCTATGATCGGGGACTGTCCCCTGTTCAGACGTATTCCGGTACATTCTGACCTTCTCCTATAATCAGATATGGCAGTAATTTTTAATTTATTCCAGAGCATTGTTAGTAACCGCTCTTTTTTCACACCACTTTTCTTAAAGGACATTTTTATTCTTATTTAACGTTTAAATAATTTGGAGAAAATTTACTATAAATAATTGGGGGAAAAATGTGCAGATACTAATAGTGATGTGGGATAAATTAATTTGTCGCCATTATATGTATGCTATAACGATCGCCAAAGAATAATCGCTTTACAAGCTTCCTTCACGAACGACCATTTTTTTTTTCTTTTTTTTAATTTTATTATTTTGTTTTGAAGCTAAGAAGTGCTAAAAATTTATAACCAGAAAATAAAATATTAAAACTTAAAAAAATATGGATATCTTAATTAAAAAAAAAAAAAAAAAAAAAAGGAATATCTTAAATATTACCCAGCATAAATTTACGATGTCAGTATTTTAATTCATAAAAACAGAACTTTTCGCTAGACCTAATATATATATATATACTATACAAGCGTGTGTGTGTGTGAGTATACCGGTGTCCAATAAGTCTGTAGACATTTTAAAAATTCATAAAAACTGAACGAATTGGTAGAATTGAACGCGATTTGCGAAAAAATTACTCTCTTGAAGGGGGATATCTTTGGAAAATGAAATATTAATAGTTAAAATTTTCGTCGATAGAGGCTGCTGTACGTAAGCAACTCACACATTTACATGAAAAGTTATATTTTTTCTATGCAAATGTTTACAGGCATATAAATTCTCCTCTATGTGTTCGTAAACACTACAAATTACAGTTTGCATACCAGTTGCAGCACTGCTAACTGCAGCTTCAGTCGGCGATTCTTAGCTGAGGGAAAACATCTTCACCAATAATACTTTATCCATCAAGTCAGCATTGCAATTAAATCTTCATGTTTGCACAAGTTGGAGGCAAAATAAGAAATAAGTTGTGTTAATCATAAAACCGTGCAATTTATAGGCCTTTGTTTTGTATATTTCTTGCTACGTATCCATACAGCGCCCTCTATTGACAAAAGTTTTTTTTTTTTTTTTTTTTTTTTTTTTTTTTTTACCAAAATATATATATATTTTTAGGAGAATGTATTTTTTGCAAACTTCGTTTAATTCTATCCATTCCTTCAATTTTTTATGAATTTTTAAATTGTACAGACATATGGGACACCCGGTATATACTGGGTCAGATCATATAATTTCACAAGATGTTTTAGAAACATGTTTCTAGTCTACTCTGGTTTCTTTTGATGCTTGTGTACTTATAGGCACATGTGAGAGATGTTTAAAACAATTTTTATTTTTTCTCTACTATTGACCTTGCATTTTATGCAGGTCATCAAATGTTGTTCTCGAGGTTAAAAATGTGATTATTAGAACATTTTATTTGGCTGAATTCTCTTTGATTTACATTAATGGGTGCTAAAATCAAATTAATGTCTGCTAAAATTACAGTCCATAAGGTAAAATTTCCACATGCTCTGTTATACTACTATAACTTAAAAACTAAATTAATTGCAATAGGTCAAAGTTCAAAATCAAATGTAAAATTTTTACCTTTTTCTATGGTGAATAACTCTTCTAGGGAACAAAGCCACACAAAAAAAAAAAAAAAAAAAGAAAAAAGAAAAAAAAAAAAACGTTATCGCACACTTTGGAACCACACTAATGTGAAAATTTAATTGTAATTGAGTTTTTTTTTTTTTTTTAACCTCTACAGTTTACTGTCCCCTGAATCGTCCGAAAAATGGCAAAAATGACTAAGACCCCAGAAACCAAATAAGAATTAAATTTAAAAACGGAAAATTCTTTGCCAATTTATTAATCTATTACAGTATTAGAAATATCTAATTTTGTAAATTGTTTTGCAGATTTGAATTTTAAAAGATATATAATTTGTTTTAAATTGAGTAGTTTCGATAATTAACGCACACTAAAGTAGAAAATTAAACGGAAAATTAAACGTTGAATTAAATAATTGCAGATTATTACTGTTACTTTTTATTATTAAGATGTGCTTTATAATAAAACGCAAAATTATTTTAATGAGATTATCATAAAATTTTTAAATTTTTAGCTCACTTTTTAAATAAATATTTAAGCGTTATTTTATAATTTAATTATTTTTTATATAATTATTATTATTTTATTTTTCTTATTAATGCTAACATTTACAGGAACGTAAATGTCAGGAACGTAAACTAATTTTTATATTAAACGAGAATTCTGGATTACCGATGCGAGTACGTTAAGATGTACCAAACCTGTCTAAATATAATTAGATTTTAACATGTGTCAAAGAACATTTGCACCTGCATTTTAAATTATTTACAGGGGAAAAATATTTATTGTATTAAGAAAAAAAAAAAAAAGCACAGGTGCTATTTTGTACGTTTTTTAACACCACTATTTCTTCGTAAAAAAAAAAAAAAAAAAAAAAAAAAAAAAAACTCATTAAGCTTAATCGCAGAAAACTGTTAAAATATATATTGAAAATTTCTATTGAAAATTTCCAGTAGATAAAAATAAATGTATAAATTGGCAGATATTAAAATAAAAAATAAAGAAAAGTCTAAAAGTAATTTTATAAAAGACATAAATAAATATCGTAGAAATTTCTAACTCCTAACCCCTGAGAAAATTATAATCAAAAACCTAAAAAGAAATACAATTAAATAAAAAAAAATATATTTTCTGTATTTATTTTACATAAGATAAGTTATATCTATTTCCTGAGATTAAACAGATTTATTTTTACTTCAAAAGTCTCATATATTAACGTACCTTCTAAAGTAAAGATAAGCTCTTCTTGGATTAAATGACTCGTGAAATTGTAGAACTAATGCTTTTAAAATGTATTTTTTGAAATTCAGCATGGTTGGTGCGTTTTGAAGGAAAATTGCATCATTATGAAAATTGCTGGAAATCCATTTTCAAATAAAGAAGAAACTACATCATTATATGGTGTTTTCCTTACAGACCTACTACTGAGAAGTTTTCAAAAAATGAGTTTTGAATAGCTTTTTGAAATACTAAATTGCTGATATCTTTTTCATTGATATATTCACTATGTACTTCAGCGATCTAGATTTTTTGCGCAAATTACTGCAAACCAGTATTTTTATGAAAATTTACCCACAACTATTGTGGTGCAATGAATGCAGTTTTATGAAATTTTAAGCAAAAGAATTTGTTGGTACTGGGTAGTTTTATTTGTAAAAAACTCTCGACATAAATTTTAAAAAACAATTTAAATTTATTTATTCCTCAAACTATACTAGTTTTCTAACTTCAAACCAAATCTAAACTTTTCTTTAAAACCGTTAAAACACACACACATATATATATATATATACATACAACTATTGTTTTGTTACAATAATAACAATAAATATATTATTATTTTACTAATGTCTCTTTGCTTAAAGTAACGTTAATAAATAAATAAATAAAATTAGTATATTTAACAGGGATTCTTCATTTACATATAATATTAAAGTATCGTTTGAAGCTTATTGTTATTAGATTAGTATATATATATATATATATATATAGTATATACATATCATATCAACTTTAAAAAAAACTTGTAAATTCCAATGTTTTTTTACTGATTTTTGAGCAATTTTTTGCATAACATATTTTATACAATATAGCAACATTTTGTTTAAAATTTTACAGAAATACTCTTTAAATATTACAAATAAATTCGAAAAACTTAAAAATTTCATAATTAAAAAAATAATAATAAACACTTCACAATAAAATAATAATTCTCCGAAAATAATTCGTTGGCAAGAATAGGGACAGTGGTTTGTTTTATTCATATATTAATTAAAATATTTATGTAAAAAAATTAAAATGAACGTTGATACATTTTATTAATGAGACGTTATAGGCAAATCAGGCTAGCAGTAAAACACTTGGCTGGAAATGGATTCGTCATTCGACGCCGGAAACATGCTACCATTACCTGATCGTGAGTCTGTTAAACAGACGGACCGTCGGAGGCATCGATGGCGATACGCTACATTGAGCTGTAATAGGCCTAACATCCTGTGTTGGGAGTCCTGTTAATTAGTTGGTTGATTAGTCTACTTTTTACGGCACAGGGTCAGAATAGAATATTTAACGCCAATGTGGTAATATATTGAACATCTTTTAATTTAAAATAAATGCATAGTATCATGTTATTAGGATGTGTTTCTTTCTCTGCTTGAGCCAGCCTGATTTTTATAAAACATCTCAGCATGACATGTGAACGTCCTCTTACGATTACTTTTGAAATCATACATATATATATATATATATATATATATCCCACAAAAATATTTTTTCTGAATATAATTTCTTTTATTATGAATTTTTGGATTTCACACGAACTAATAACGTATCCGATATGTAAAAAGTTTTTGTGATCATTATAGTTAACACAACATCACTATAAAAATTATGGTACACTTATAGAAAACTTCGTAAAGTGAAAATAATTTTAGGGTAAGATACTGTCGATATTATTAACATTAATGTTCATCGTTGAGGGAAAATTCAGAGTATAATCATACTGCATATGTTTATACTGTTCAAGTATACGCTTTACTTCAAAAGTACTGCTTTTAATCTCATTTCTTTAACTTTAAAACAAAATAGTAACTGAAAGATATCTTATTTTTAACCGACTTCAAAAAAAAGGAAGGTTCTCAATTCAAACCGTATGTTTTTTTTATGTTTGTTAGCTCATAACTTCTAAACGGATGCTCCGATTTTGATACTTTTTGTTTTGTTAAAAAGGTCTTGGTCTGAAATAGGTCCCATTGTAATATCTTTACGATCTAAAGAAAATACAGGGTGCACAAAAAATCAGTCCCATCTCTTTTAACTGCTAAACGGCTGCAGCTATAGTGATAAAAATGGTATGTAAGTATAGCAAAGTGGCCATGCAGTACAAGGTTAATTCGCTTGCAGCGCCACCTGGTGGAAAATAGCGGAATTAGTGTTCCTATCTCGAAAACGATTTTAAAGAAAATGTGAATTACAAAGCTAAAGAGTATCACCGATTTAGTACAAAAAGATAGTTTAGACATTCATGCTAACGTTCCTATCTCGGAAACGGTTCAAGACAGGGGGAAAAAGTGAATTATAAAATTGCAGAGCATCATCGATTTAGTACGAAAATATAGTTTTGACATTGATGCTAAAAATACAAGGGTAAAAACGTACATTTTTAGTTGTTTGAATAGTAGTTCCTTTTTGGAGTCGGTTCTATTTTTTCACAAAAAGATTTTATTATAAGTTAAAACTATGTATGAATAAAACTTTCAATATCATAAAAGCTAATGATGCATACAGTGTACATTAAGTATTTTATATTAATGAAAATATGTTACTAAACACGTGTTTCCAATATATTTATTTGAGTATAGGTTATGAACGATAGCTCAGGTTATATAAAATCTGGCAAGCTAAAACTATGTGTGAATAAAACTTTCAATATCATAATAGCTAATAATTCAAACGGTGTGCATTAAGTATTTTATATTAATGAAAATATGTTACTGAAAACGTGTTTCCAATATATTTATTTGGTTATAGGTTATGAACGATAGCTCAGGTTTTATAAAATATGGAAATCCATTGTATTACATTATTAATAGAGACCTTATTGTATTGTTGTAAATGTGTAAAAGAGAAAAAGAGAAAAATCTTAAAATGAAATATTTTTATATCACTGTAAAAAAAAAAAATCTGGAGTGACTCCACTCGACTTTCCGAACATTGAGTAATTAACAGTTTTGTAGATAAAGTAAAGAAAGAGGAGTTGTTAAACAAACAAAAGAGAGAAAACCATAATAGAGTGTTTGAGTATTTTTCTCCATCTATTACACGATGTTTTATTTAACGCTACTGAACTTTGAGCCCATAGATCATAATGATAAAGAATTTTTCGTTGTGTCCCTGTAAAAACCTATAAATGCTAGATTCACCAAAATGCTTATAGTTAGTGCAACAGTGATTTATAATACTCATATAAATTTTCAGCTCAATTCAATAAGGCGTTTAGATGCTATCGTACTTTTAAAAATTTAGTCCCATAGGCCATAATGATAAAGAATTTTTCTTTGTGTCCCTGTAAAAAAACTGTAAGTGCTAGATTCACCAAAATCTATACAGTTAGTTCAACTGTGATCTATAACATGTGTACAAATTTTTTGCTCAGATTAATAAGGCGTTTAGACGCTATCACACTTTTAAAAATTTGGCTCCATAGGCATAATGATAAAGAATTTTTCTTTGTGTCCCTGTAAAAAAACTATAAGTGCTAGATTCTCCAAAATCTAGACAGATTGAGTGTTTGTGACCTATAATATGTGTATAAATTTTTTGCTCAATTTAATAAGGCGTTTAGATGCTATCGCACATTTAAGATTTTGCTCCCATAGGCCATAATGATAAAGAATTTTTCTTTGTGTCCCTGTAAAAAAACTATAAGTTCGAGATTCACCAAAATCTATAGGGTTCGTACTATGGTGACTTACAATATGCGTACCAACTTTCAGGTTAATCGAACAAAGCGTTTAGACGCTAGCGTGTTCACTCACAGACATACACACATACACACATACATACACACATACACACACACATACATACATCATCGTAAAAATAGTGAAAACGGACTCAGGGGACCTCAAAACGTATAGAAACATCAAAATCTCGAATTCGGATTTTTGACATGATTACAATACTTTCCTCACTATAGTGTTCGGAAAGTAATAATAATAATAATAAATAAATAAATAAAATAAATAAATAAATAAATAAAATACTGAGAAATTTTGGTCAGTATTATACACGATATTTACCTATAATGTTCCAATGAATATATAATTAATCATTCAATATATCATCGAAAACTCTACTAAATTCCTGAATCAGGAACGTTTCATGGAAAAAAGTCTGTTACTCTCAGGAACCTGCTTGAAACTTACGAAAAATAGGAGCTTATGTATATGAGTAAAGTTAACAAACAATTTTAAAGTTTAACATATGTAATAATTTTGATATCAGAAACAAAAATATCAATTAATGATAACTGTCAGAACATACATTTAAAATTACTGCGATCTTTTATTACCTGATATAAAATGATTCAAAAAATGCTTGAAAAAGTCATCAATTACTTTATTATGACCACTCCACATTTTTTGCATTGACTTTCGGCTTCGATAGCCCCTACAAATCATGGTATGACGCACAGAGCGCTCGACGATAATTTTAAATGGTTCTTGGTTAATATATGCTTCAAATTGCGGTAATGTTATTGTTTTGTTTTCTGTTACAATGAAGGATATACTCGATTCCTCGTGATCTCCCGGACGAACTTCATTTACTCATTCAAATCAAGCCTTTTGTCTGACATTCTGCATCTTGACATACTTTCATGACAACTGTTCGTAAACATTTCACATATGTGAGCATTTCACTAATACTTGTTTTTTGCATCCTTACTATCACTCCCCCATGCAAAGCTCGCGAAATCACATTTTTCTCCCCATATATTCCCGAGTAATTTGGCTCTTGTCTGAGGAAATGATTTCTTTAATTTTTCAACTAACAAGGAAACATTCAAAAGGTGTCATCTTCAAAAAGTATTGAAAAAAAGATATGTGATTCTACTCTTCATAAAACACCAGAAAAGGAAAAAGATATCAGCTGAAATTAATTACAGCGACCATAAAAAATTATCAAAATTAAGCATATTTGGCGATTTAGCGCTCTTAGGCGATAGGTTGCCATGTGTGAACAGAACCGTGTTTTGCTTTTCCGCCAAGTACTCATAATCAATGGCAGTGTGAAATCGCCAAATATGCTTAATTTTGAAAAAAAAATTGTGTTCGCTGTAATTAATTTCAGCCGATATTTTTTTCATTTTCTGGTGTTTTATGAAGAGTAGAATCACATATATTTTTTTCAATACTTTTTGAAGATGACACCTTTTGAATGTTCCCTTGTAAGGTGCAAATTGTTTATGACTTAGGTTTATCTGTCTGTCCGCATTCTAATTCCCGTATATATTCATGAAATTCCTTGAAGCTGATGTATGTTATTCAAATTATTTTTGGTATGTTCGCTAATGAAACTGAAGCAAATACTAGCAGTGGTTTCTGTACGGGGGCTCCTAAAAAAAAAAAAAAAAAAAAAAAAAAAAAAAAAATGCATTCTATGAATAAATCAAATTTTAATAACTTTATCTTGCACAGATATTAATGAAATTGACATAATTTATTTAAATGCGCAAAAAATAATTTTATAATACAGTATCATTATTATTAAGAATTACAGAGTCCCACGAAAATATACGCATATATTATGAGTAGAATTGGCTGGAAAAGTATTTTCGCTTTTATTAAGCGCTTTTTAAAGAACATTTTTAAAAATAATCAATAATTAGAAATCTAATTAGTCTTCTTATCAATCTTTCTGTACTTCTGCCTATCCGTTGTTGATCACATGGGTAAAGTATATCAAAAGTTAATCGAGGCAAAGTGTACGCACAGTTAGAAAGTGTTAATAATTTGTGTGAACCACGTGATTTTCCGTTCTTTTTTCATACTACCTTAGCTCTTTCGCTATAGCACTGGACACAATAACTCTCTTGCATAAAAGTCTCAGGTTGTTATAAAAATAAAATTAAAAAAAAAAAAAGCTTTCTCTAAAAACAACCAGTAAATTTTCTTGAATTATTGATTTAAATTACACAGCTGAAAGCATATACAATACTGTGTAACGTCCTATTATTTTCTTTACTATTTATGCCAATACAGAAAAATTTTTATATGTAAATTTAGGGAAATAATATAATTGATACAGATTTTTTTTTTTAATAACAACACACACCATTTTATTCATTTATGTTAAGATATATAAATAATCAACAAACTATTATGCATTTTGTACTTTAAACCACTTCTACATTCTAATCCAAAAAATAACTGTAAGATTTACCATCTAACATAAGTTCAAAAGAATAAAACAAACTTGTAAAATTATAATTAATGTTTCAAAATAGTAAATACAGATAAAAGAAAAAAGAAAAAAAGTTCAATTAAAGTTCTTTTTAAGAAACAATGTTTTTGACAGACGAAAACCGCTTTTAAAAATAATTCCCAACTTTTGGTTATTAACCAGAAAACATAAAAGAGTGTAAAGTAACAACTTTTCTTTATAAAAGGATCACAGAATTAGCATTTTTAATAGATTTTGTAAGTTTAGGAACAAAAGAAAAATTTTAAACACACACAAAAGTAGAAGGAAAAAAGTTCAATTATTAAAAACTGATTTTACCACTTCAAAGGTAAAATTTTTAGCTGCGAAGTTAAGCTTCAGAAATAAAGTTTTGTGGGTTCTTTTTCAAAAGATTAATGTTACTTTTCAAAAAATAACAATTAATGCATTATTTTTTAAAAGAAGATTTTTTTTTTATTTACAACTATTTTTTTTTTTTTTTTTTTTTTTTTTTTTTTTTAAAGATGTATTTTTTAGTTAATTTTTAAGAAAATTTTTCGTTGTAATTTATTTAAGAAAAGTGTTTCCATAATTTGTAGTATTTTTTTTTCTTATATACATAAGAAGAAAGTAATTGGATTCATAAAAATTATCAACTTAAGGTTTTCAAAATATTTACTCGTTTTGAGTTGTCCTGAACATCATATGATCAATTTTTAAAAAAGTCTATCTACCAGCAAAACAAATTCACAGTAACTCTAGCTAACTAATATAATACTTTCACAAAAATATATGTATTATATTCTTTTTTCTATACATAAAAGTAGAAAGTATTAGATTCGTAAAAATTATCAACTTTTGATTTTCAGACGATTTACTCGTTTTGAGATATCATGAACACCATTGAATCACTTTTAGAAAACTTCTGTAACTCTGTAACACAAATTTTCGAAAACCAATGCATATACTTTTATCCCATATCGTTTCATACCGTTTATCCATAAAAAGATATATTTAACTATGATAATAAGAAAGCACCACAGAACTGGCGTTATAAAGTAATAAGTAAAAAACCATGATTAAACACCATAAATACAACAAACTCGAAACATTTTTTTCGAGTCGAAAAACACAGGACCCTTCAGCAGGCGAACAAAGTAGGCACGAGTGCTACAATCAAAGAGGCAACGCTTTGATTGCAGTACTCGTGTGTTGCGTTTTGATGCGTCGCCACTTTCATTACCGCTTTGATTGCATTCGACTCAAAACAATTGTTGTGACTTTATTGTAGTTTATGTTGTTTATTCATAAATTTTTACTTATTAATATATAACTATGCCTTAACATAAATTATTACTTACTAACGTTTGCTTCCGGCCGGTGGTGCTGCTATTGCTTGATTTCTCCCACTTACGGGAAGCTATATCTTAGCTTTTATTGAATACATTTGCAAAAAAAAAAAAAAATCAATATATGAGAAAGCATTGTAATATGATTTACTAATTGAATTTGCCGCCCATCAACTGACTGGTAAAGCTGCTATGCTGCAATTTTTCCAGTGATCGAGAAGGCATTATGGCAAATGGTAAAACCTACTTTTTTTTATTGAAAGGGATCATATCAATGGATCATATCAAAAAACCATAAATAGCATTGGAACGGTACCTGTAGCACTAAAATCACCAGTTTCTAGGCAGACTAAGAAAAAAAAAGAAAAAACAAATGTGATGTGCCTTCCAGAGCACGGCTTTCATTTTTAATGACGTCATATTTAACGCTGAGTGTTCGGTTCTCACAAAAGCTTTACTTATTCTGCTTCGAAACGAAAGTAAAAGACCAAGGTATGCTTAATTTTGAATTCACGTTTTCAGTTAACGAAAAATGAGCCTCGTCCGTAACAGAATGCGTGAAGGACAACTGTTATTTTCGTCATATTGGATAAGAAATTCGTTCGCAAAATCCATCCGCGGTTGGTTATCACCAGCTTCCAACTTTTGGGCAAGTTGGAACCGATACGGAAATATTTAAAGAACAGAGCACAGAATCTTGCGTATCGTACAATTCAGTTGCTGCTGAAAGTGTGAAACATCGCGGGCACTTGCATGGGGAATTTCACTTCTCGTCTGATGGACTTCTGCAACAGTCTCGACAAGAACGGAAGGTCATTCAGGCCGAGATTGATCGCATGTACAGCCTGTTTCTTGAAATTTACGTATCAAGTCCCGTACAGCTTTTACAGTACACGGGCTTCAGCGTTGCTCATGGTGTCTGGGATACACATCCAAAGACGCAATGTCTCTACTGCATTTTGTCCGTTCAGGTAATATATCTTTACAACTTTCTCAGTCTGTTTCCCTATAAGCGGCATATTGTTCACAGAGAAAAAAATGAAGATACACATTACGCACTTCACAATGCCTCATTTTCCCCCTAATGCGATGATGTCAGTCATGTCGGTCTCTTACGTCTAATCACAAAAATAGGGCCCTTATTCAGTATATATACACAAAATTAAGAATACCATTGTCTCTTCTTCTCGTTTCGAAGCAGAATCAGTAGACTTTAGTAAGAACCAAATACCCATTGTGAAACACGACGTCATTAAAAAATAAAAGTCGTGCTCTGGTAGGCACATCACAGTTGTTTTTTTCTTTTCTTCTTTGCTTGCTTAGCGCCGGCGATTTCCGTGCTACAGGTACTATTCCAACGCTATTTATGGTTTTTTGCTATGGAGATATCATTTCAATTAAAAAAAAAAAAAGTGGGTGTTGCCAGTTGAAATTTTTGAAATTTTGTCACTGTAGCCGTAACTGTTAGAGTTTAACTGTTGTTTTTTATATGGTTCTTGAGCGCATACCTCAAAATACCTTCCACCACATTTTTATTATGTTTCTGCAAACGATATGATAGCTATGGTATCATATATCCGGATAGTTTTTTTTTTTTTTTTTTATAATCATCTTGTAGAAGAAAGTTTGTAATGACCACAACATATTAGTTTGAATTAGAACTCCTACATTGATAGGCTGACGCATCCGCCATTTAACCCACAAGACCGGCTGATGATTTATTATTGGAGGTTTTTCGACAATAAATTCCAGGAATAACTCCAGAAAATGGCACCGCCTGTTTATATTTTCTTCTAATCCAGAAAAATGGAAAAAGTGGATTATAAATTACAGACGTAACTCGTGAATACCCAGAGCAGGAGCACAACTTTGTAGCGTACGATTTTCCTTATTTTCAACTTATTTCATTTTGTTTTCAAAGTTATCTGACAAATTTAATATAATGTACTGTTTTTTTTAAGTTATTGTTTTTAAATTCTTTTAAAATTAACTTTAAAAATTACATTTCTTTTAACGTAAAGGATTATAGTTTTGAGAATGTCGGCGATGTTCTTAAAATTGCCAACTTGTTTGTTTCGTGATAAGAAGTTCTAGCTCACTTGATCTGTGTAGAAGTTTGAAGGCGATAACAACGCTAATCAGGCAACCTAGATTTTTCTACCGCCAACATTTTTCCAGATGGGCTAGATAATGGCAGACACTGCGCCAGCTCGTATCATATAGGAGCCTTAGTTTGAATGGTTAGTTAAACCTTTCGTAAGAAGTCTGAAATATTTTCGGAAAAATATTCTTAGACTTTCTCCTCTATTCTTTAATTAAATTATATAATGATTGGGGATATCTACCAAGTAATATTTTACGTATGGCAAAATGATTTGTGTTTTCTAATAATTACCTATCATTTCTGTTTTTAGCTAGATATAGTTTCACGGATTTTAAATAACAATTTTCGTTTAGCTAGTAGTAAAAATTTCTTACAAGATGCACTATCTACCAATAAGTATTTGGACACTTTCGAATTCAGACATTTTGTCAAATATCTAAAGAAAATCAGCAGGAATTATCTTGAAACTTTGGAAGTATAACGAAAATGTTATATTTCAAATATTTCAATAAACGTTTTGCCATGAAGATGAAAAGAAGACCAGTAAAAAACTAAAAAGTCAAAATGTTTTGGATCACCCTGTAAAAAGTATTGCTTCAAATACGTTCCGGCTATGGCGTGTGATTATTTCCTTTGTATAGAAAAGTTAATTATATCATATTCCTTTTTTTTTTTTTTTTTTTTTTAAGTAAAGTAAATGTTAATTATTTTATATTTATTCATTAATAATACATTAAAAAATACTTTTTAATTACAATTCAGCTTAAAACTATTGTAAATATTTGTTTAAATTGTTATTTTATAAAAGAACGTCAAAAACAAAGAACTATTAGCACAGTCCTTAATAATTTCATTTATGTGACATTTCGATAGATTCAAAAAGTAATAAAAAGTAATTACCATTATCAGTATGTATTAGTATAGTTTTAAAATTTTAAAGTAAAATTTATATTAATGTCATTGTAAAGTTCTTAATGATAAAGATAACAAAGGTATATAAACATTTGCTCACTTATGATTTGGAGAGTCATATAAACAACTATATAAACAGAGACTATATAAACAACATTTTTAAAATAATAGTAATTATAACTTGTACTTAAATGTTTATGTTACTAGCAGCTAAAAGTATTTGACAATTCAATGTGATAGTCTGCAGAAAAAAATTTATTTGTATTTCAGCACTGCAAAAAATATTCATCAAATTATTTCGTTTGGATACACTGTAAAATATTTCGTGTAAAATGACAGAACAATATTGACCATGTAAAGAGATACCACAACCATGAAGAGAAATGTTACCAGTTATACCTGTGTAATCGTAGCATAACTTGTAAAATCACACAGTTAAAGCTGGTAACATTTATCTGCATAGTTGTGGCAAGTAGGCTGCTTCAAAATCGTTGTACAATTGTGTGGTATTGAATTTTCATCAACACCGATACCCAGGTCTTTATGTCGAATGGCCGCGTCGAAAATTATAAAAAGAAAGCTGTTGAAAGAAGAAGGAAACACTTGCAGAAAGTCAGAAGAAACATCTTGCTTAACTGTTGATTTATTGTATGCTTCGAAAAAATAAACAACTTCAAAAGATTTACTACATCATTAATAAATTGACAAACGAATGTATCTATCTCACACGCAAATTGGGACGGGAGGAGAGGAGAAATTCAATAATATACGTCTTACTCTGACAAATTCAAAATCGAAAAGCTTCAATAAATCTGCCAGTCTCAGAGAACTTAAATTGCAACCCCAAAAGTTGGCATCCTTAAAATTCAGCCAAAAGAATGCCAATCTGTTTCTTTGTCCTCCTAACATATTGATACAAAATTTTTGAATATAAAAATATCGTTATAAAGTTAGATCGATTTGACATTGAGAAGCAACGCCAAATGTCCTTCACTTCTCAACGTACACAAAACGGCGTCGCAAATCTATTTTAAATCTATTTTCAGAACTATAATGACCTGCTTGAAATAATAACCACTTTTAATGTAAATAAGAGGGTAATAAATATAATCTGAAATGATTGTTTTTTATTTTATTAATAACTATTTATGCTAGGAATATGCTGATAACGAATTTTAAATTACCCTGTCAAAAATAAATAGTTATAGCTAAATTGATTTAATCCATTCGGGGAAATGTATAAACAAAACTACTTTTCAAAAACCCCGATATAAAAATTGCTTTATTTTATTCTGAGAGTAATGCGTTTGTAACAATAAAGGACAAAGAACACAAATTTTGATTTGTAAATAAAACGGGAAATTCTATATAATTAATTAATTGAATTAGATAAATTTAAAAAAGATTTATTTTATATCATCTATATTAATCCCTCCTTTTTGTTATATATTAAATTTTAATAAATAAATAAACTTTTAAAGGACATATGTGTGAGGACACTCACACATATATCTCCACTTCGACTAGCAAAAAAAAAAAAAAAAAAAACTAAGTCCTCCTCGCCTCCTGTATAGAAATGCATATACAAACAATACTATTCAAAAGCACTTACCAAAGACGTACACTTAAAAAATGATATTACATTATAAGTAAAAATTATATGAATGCTTAAAAGTGAACAAACAAAATATATGTGAAATATAATTACCAATTCAAAAACAATTAATTAATTGAATTAGATAAATTTAAAAAAGATTTATTTTATATCATCTATATTAATCCCTCCTTTTTGTTATATATTAAATTTGAATAAATAAATAAACTTTTAAAGGACATATGTGTGAGGACACTCACACATATATCTCCACTTCGACTAGCAAAAAAAAAAAAAACTAAGTCCTCCTCGCCTCCTGTATAGAAATGCATATACAAACAATACTATTCAAAAGCACTTACCAAAGACGTACACTTAAAAAATGATATTACATTATAAGTAAAAATTATATGAATGCTTAAAAGTGAACAAACGAAATATATGTGAAATATAATTACCAATTCAAAAACAAAAAAAAATTTACACATATTTCACAAAAAAAAAAAAAAAAAAAAAAATCAGTGGAACCAAAAGCTTTAAGAAAAAATATATGTCATAGTTAGATTTTTACATTCAAAATATTAAATTTTCACACTAATATGTATAGTGAAATAGAGAAAATATAATATAAATAACATACATGCATATATATATTGTTGTAATGACCAAAGGTTCCAGCATAATATTGTAATATTTATTTGTCTAACACATTGGTCAACGTTAAACAAAATTATGTACAACAAAAAAAATTAATAAAGAAATAAAGAAACAGAAAAGTTTTCGTGTATACCACACAGGAAAGATTTTAAAAAGGACGCCATTGGCAGTCAAAAAAAAACAATCTTCCCTTAATCCTTACAAAAATGTAAGTGTAATAATGTTAACTTAAGGCTAACATCCTAGCGGGACAGGGCGTGTTGAAAGACCTGCACTGTTAGGCACAGGCCTCCGTCCCCCAGCAGAGTCCACAGACCCCTGTAGGGACACCTCACCAAACCGAAAAAAATAAGTGTCATTAATGTTGAAAAATAAATGTCAACGAAGTTATAGATTCCCATCACATGTTGCTCTCCCGGGAGAAAATTTTGAACGAGACAACATATATCTAGGATAGGGTAACAAATAGGTAAAAAGAAAACAAATTTTGAGTGATGAGAGGGAATGCCACAATAAAAAAAAAAAAATTTAGACTGCATATTGAACAAACCAAACACCTGTTGTACACCAAAAATCAATTGGAAACTTATAAAATTTAGCTGTATGTATATTGTTATCACTATTATCATTAATAATTAATTTCCTCTGAACTTAATCTGTATTCCAATGAAATATCTCTATTAAATATATTTCAAATATCTTACTTTTGTTTAACCTTCACCCAATAAAAAGAGATAGTAAACATTAAATAAAAATATAACACCTTGATTAATAATTTAGAAATTCAAAATATGATCTACAAGCATTTATGTTACCATTAGAATCTTTTTTTTTTTTTTTTTTTAATTTAGGTATATCTTATTTATAAATATTATATATATTATTCAACACTGCAATGCAAGAAATAGTCTTTACTTCAAAAGCAAAAGTAAACAGTGGACCAGCCACTTAAAAAAAATAAAGACGAGTTCCTGCACAGCAAACAAATACATTCCATGGTACCATTTGAAAATGCATTTGTGATGCAAAATATATTCATCAAACTTTTTGAGAGAGAGAAAAAAAATTTAATTGCGATTTCTTAAATTATAAGATTGGGTAGAATTATTACCAATATTATGTGTTACATTGGAGTTGGGCTCAGTAAACAAATAGTTACGTCGAGGAGGAGCAATAAGGAGTCTCTTAATATGGACTCTGAAAGCTTTATTATCAGGTGCATGTAACCTCTTAATGGAAAAGGAAACTGGCGAGTGTTTTTGTACAACAGTAAATGGCCCAGAATACTTGGGTTTAAATTTATCTATTGATTTCAAGTATACAACATCATGAACAGCAACAGGCCTCAGTTTTGCACGTTTTTGAAAATTTTGATATCTTTTGTCTTGAATTTCTTTAATGTTAGAATATGCTTTGTTACAGATGTTATCCAAGTCGTCTAATAATTTATATATGTCTACATTTTTATCTAAAAATGGTTGATTTAATAATTGGTCAAATGTATCAAATATTAAAGACAATTCCCTACCAAAATGAAGTAGGTTAGGTGAAAACAATGTGGATGAATGTGTTGAACCATTATAAAGTGATTTATGTATAGCTAATGAATTTTCAAAAGAATACCCCTCAGAAAGTAAAGTATTAATTGAGTACTTTATAGATTTATTTAACCTCTCGGAAATAGAGTTACTTTGGGGGTGAGCAACAGATGAATGTAAAAATTTTATGCCAAGTTTATCATTGAAAATATTATAAATAGTTGATGTAAATTGTTTGCCTAAATCTGATAATATTACTGACGGTCTACCAAATGTTGTAATGTAATTAAATAAACATTTAACTATTTTTGATGAAGAAGTGTCTTTTAGTTGGAATAAATCAATGTGTCGCGAAAAATGGTCAATCACAGTCAAAACTGAATGTCCATCTATAAAAGGACCAACCAAGTCGACACTAATAGTATGCTCTGGATGTGTTGGAGTATAGGTGGGTTGTAGAGGAACTGGTGGTGTGTTATGATGTTTATTTTGTAAACATAAAGTACACGAAGCAACAAAATTTAAAGTGTCTGTGTACATACACTTCCAATAATATCTATTTGATAAAAATTCGTATGTTTTTGTCAACCCAAAGTGAGAAAGGTGTGAAATGGTTAAAACTTTAGATTTTAAAGAATGCGGTACAACAATGAGATATGAAAAAGTATTATTATGCAAATTTTGTTTATTGTACATTAAAACTTTAGAATCTGGATGAATGAAAAAATTATCATTATTTTTTGAAAAACCTTTTCACAAAATTTGCTTGTAAATAATTGACAATTTTGGATCATTCTTTTGCTCAGATACAAATGTATTATTTGAAATTTCCAAAAGGGGATCTTTATTTTGAGTGTTACCAGAAACTAGAAAATTACTGAACTGATTTTGTTGCATCGACTGAGTAGAAGTGGAAATTTGATTAATTGAATGTGTGTCATCCTATACAATAGGAAGAGGTTGAGAACTGAATAATAATTCTGGATTTGTTTTCAAATTTGTTGATTATTTGAGAAGTCTGATCTTGATAAATAATCCGCTAAAACATTTGTAGGGCCAGGAATATGTTCAAATTCAAATGAGTATTCTGACAACTCTAACAGCCATTTAGTAGTTAAATTAGCGGGACTGTTTGTTTTTCTATATGTTTTTAAAGGAGCACTGTCAGACAAAATGATAAACTTTCTATTGTATAAGTAACATTTGAAAGCAATTACAGATTTATAAATGGCCATTAATTCAAGTTTGATAGCCGGATATCTTTTTTCAGACGGTTTAAGTGATTTAGAGAAAAAGGCGACAGGTAATAATTGATTGTCATATTTCTGCATCAAAACTCCTGCAATAAAGATATTTGATGCATCAGTGTTGAGAAAGAAAGTCTTGTTAAATCCGGTAATCTTACCATAGGTGAGTTTAAAAATATATCTTGAAATTTCTTAAAAATATATTGATGATGTTTATTCCAAACAAATTTTGTTTTCGGTTTAGTTAATTCAATAAGTGGTTGAATTAATTTAGAAAAATTATGAATAAGAGACTTATAAAAGGTTACAACTCCTATAAAGCGTTTTAATTGTCTTTTTGTTGTAGGTGTAGGGAAAGAGTTTATTTTAATGATGTTTGATTCAATTGAAGAAATTGAATTATTCTCTATGTGAAATCCCAAATAATTTACAGCACTCTTAGGAAATGTACATTTACTAGGAGCTAAGGTTAAATTATATTTAATTAAAATCTTAAGAATTCTTTCAAGTTTAACACATGTCTCTTCAAAACTTTTTGCACCAAATATTAAATCATCCTGATACGCGTAAATTCCATCTATATTAATTTTATCGATTAAAGAATCCATAAGTGATTGGTACTGAGAAGCCGCGTTTTTAAGACCAAAACATAGTCTTTTAAATTTGAAACTGCCAAACATTGATGTGAAAGTAATTTTATCCTGTAAATGTTCGGGTAAATCAATTTGATGATATGCTTGTTGGAAATCAAGACAAGTGAAAAATTTATACGCAGATAGATCAGCTATTATATTTTGAATTTTAGGTAATGGATACGAAGAACCCTGAATTATAGAATTTAACATTCTTAAATCTAACGCGAGACGAAATTTCTGTTTACCAGATCCATCTTGTTTTTTTTTTTTACTAATAAAATTGGGCAAGCCCATTCTGAGAAGTTTCGCTCAATAATCCCAGCCTCAACCAATTAGTTAATTTGATCTCTAGCTTCCTGCTGTAAAGCTTGAGGAATGGGAAAGGGCAAAGTCTTAATTGGATAGTCACTTAAAAATTTTAAATCTGGTACAATCTTGCCCAAGGGTTTTCATATTTTTAGAAAATGCCGCGAAATTACTTAATAAAATTTGTTTTAACTTTGTTGCATGAGCCCCATTGAGATGTTTAACATCAAAGTCCATGGGTGTTAAATCTTGTTTTCTCATTTTTAATACATCACTAGAAGGTTGAATATAATTAATAAATTGCAAATCCTCTGAAATTTCAACATTATCATTTTGTTTTGAACCATAGTCAATAATTTGTTCTATTTCTTTTATTGTACCAATATTTGAATGTTTGTTTACAGGCATACTTCTATTAGTGTTATTCTTAACATATAAGTGGAATTTTACTCTATCATATTTACTATTGCAATTTTGTTTCTGGGAATGATCAATATTAACTATTGAATCCCAAAAAATTAATTTAGAAGAACTCTTTTTACTCTGAAATAAATAATCACCCGAAGAAACTATGGGACAATAAACAGTAATATAAGACTCCTCATTGGGTTGTAAAATAAGTTTTTGCCCAGTTTTTACTGATAGTTTCTTACATTGAGTATGCATATTAAGATTTTCTTCATGGTCGCTATATGTGTTTGTTATGGGAATACATAGGTCTTTTATTTTTAACAGAGACCTCTGCATATCTAATATTACATGATATTGTTGAATAAAATCATAACCCAAAATAACCCTAAATGCTGAACCCTCAGGAATATCTACAATAAAAAATTTCTGAGAAAAAAATTAATTTTGAATTTTAAAGGTGGTTTGTATACAAGAAGAAAACTGTACATTCGAGTTCACGGTTTTAAATGTCACATGGGAAGATAAATGCTTATATTTCAAACTATGTTTTAATTTATTAAATGTACTTTCAGCTAACAAACTGACAGAACTACCAGTGTCAAGAAGTGTGTTTACCTTTTGTTTATCTAGCAAAATTTTAATACGAGGTAACTTTGGAGAATTTACATGGACATTAAATATGTTCTCCCATTTATCGCTATTCGTTTGAGTAGACTTAGAATCAGAATTTTTTAAGATTTGTTGTGTTTGAGAAGCAGTAGAATTTACTAATCTATCACTAGATAATTTGGGTAGAATAAAGTCATAAGCAATATCCAGAGAAAAATTTTGTGCTGATGCTCTATTCCATTCCTGAGATGTAATTGCATCAGCTAAACTACATCTCTGCGCTCGTTTAAATTACTTCCCTTTTTACCATAGTTATTTCTGTCATAATTTTTACCCCTAGTCTGATTTCTCTGCCATCTAAAGCACCTAGTAGCAACTTTTTTATTGCACAATTAGCAAATAGGAGAAGAATGATATCTGTTTTTATTTTGATTACTCCTGAAATTTTGATTTCTACTTTTATAATTATGTCTTAATTCACTTTGCCTATTATTGTTTCTTTGCCTATCTTGCACTGGGGATTCGTGTGTATGATTAACCTCACTAGGTTTATTAGCAAAGGACAGATTGTTTATTTTATCTGTCAATTCAACTAACTTTTCTGTAAGTGTGTTTACAACGGGGTTATTTAAACTCATTTGCAATAAGGCATTATCCAGCAATTTTTGTGCTCTGTTAACTGCATCTTGATACTCAGAGATTCCCTCTTCTTGAATTTTAACTCTAATATTTGAGGGAATGGTTCAGATAAATTTTGTGAATTTTATTGAATTTAAGGCACTAGTATCTTTAATTTGAGAATATACTACATCAGCCAAAATGCCCAATCTGTGTGAAAAATTTCTGATTGACTCTTGTGGTAAGAGTATGAAATTATTAAATTCCAGAAGAGCCTGAGTACTGCTCATTGGAGCAAAAAAATTCTTGAATTCATCCTTAATAAATTTTAAATCCGTAGATTTATATAGTAATGGAGATTGAGTCATGAATTTTAATGCAGGGCCGGTTAATTTTCCTTTTAAAATTGCCACTGCCTCTTCTGAATTTAGTCTATTTAATTTAGCATAAGACTCAATCTGATCAAAAAAAAAAACTCAAGTAAGGATGGGTCACCATCAAAATTTAAAATATTAATATTAATGTTCTTTTTAGTGGCCATCTTAATTATTTATGTTCACTGTAAAAAATGCTGCAGTAAAATTACGGGCAAAGCCCGGCAGCATAGATTCCAGACAAAGCCCGTAAAAAAAAAAAAAAAAAAAAAAAAAAAAATTTAGACGATGAATGGTGTATCGCCAGTAATTTTACGTTGTGATTAAACATACAACTAACCTGCAAAAAAAGTAGCACTGACCGTAAATTTAAAAGTTAAAGTTTGAGTTTCTCGGATGCTTTGAAAGAATTTCTTGCAATTATTACACACGCGTGCAGTGAGAAATCCACAACATTTAAGCAACTTATTTATTTTTTTTTTTCGCATGAAAGCTAATTTATTAAATCATTCTACGCAAACCGTCATCGGCAGCCCGGGATTCGAACTCACAATCTCCTGTTTCAGAGACCAGCGCTTTACTAACCGCGCCGTTGGGATCACAGTGACATTTCTTTACAAAAACTGATAAAGTCAACATCAGAACTGATAGGTTGATAAATCGTGTCATACGCACAAAAAGACTGGAATTTTTTTTAAACCGATTTACAGCACATTGTGAAGTAACAAATCTTCAATTATATTTACAGAACTAGCTGTAAAAATATACAGCAACCTATGTTGTATTTATGTTAAAAAAATGCTTTATTTTTACAGAAATTTTTTACAGTGATTGAATATTGTCCACGTTCAAACTATGCATAAAATATATTTTCTTTTAAGACTATTTTAAAATCTAAATTTGCTATTTTTGACAAAATTACGAAGTCAGTCAATTATCATATTGGAAAACTTTTACTTTTAGTTAAAACAAAAATTAAATTTATTTTTTAAGTTATAGAAATTTGTTATATTTTTAAGTTATAAATATTGCAAATAGTAAAATTTATTTTTTTTTAGATTCAAGAAAATTAACTAATTTTTTCTTAAAATTTTCAAATTTGAATTGAATTATAAAATAAGGTAAAAATAAATAAAAGTTTAGATTACATAAAAAGAAAGCCCGCAGGTAGCATCGAACTCTGGTCGTCTGGGTGATAGCCTTGTGCTCTACTAAGCACGACATGGTAGCGCTGGTTCGATTGCGAAATCCCTACTATTTAAAGATTACGGAAACTTTAAACGCTTTTTTCTAGAAATTCTGTGGCTAGTGGCCTTTTTTTTTTTTTTTTTTTTCTCTACTTCTTCTATAAAGACTGACTATGCTGATTTTTGAGAAAGAAAATCTAATATATTTTTCAAAATCATTTTTATTCGTAAACACTAGCACTAAAGAGGTAGTCTTATTTCAAGATTTTCATTAGAGGAAAATAATGGATGAGAATTTCTCACCCTTCTTCAGAAACAAAATAAAAGGTTTTTGACGTAAAAAAATGGTTTGATAGAAGAGAAGAGCAATTTGCGTAGATTAGCTTTTTCTCGTAAAAATTCAAAAGAATTATGCTTTTAAAACATCAATTTACGGGCTACGACCATTTAGCTAGCAAAACGGTCATTTCCGGTAAAATTATACGGTTATTTTCTAAAATGCTTTCAAAAATATTAATTTACGGATTATGACCGTTTAGGTAGCAAAACGGTCATTTCCCCTAAAATTATACGGTCAAATACCGTGATTTTATATATATATTTTTTTTTTACAGTGTTGGGTCAAATTAAATACTAATATATCTCAGAAATGCCTGAATAAAAAGATATATTGCATTAAAATCATAGAGCACAAAATATTACGCATTTTTCCTATTGATGCCTACGGAAAATGCATATGATAAATACATCATTAAAATATCTATTATGTAAAAATATTACCAAAAATATATATATATATATTAAAATGTTCTAAAATATAAAAATAAATCACAAGAAGTTGTAAAAAAAAAAAATGTAATAATATCTACAATAAATCATCTAAAAAAATATAAATCACAACATGGAAAGAAAAGTATTAATCATCATGAAAAATAAAAAAATATATGTAAATATGAAATAAAATATTCCATCAAAATACTATGTAAAATTTACCAAAAATATATATTTCAAAAAAATTTCAAAATAATAAAGGAAGATTTCTTTTTGACTCAAAGTTTCAATAAAATGTCAAAATCTACTTTCTAAAAGACTTATATGCAAAATATAGGTAAAATTAAAACTTATGACTTCCTGTACATAACTTGGCTAAGAGGGAAAAAAAATTATTTTGTAAAAAAAAATCAATTTATCATTTTACTTTATTATTTTTTTTTATTTTATTTTAATTACTTTATTAAATTACTGAAAAAAAAAAGCTTTATTTTCCTTCTTCTCTCTTCTCATTTTCTTTGCTTGAATAGCTAAAAAAAATACTTTGCAATCACTGCTATTCACTGAATTTTCGACAGTGAAATGGAAAAGAAACTATTTCTGATCAAAAAAATTGATCACGATCCTCTGAACAAAAAAACACATGATTCGCACACGCGAAGTTGTCGATTCTACACAGGTCCACAGGTGTCCAACGGTAAAAATTTTCTTGAGTAAACTGTTCAGATGATTCTCATGCCTCCTTGGCAACATAAACGAACCAAAAACACTTTGTCTAGTCTTATTTTCAGGCCTCACTCACGGCCGCTTATTTCCATGTGAAGAGTTGAATCATCAACACACGCATATCTGAAGAGAGCCTTTATTAAAGGTCACCAGCACAAAAAAATGTTTCTTGACTAGAGAAACTTATAGGCTTCTCTTTCACAGTCACTTCCGCACACCTAAATTACAAACATTTCACGGAGTGAAAAAAATATTTTCCAAACTCTCGAATTGCATCACCGGACACACACACTCCTGACGAAGGACGGCATAATATATCTTGAAGAGGAGACTCGGAACATTTTCTCTGTTTATCACTTTTCTTTATAATTAAACATCTGCAAGTCAATGTTTTTCCTTTTTTTTTTTTTTTTTTTTTTTTTTTTTTTTGTATGGCTCGTAAAAATATTTTTCCTTTTGGCAATCAAAATCTAAAAAATGTTCGATTTGTTTTAAAATATATTTCACTGGGAATGAGAATCTCAAAAAATGTTCGATCTTTTTCCTTTCTACCTCTCCTCCACGTCACCAAAGACCGGAGAGAACCTGAAGGCACCATAGTTTTTGTGGTGTTGAATTTTCATCAACACCGATACCCAAGTCTTTATGTCGAATGGCCGCGTCGAAAATTATAAAAAGAAAGCTGTTGAAAGAAGAAGGAAACACTTGCAGAAAGTCAGAAGAAACATCTTGCTTAACTGTTGATTTATTGTATGCTTCGAAAAAATAAACAACTTCAAAAGATTTACTACATCATTAATAAATTGACAAACGAATGTATCTATCTCACACGGAAATTGGGACGGGAGGAGAGGAGAAATTCAATAATATACGTCTTACTCTGACAAATTCAAAATCGAAAAGCTTCACTAAATCTGCCAGTCTCAGAAAACTTAAATTGCAACTCCAAAAGTTGGCATCCTTAAAATTCAGCCAAAAGAATTCCAATCTGTTTCTTTGTCCTCCTAACATATTAATACAAAATTTTTGAATATAAAAATGTCGTTATAAAGTTAGATCGATTTGACATTGAGAAGCAACGCCAAATGTCTTTCACTTCTCAACGTACACAAAACGGCGTCGCAAATCTATTATAAATCTATTTTTTAGAACTATAATGACCTGCTTGAAATAATAACCGCTTTTAATGTAAATAAGAGGGTAATAAATATAATCTGAAATGATTGTTTTTTATTTTAATAGCTATTTATGCTAGGAATATGCTGATAACGAATTTTAAATTACCCTGTCAAAAATAAATAATTATAGCTAAATTGATTTAATCCATTCGGGGAAATGTATAAACAAAACTACTTTTCGAAAACCCCGATATAAAAATTGCTTTATTTTATTCTGAGAGTAATGCGTTTGTAACAATAAAGGACAAAGAACACAAATTTTGATTTGTAAATAAAACGGAAAATTCTATATAATTAATTAATTGAATTAGATAAATTTAAAAAAGATCTATTTTATAAAATCTATATTAATCCCTCCTTTTTGTTATATATTAAATTTGAATAAATAAATAAACTTTTAAAGGACATATGTGTGAGAACACTCACACAAATCGTATAGAAAAAAAAATTACAGTGTATTTTAAAAAGTAAATAAAAAATTAATTAATTATAAACTGCAAAATTATTATTGATAGGAACAAAGTCTGTGTTTCAAGTGTGTAAATCAAAAAAAAAAAAAAAAAAAGAAAAAAAAGTGTATGTTTCTTTAATGTATTTATTCATTTAAACAGGATTTTTCTATATATTGATATATCGAACAGAATTTATCTCTTTTACGTGAGCAGATTTTAAAAGAGTTGTTTTGATTACTTAATGAAAATTATAAATTTTTTAGAAGCGCAGTGAAGATGAAGATTATAATATTTCGATATGCACATATTTTAAGAATTCATTTGATACACTTGATATATAAAGATTTCAATAAATTTAAAGATATATCTAGGTAGGAAATATTTGAAGTTGAAAAACCATTTTTGTTAGATCTTAAATTTTATTTATTTATTTATTTTTGGCATAATATTAAATAGGTTTTCTGAAGAAAATTGAAATAATAGAAATGATTAGTTATTTTTTTAATTTTATGTGTATAATTCCGATTTAATTTGATTCAATTAAATAAACCATTTAAGATTAAAGTTTTAAAAGAACCATTTAATTTTTTGAGAAAGTACGATTTCCTTATTTAAAATTCCCCTCGTCCTAAAAATAACCAAATAAGGAATTCGTTTGTCTATTTATTTGCTTCCGAAGTGAAAGAAAAGATCCTCGCTTTAGTCTTTTGCTAAGAGATATATAAGACTGAATATGAAACTAGCCGAAAAATTCTTACGAATTACCTAAATTTCTTTAGATTTTTAAAGTATAAAAACAGAAACCAGTTACAGGTTTTTTTTTTTTTTTTTTTTTTTCTTTCTTTAAAAATATTTTGCAGACTTTTATCACTCATTACAGATTATATTTTCTAAATAACTAATGATTAAAATGGTTAATCTTTAACC
Source organism: Salticus scenicus (assembly GCA_963930645.1). Lineage (NCBI taxonomy): Eukaryota > Metazoa > Arthropoda > Arachnida > Araneae > Salticidae > Salticus > Salticus scenicus. Next base: position 263,249,695 of record OZ005654.1, on the reverse strand, counting down.
ACGTTTCTTGCGACCATGGGAGACTCTGCGCATGTGCTGACTGAACGAGTCCACTGTGAAAATAGGGGAGATAATTTTTTCGTTGAGAGAAAATAAGCGATAAGGGAACACCGCAAACCGAATGATTGGATGTTTACTAAATTCCAACCTGTCGGTCAACTTTTCACCCCTCAAAGATTTTGGACTCGTCCCCACTGCTAGGCGTCGGAAACGTGGTCGCACTGTATTTCACAAGCTACATATCAAAATTTAATTTAAAGATTCTTAATTTATTTTAGTTTTAAAACCAAGTTTATAGCCAAATATAACGTTTTTTTTTTATATCAATATTTTTCGAGTTTAATTAATATCTTGAATATTTCAGTTTTGTTTCGCTTTTTTTTTTTTTTTTTTCCAGTTTTTAAGACCATCAGTGTCTACTTTGCGTAAATCTAAGATAAGTAATTAATTCCAGACAGAACATTGGGAATGTTGTATTTCATTTTATAATTCAAAATTCGAAATATGCTTATTTACGTCATAAAAACTCTGATTAAGATAATATAAAAGTACAAATAGATATTATATGTTTACTCGTAATGTTACAGAATTAATTTTCTCGCATCTTATGTAAATCACACTGAATGAATTTTGATATTGTTGCAAAAAGTTTTTCTTTAGTGTTATACGATGAAGAAATATAAATTAAATATCTAACGGGAGACGATTGATTCGTATTAATTCCTTCTTAGTGGTAAATAAAAAAAAAATAATAATAATAATAATTCATAAGATGGTTGAATGTGGTTGAATGATTAGCGCTATGGCTTTCAGTTGCCAGGTGTCAGGTTTGTGACTCGGTTCAGGCATGTACGCTCGTACTTGGTAGTAATAAACTGTAATTTAGGTTCCAATGCCTTAATTGTCTCATTAGCCTACTTATAGCCTACTTAACTAGATGCCTGTCGCGTAGCTCGGAAAATAGGCAACAGTTGAAGCGGTAGATAGCATCACCTGGTACAAATTATGAGACTTTTTTATTCAACTGCCACCAATAATTTAGAGAAGTGATGCATGATATATATATTCGACGTTTCTTCGAATCTATTCGCTTTTTATATACATCATATCCCACTTTTAAAATTTTTTGGTGTCTGTTGAATAAAAAGTCGCGCAAGCTGTACCAGATGGCGCTGTCTACCGTTTCAACTGTAGCCTAGTTTCCGAGCTACGCGACAGGCATCTATTTAAGGAAGCTATGGCCTAGTAAGTAAAAAAGAGACGTAAGAGCGTCAAGCCAAATCAAAAAATAATCTATGAGAAATGAGTAAAATCAAAGTTCTTATGTATTAGAAGCAGAGATTTTTAATTAGATTTATAACTGATATTTTTAAATAAAAGTATATCTCATACATTTTCAATCGTTAAATAAATTAATTTTTTTTTTTTTTTTTTAGAAAATTTCTGTGATGAGACTTTCGGAAGAAATAAAAGAGTCTGAAGCTACGCTATAGATGCGTGACCATAAAAAAAGAAAATTCTGGAAAAAAAAAAAATATATTATGTAATTACTGTTATTTTAAAGAGAACTCTTGCGTTATTTCCACTAATACACGGTGATTAACAATATATATATTTATATATGTATATATTAATTAAGTAGCATTTTTATCTATAATGAAGAAATTTTTAATCTGCGATTCAAAACACGAGAATAAAATTAAAAGGAAAATAAAAAAGCTTTGGAATTTAGTTATTTTATTAGAAAATAGAAACTGGCATGTAAGTAATTCCAAATATAAATTAGTTCATTATTTGTATAGTTATGCAGAGAATTGAATTTTAAGTATCATTTTTTTTTTTTTTCCCTCAAACTATATATTTCATCTCAAACACAGTGTCAATTTCTTTTCTTTTCTTTTTTTCCCCCCAGTTATATTTATCATTTAAAAATAAATTAAAATAAATTCATTCTCTTTTCAATATATATTTTATTTCTTTTAATACAAGTGTAAGCAAACTTATAAATAAGAGCTATTAAATAAAACTGGCTCATGGCTTCTTAAATTAATCTTGAATGTACGTTATAAGTAGTTTTCCTTTTGCTTTATCTACAAAAATTTTGAATCTTCAAAACGATATACATGAAAGAAAATGATATATTTTCAATATATAACACATGATTTACTGCAGTAACGTCAACATTTTGTAGTAAGAGGTTTAACTGACAGATATGTTAGAATTTATGCAGAGTTTTCTATATTTACAAAAATGCAAATACATTAGGAAAAAAAAAAGACCACATGTAAAGTTGAAGAGATGGGATTTACCAACAAATGGTTTTATTTTCTAGTTTCGAAAAGTTTCTAGAAAACAGAGATTTAGTTTGAAATATGTTTATGCTCAATCTTTCTCATAATGAATACAGCAATTTCTCTCTCTTTCTCTCTCTTTTATATGTATGAATATATATTCAGGGTGGCTCAAAAAGATAAAAACTTGCATTAATTTTTTATATATTAGAAATAAATGATGTATATAAATTGAAAAAAAAAAAAGGTTTAAAAAGGGGTTTTGGAAAGGAGACTACGTTACGAAAAAATATGCCCCATTAGTTTTCAAATAATTACACATTTTAAATACTTATATGGTCCCTCTAGACAAATGTGGTCAATTGGAAACTATTTTACTTTTTATTCAACCAGTCCATTAGAAAAATTCCCATAACCGTATCTTTAAAAACAATTGAGATATGACGTGGCTAAGTGATAAAAAATTAGGACACCAAGTATAAACTTCCTGCCTGTTTTTTGTTCTTGAACTATGCTGATAACAGGCACACACACAGACCAACTGCTATGATTGTTTTGTTTTATTCAGGGGACCATAAAACGCATAAATATGACAAAATATCAATTTTGAAAATTTGATCCAGAAACAATATTTTCTTTACCATATATATGGGTAAGAGAAAGTAAAAATAGTTTAAGAATTAATTTGTAAGAATGTCATTTTGAAAAAAAAAATATAACACATTTAAAAATTGCATACATGCATATATTCATTAATTTTATTTTATTTTATTGGAACAACTAAACGCAGTCTCTTTTTTAAAAAACTATTTAGAAATACATGACTGGAACATAAATTTCTCCTTAACATACAAAAACCGTTAAAATATAAATATTATCATGCATGTTATATTATTTAGATGAGTTACATGGGTATATAGTCCTTATTTTCAGTGCTCAATTTTCTCTTAAGCATAACTCAATAAATTTTAAAGATATTCTAAAAGCTATACTTTTATTTATTTACGTATTTATTTATTTATTTATTTATTTATTTTTGTAATGATGTTGTTGGGTTGAAATTAAAATTATTCCAATTGACCAAATTTGTCTGGATAGGTCGTATAAAAATTAAATATGGGTAATTTTATGAAATTTAACGGGAAGAAATTTCTATTAATCTGGTCTTATTTCGAACACATTTCCAATTCACAATACCTCGAATCTCCAGTAGGGGAAAAATTAAAACCGCATCTCAATTTTTTTGGAGTATATGTCTGTGTGTGTGTAAGTTTAGTTCTTAACTTCTTAACTTCTTATTTTATAATAAAATATGTTTGTCATTTTAGTTAAGAAAAATTTACTTAATATAAATTTGTGCAATATAAAGTTAACGCTTGCTTGAAAATCAAGTTTAAGATATACTTACCTAGTACACTCTTTCTGTTTAATTATTATTATTATTATTATTATTTTTTTTTTTTTTACATATTAAAAATGCTCTATTTCTTTAAATAAAAAGAAAAATTTTAACATTGTAAAGTTGAATAATGAATTTTCTCCCCTTTAATTGATTTCTCATTTTTTTTTTTTCGATAAAATAAATTAAAATTCTTTATTTGTTTTTGAAAATAACCAAACTCACTAAGCATGAAATAAAGCAGAATTGAAAAATATGTGAATACTCTAGTGCAATTTTATTTTATACGCTACGGTTCACCTTTATTTATTCCTTGATAAATGCGCCGAGCTGAGAGTCATCCCTCTTTAACGTTTTCACTGACTTGATTCATGAATAGCAAATGTAATCAGGTGAGAGAGAACGGCAGAAGTAAATGAAAACTGCAGCGGAAGTGACATCTTATTATGGTTAGACGTAAAGCATCAGAGAGTATTTGCTGCAGCAAAAGTACTTCAAGAATGTAGAATTCATGAATATAAATAGTGTAATTAGCTCATTAAGGATAAATGAAAAGGTAGTAATTATACAGATGGGAGGTAAAGTAATTTAAATTCTTTTCGAAACATTATTAAGGGTTTTTCTTTGTCATTTTGAATAATTTTGTTTTTCTAGCGTGTTATTCAATCAAACAAACGCTACGTTATTTATTTAATGAAACTTTTATTAAAACCTTCATGCAGTATAACATTTGTTTATTGATAGTACAGAAATAAAAAGAAACTAGTATAGAAATTGCATTACTTTGGAGTTATTCCAAAATAAATTTTTAAAGTTCGATCGTACTTGAGATTTTTGATGAATAAATATCGAATGGTTTATTTAGCAAAGCGTAGAAGCGTAAAAGGGTAATAATTTCTGAAATCTTAAATTTATCAACATGGATTCTTTTAGCTTCATCTTTATTTATTTTTTTATTTATTTATTTTTTGTAAAGCTGATTTATTTACAGAATAAATTCCATTACTGTGTACGATTTCAAAAAATATATTTTTAATTTAGTGTTACATATTAAAAATTAATTGTATATATTTTTAATATTTCTCCAACGATAAGAAAATTAAATTCGAGCTATAATAATCCATTTTATAATTAGTCGAAAAAAACGTTTTTGGTAAAGTTCCTTGCTTTCAACATTCTGTACATTATACTTAAGAAGTGTTTTTACAAACTAAGAGAGCTGATTATACCTCCACGCACATCAAGCCAAAAATATTTATTAACAAATCTTGAGTGGGCTCCTGCCCACCAGCGGCCGAGCGACCCTGTGCTCAAAACTGGTAGATGGTGAATGCCGAGATTGATCTCAGGTCTTGCTCCTCAACCTAGCCGTTCAGATTTTTCCGTAGTTCTTTTCGAAACTCTCGTAAATACGGGCTAGGATCCCTTAAAATGTCCTCCACGGAGGTTATTTCACCTGTAGTTCTAGGTAGATTGTCGGCCTTAAATCCTACAACCAACCAACTAACTTGAGTGGGCTTCCTTCTAAAAAATATAAAAACGTAAAATTTAATGTCCAACTTCTAATATCAGTATTGTAAAAATTGAGAAAAAAATTATAAATTGTACTTATATAGTTGCACTAACATATTTATAGTAGTTCCATTTATTGAATTAATAATAAAGCTCAGCGTAGATCCTTGATTTGGCGATAAAATAATACGTTGCACAATTATCACTGGTGAATAAAAAATTCCGCCGCATTCTCACAAGAACTGGTGCCCTTTTTTTTTTTTTTTTTTAATCCTGTTCTATGTATTTAGATTCTTATCTCATTATGAGACCTTACGCGATGTTCACCAGCATACATCTATATTTTGATATGCGCGTGCAAGAAGAAGTACATTGTTTTTAGATCTGGTAAGCTTGAAGATCAAGCCTGGCTTTTCTCTCAATCGTTAGGCATATGTGCCATTACCTCATCAGTACGAAACTTTGATAGGTTAATCAGCTCTATTTATCATTGTTAAATTTTCCAAATAGTAATTTGCAATTTCGATTTCAAATATTGAGGGTACAGTTGCCAAATTAGCACCTTTTGGCTAACGGAATGTTTTAATACAAATATTTATTTCATTTAATCAGCGAATTGTAACGGTTTTCACTGATTAAGTAAAATAAAATTTTCCAGTAGTAAAAAGGTGGGAAGTTGGCAACTATTGTTGAGGGACGGAAGTACCTGCGATTTAGATCACGCATCTTCTTCTGCATAAAGATGATGGCTACAGGGTGGGATATCCTGAAAATCAATTTCATTTGCGTTTAAGACTTTAAGATGAGTCTCTAGACATGTGATACTTTTCCAGTACGGAAGAAACTGTTATTTGTAACGATACAAGCTTGATCGCTGTATTCTGAAGTTACTATTCTTTGACACTCAGACTGAAATGCGGACCTAAGTTTCATATATATTATATATTTTTTTTATACATAATATATTTCATATATATTTTCATATACATTATATTTCCCATATTTCAAATATCACTTTCTTCCGATCTTGTCGATATAAATTTATCTGCACAAACTCTCCTTCCAGATATACTGTGAGAAGAAGACAGATACTCTGTTTAACTTGATAAAACGCTTTCTTTGATTCTTATTTCTCTTACTATATTCTGTTCTGTATATTTCTAAAAGGTTTATTTTTAAAGAATTTTCGCTTTCTTTCATAGTTAAAACCAGAATGTCGTACATTTAAACGCAAACATTGTCTTCACAGGCTTTTACAGAATATGATCAGAAGATTCTCCTGCAATAAGTCAAAAAATAATTAACTTATTATTATTTTACAAGCATTTAATAATTTTATCAAGTTTATTTATTTTATTTTATTTTTTATTTATATATTTATTTATGTTATAAAAGTAATATATTTAATATCACATTTTCCTTAACTATTACACATTTAAAATTTTACTTTTCGGTGTGAACACGAAATTAGCTGTAGATCCAGCTATGGATTTTTTTTTTTTTTTTTTTTACTTAAAAACTCTTACATCTCTTATATTTATCGTGTATGTGTGTATGTACTGAATTTTGAGAAGAAAAGTTTTGAATGGTCACGACCTCGGAAAGTAAATCGCAATTTCATAAATTTGTTTTCTTTAGAACGATTTAAATATTAGCAGTTGTTACTTTTTTCTATATTCAATAGAAGAAAGTACTGGATTCGTAAAAATTTTCGACCTCGGGTTTTTGATGGATTTACACATTTTGAGAGCTGTAGAACACGATTTGACCATTTTTAGAAAATGTCTGTCTGTCTGTCTGTCTGTCTGTGTGTGTGTGTCACAAAATTTTGTGGCAACTGTATCTCAGGAACTACGGTACAGAATTTCATACAAACTGGTATGTAGTTGCACCTTGATATAAATTAGTGCCGATCAACTTTTGGTAAAAATTGTTTTAGAGGTTGCGTTGCCACCCCGCTTTTTCTAAATTTTTAACATGGTGATATAGGACAAAATTTTGTATAAATGTACATAAAGAGAATTATTTTTTAGTAATCATTATGAAATTTACAAGAATTATTTATAATAGAGATAGTCAACTGAGAAAAATTTTTTGTTTGTGTAGAAGCCTCACCATCCCCCCCCCCCTCTGGGGGGGAAATCCGCCCTCGAGGGGAGTAAATTTTCAAGATAGGTATCTTTCGAAAGGTCTCGGCAATACCTGTAAAACGAATGGTTGAACTATAAATCTGTGATAATTTAAAACAAAGTTATCGATTTTTTTTACTTTTAACAAAAAAAAAAAAAAAAAAAAAAAAACTTAGAAAAAGAATCGTATTTTTATTTATTTATTTATTTATTTATTTTTACGAAATTTAACCAAACTTGGTATTTAGTTGGCCCCTGGCATAAACTGGTGCTGATTAGATTTGGGAATAAATCGCTCAACAGGTGGCGCTGTGATCTTATTGTTTCTGAATTTTTAAGGCAGTATTGGACAAAATTTAGTATAAATGTACATAATGAGAGTTATTCTTAACCTGTGATTGTAAAATTAATATGAATTATTGATAATAGTAGTAGTTAACTAGGAAAAAAATTTTGTGCATGTGGGGTTATCGCTTCCCCCCCTGGGAGGAAGTACCCCCAGGGGGGGGGGTAAATTTTCAAGATGGGTATCTTTCGGAAGGTCTCGTCAATACCTCTAAAACGAATGGTTGAACTATACATATGTGATAATTTAAAACAAAATTATCGATTTTTTTTACTTTTAACAATTTTTTTTTTCTTTTTTTTTTAATTGTTATTGAGTGAATTTGTATAGGAAAATATAGAAGAAAGTCTTGTGGTGGCCACAACATACTAGTTTATTATAGTTTTTAAACGCCGCTTACGGATATATGTGCACTGAGCTCTTGCTTTTTTCCATAATACCCTAATAATTCAAAATAAATGCACTTACGAAGTTTTTACTTTGATTTTTGAACTTTGAAAGTAATAAATAACACAGGCCTACAAAAATGATGTTTACAAAATTTGATTTGATGATTTCAGCTGATCTTTATGTTTATTGATATGCTGAAACCGAAAATGCAGCCCATTTTTCTCTATCACCTATAGATTTTTGTCAATACAGGGTGTTTACAGACAGACACGATTTCTTACATATACCATCATAACAACCGGTTGGTTGGTTGATTGATATGGTTTTAACTTGCACTAGTGCTTCACAATAGCAACAGTAGGCATCTATGATTAATTAATCATGGACACATACTATAAATATAATATAACTTACGAAATAATTATATTGGTGGAAGAGTAATGGAAGAAACAGTATAGGCAGGCACCCTGTATTGACAAAAATCTATACATGATAGAGAAAAACTGGCTTCATTTTCAGTTTCAGCACACCCAAAAACATAATGATCAGCCAAAATTATAAAATCAAAATTTTACATGTCGGCTTATGTAATAGTCATAACGTTTAATTTTAGGTGCATAGTTATATTTTTAATCTCATGTTAAAATTAATATCATTTTAATATATTTAAAAATTGTACAGTGAAAACAATATTACAATTTTGCCCTTTCTAAGGGCTGTTAAAAAAGTGTGTCTTATAATGCATTAAATATGAAGGTGATGCATTGAGAGTTTAACAAATGTATGAGTCTTATGTCATGAGAAATGGAACCCTAAACATTTTATGAAAACAACTTTTTAGTTCGCTATCGCAATATAATTACGTATACATGAGGATTTCAGGTTCTCACAAAGTATCCATTTTTTTTTTTTTTTTTTTTTTTTTTTTTTTTTTTTTTAATCTTTTTATACGTTTTTGGGTAAAAATAACCCAAAGATCACAAAATCAATGTTAGTGTCCACCTGTAAGTTAGACAGTTAGTTAGTTAGTTCATTGGACTAGACTTGTACAATTTAACATGTTGCATGGAGCATATTGCGATGTTGTACGTTCTCTTTAATACATTTCTGTTCTAATGTTACTTTGTTTATTATATAATACTTAAAAGCATGTTATTTGTTTTCGTAATTTTAAACTCGTACATATCTATAGGTATGTGCGAGTTTTAAATATTTGTAGATATTTAAATATCTATATATATATATATATACACCACAAATAATGACGTATACAAAATAATAGTTTATTTTCCATTTTCTATCCGACATATTTTCGATATTAAAATTGTCAAATAATATATGGTGTAAATATTTGTGTCTCTCTTTGATACATTGAAAAGTAATTTAATCTTTAAACACTCTTCATTTTAAAATACATAAAGTTAAAAAGAAATTTCAAACATAGATAACATAAACAGGCGTATTAACATTATAATCCCCCGTGTTTAGAATACAGAAATGAAATATCTTCTTCGTACGCTACGTATCAATTCCTTTCAATAGCAGAAATCTAAGCTTCTTACTACAGAACAAAATATTACAGCAAGTGAGAAAGATTTAAAATGATATTTCTTTCCCCTGACAGCTGCGAAAGAGTTTTATCGCCATTTTCTTTGAAATTTGAATGAACCTGGAATATTTTTAGAATTCATATCGATATATGTGTTCGCAGGGAATGGAAATAAAAGATGAATTTATTTCTGAATATTTCATACAATACACAATTCAGACTGACAAAAACGATTTTTTAAAACAGTTTCGCAATATGTATTCTAGTGATAGTGTTTTGAGGAATGTTTGAAAAAGTAATTTGTGAGTTTACGTAAATTTCATGCGGTAATAATTTTTTTAACTCTATGATTTGCATTTTCATTATTATTTGTCATTAAAAGTATACAAACTTTAATATATTTTTATGAAATATTCTTATTAGGGATATATATTTTGCATAAAAATAAGTTAATATTATATATATATATATATATATATATATATAATCTTCATCTATCTTTTGTCTGCTGAGTGTTACAATGGTAATAATTTTCAAATTTTATATATATTTTAATTAAAGACTTTTACTATTACCTTGATTCGCCCTAAAAAGTGTGAAACTCAATTTCAAATACAGCAAAAATAAAAAGAAATATTAATCTTACATTGTTTTTCGGTCAAGTGTGCTAGAAATTCCCAATTAAAATGTAATTTTTTTGTTTATAAAATTACTTTGGTGAAATTTGAACTGTATTCTGGTTTTGTGATGTCTAAGCCAGCCATATATTAATTTCTGTGTACATAAGTAAATATTTAAAAAAGTTTGAAAATTGCAATTTCCAATCCTACTTCAAAACACCTGACCCCTAATATGCCCCATTTTCTTTTTGTTCCCGTCAATTGTCTGGCATGTAGTCTAGATTAAAATGATGTGATGCCACCTAAATTTCATACTTTAGTTAACTATAAAAAAACTAACTGTCATGTCGAAAAACAGTTTTCGTCTTTGGATTAAAAAAATTGCCCCTTTCATTTGGTATTAAATTTGTAATGATAGCACTGATATTTCTAATTTATTTTCCCTTTTTCCGTTTTTAACCCGGATTCTGCAGAAATCGACAGGCAGTTCATGACATAGAATGAAAGCTATAAAAAAGTCTTTAATAATAAAAATCAGTCATTTTTTGTTTGTTATATACAGAAGTTTCTCTAATGTATCAGTCGTTTATCATATTTTTAATAAACTAGTAAATATTATATGACTTATACACATATAAGGAGTTCAATACATATTTATACATACATATCCCCGCCACCTCCAATTTTTAAACAGTAACTTATTGCTCCAGAAGTCATCTCCCTGCTTACTGGGCCGGCATTTTCAGATAAAATAGTTTTACCAAAGAATGTACATATTGCTTTTTGCGATCTCACTTTGCCACATTCATTCTCTGAAATTTTGTTCTACAAAATTTAAATATATATATATATATATATTTTGGTATTTCGTTAATAAACTTCAAATTGAAAAATATAATTGTTGTAAAGTAAATTCTTTATATTATTTCTTCTAAATCAAAGAAGATACAAATAATTACACCATGACATTGAATGTAGATTTGTTTGAACATAAATAATATATATATATATATATATATTTTTTTTTTTTTTTTTGTAGTCACCCTCTTTCTTTGCACAGTTCCACCACCGATGAATTAGAACTTATAAGTTAGTTAAAAGAATCTATTGCAATAAAAAATATATAACTAGGCTATGTTTGCAATAATAAAAAAGAAGAGATACAATAATCCAATAACTAATGTACTCCGGACACAGTCGTAAGTCTCTCTTCACTAAAATGTTGTAAATCGTCCGATAAAGATTTAAAAAAAAAAAAAAAACAGGAAAATTAAAATAATAAAAATGTGTAGTGAAAACTTATTGTTGTAAAATTGTTAACTCTGATTTTTTTTTTTTTTTTTTTTAATGAAATATTGTTGTCTAAATCGATTGTTTTTTATTCTTTCGAGTATTGCATATATATTTTACTTTTTAACTGGCTAAATGTCGAGGAAAAGTATTGTGAAAACATATATGGTGAAGATTATTATCTTAGGGCTTATTCTGTATTTTAAATTTAAAAATGAATTTTCAGTAATACGTTTGTAGTTTTCCCGAAAAAGGGGTTTTTCCTTTAGATCAATTTTTGTACATAAATAAACAAAATCATCTTTTTAGAAAGACGTTTGCTTCTAAAGGGAACCATTTTCCATTTATAGTATTTTCGTTAGATTTTTGACATGAATATGTAGCATTTTAAGAAATGAACATTTACCATTGTTTAATTTTCATTTAAATTTAGAATAAAAGATTTGTTTTCAAAATGGCTCCTAAATTGGTTGAGAATTAAAAAATTATGAAAATTTATTTTAGATGAAAAATATCCAAATCAATAAACTACAAAATGATGCACAAATATCTAAAGTATCGCATTTCAAATAAAAGGATTTTTTATTTGTAAATCATAAATGGAAAACATCTAGCAGAAAATAAAAACAAAAATTAAATTCAATAATAGCGATTTGAAATTTAGAAAGATGTTTGAAACTAAATTTCTGCATTTGCTAAAGCACACTGTAGAAAACAAAATCCCAGAAAAATTGTATTAGTATACTTTTATAGCTAATAAAATGATATTTTTATAGTTCTTGATGAAGTAAGAATAACTATGACTTGTACTCTGTGATTATAAAAGAAAGAGTGCGACTTTGCATTGCTCAGCAGATGGAAATTACCATACGAAACAGCATCAATATTGTACCAGACAGTTCTTAAGAAGAATCATATATTGCAGGATTTTGATAATCATTTTTACAGATTAAATTCTAGCTTTTTGAGTATCACATGAATAAAATGTGAGCTTTCTAAGAATATAATATTTTATCTCGCGTCTAAGCAAATTCCAGCGCATTAAACACAAAGTATAATTGGAAGACTGCATTAATATGTAACCCGTATAATGAAATATCTCTAAAATAGTTTGACATTTTTGTATTGATCCCTTGCTTTTTTAATTTGTTACTCTAATGTCTTTGATAGTCTTCTTCTAGCGGCATCCAAAAACACCGAACAAAATTTGAAAAACTCAAAAAGAGAACAAGAATAATCTTACCATTAGAGTGGAAAGAAAAACGTTAAATTTTACGTTAAAATTCGAGCTAGATTTACGATCAAAAATCTATACCATCAGCAGTGTTGCCAAATCTGGCGGTTTTTTATTCAATAATCAACAATATTTTTTAAAAGTAATATTTGATAAACATAGTAGGCGATTAATCTTCGAAGTGATTAGGCAAACGTTACAATTAAAAATTGTTGGTGATTATTGAATAAAAAGTCCGCTGGATATGGCAACATTGGCTATCAGACAAAAAGAAATGGTTGCATAAAACGACTTTCTGAAATTTTTTACTTCATTAATAAAAATATGGAATAAGCCATATTTAACCACATTTCTTACGATTATTATTACATCATCCAAAGCTTACGTTCTTAAGCTTTAACCACATTTCTTACGACGATGAGAGCTTCTGCGCAAGTGCATCTTGAACGAGTCCAGTGTTAAAATAGGGGTGATAGCCCTTGTCGATGAATGAAATTAAGCTGTAAGGGAACACTGAATGAATGGGTGTTTACCAAATCCCAATCTATCGGTTGCTTTGGCACCCCGCCAAGCCTTTGAAATCGTCTTTACTGCTAGTCATAGAAAACGTTGTTACACTATATTTATCTGTACACATGTTTTCCATATAGAAGTGTCTTTTTAACACATTCATAACTTCCAACTTTTACGATTTTTTCAGGATACTTTAATTGTGTAATTTTTAATTTTATTGATACAGTGGCAACTTCTACAAAGATGTATAAAAAATTTCCATTAAACATTTATGATAGGCAAAAGCTATAAAAATTAGCAGCTATGTACATATAATAATTTTAAGAATTGTTTGTTAAGTATGTGCTTGTTATGTTATAGGCTTAAAAATGAAATTATTTTTTACTAAAACACTTTGTTCTAATTGTGCTTATAGTAAATTCAGAAAAAAGAAATCGTAAAATTATGTATTTTTAATCTACATTTAATGAAATTTTATTTTCAAATATACTTTGTTTCGTTTATTTTTTATTCAAATTACAGATGAGTTATGTGTCATTTAAATAAACTTTTTTATTATAAAAATTACTGTATTTCATATTAACAATTCAAAAAATTTTAAATTTCATTAGAAGTGTATTTGACTTCTGTGATTAATTCATATTTTAAATTATTTTATACCATTATCGCATCACATTTAATTGCAAAGAATGAAAATTCTGAAAGCAAAATAAAATTATTTTCCTAATTATGAAATGATATGAATAAACTGAATAAAGCCAGATAAATAATACTCCAAAATCTACGAAAAGTTGCGTTCAATAAACCGGGACAAATTAATGGAGCTATAGAAAAGCCGAAATCCGAATCATCACTTTAAAAGCAACAAGTTGCTGCAGAGGAATTTACCTCTACGATTAAAGCTTTAATTATCTCCACGGGGAATTCTAGATATCTTACGCTTTTATTAAGTTCTAATTAATTGTGAGAATTCAATAGAAATGTTACTCTAGATAACGAAACTCTTCAGTTAAGGTTCTATTGTTCTAAAATAAATATATTTTATTTACATTTATTTAACGATAAAGTTTAATTAGTTTTTGTGAAGAATCTTATCTCATATTTGCAGAAAGTTATTTGGTAAGTATGAATAATATATGTGTTTATATACTTGAAAGTAACAGTAGGAAAAACCACACTTAAAAGGAAATACTTTTTATTTTATTTGTTCAGAATTAAATAGACCCAATTTCAAATGTTTAATAAAATATTTTATGCTAATAGTTTATTTCTGTATTTGGAATAAAATATATTACTAACAACAGACTTGCTCGAAATTATTTCTGTACTTGGAATAAAATATATTATTAACAACAGACTTGCTCGAAACAAGTTTTACTTTCAGCTGAATTTGAAAGGATAGTGTAAAGTTTCCAATTTAAGATATTTCCAACCAGTTTCAATCTTCGAAAATTGTACGTGATATATTAAATATATTGCAGACTTGATAATTTCTTGACATTGAATGCAGAGATGCCAACATTTTAATTTATTCAGTAGAATTATTAGTTCCCGCCTTTTTTCCACACCACTTGATTTATAGAAAATTTTTATTCAATAAGTAATTACGATTAAATAAGAGAAAAATTATTTTTTTAAATGTTTAGGTGGGAAAAAGAGGCGGGTACTAAGAGAAATATGGATTAAAGTAAAATGTTGGCATCTCTGTGAATGATAAAAACCTGAAATATCACCATCGCAGAAACAGACTAATTATATACTAGAGCTTTATAAAAGGGAATTTTTATAAAAATTAGTTTTATATATATTTGATTCGATATTTTATATAATCTTTGTAAGGAATATGTAATGTATATATAGTTCAAACAGGAATTAAATAATACTCGTCATAATTCTTATTAAAAATAGCTACCAACATTTTAATTTATTCTGAAGTATTTTTAGCCCCATCTTTATTTCATACCACTTATTTTTTAAGAGTAATTTTTTTTCTTATTTTATAGAAGTTACTTATTGAATATATATATACATATATAAGTGGTACTAAATAATGGTGGGGTTAAAAATACTTCGGAATAAATTAAAATATTGGCAACTGTGACTTAGCGAATAATATTTAATTCATGCTTATATCATTAAGTTAAAAAAAAATCTTGATAAGTATAAGCTTTAACGCTCTATCTTCCTTTTTATAAAGGTTACAGGCTTGAAAGATCAAGTTCCCTGCAAGATTTTGACTTGATTAATCAAACTTAAAAATAGCAAATTCAAATATTTTTATTCTGCTTGTGATTATAATGAATTCCTGATTTTATAGGTGAAATAGATAAGAAAGGACAACACTATGTTCTCTGGGGTCGTAATCTCCGCTTTTTTTTTTTTTTTTTTTTTTTTAATTCCTTCGGGACACTTTGAGAAAAGAGAGATAATCACAATATATTATTTTAAAAATACAATAACGATTTCTCTAAGAAAAAAGTGGTGACAAAATAGACAAAAGTTTCTCATTCTTGATATTGTCCTGAAAAAAAGGTGGAGATTACAACCCCTGTGTTCTGTCTCAAATTTTCTCAAAACACCAAAATGTCTGCACAGAAGGATTTCTACTTCACAAACCCTTAAAATATTCTCCGTAGATCATGTTTGTTAATAAGTAAGTTTGAAAAAAAAATCACTGAAAAGTATTTTGCCATTGACAATAACATGAATGATGCTGTCATACAAATGAGTTACATTGCATTCTAAAGCGTAAAACATTTTGACATAAATCCGCGAGATGGTCAATTAAATGCTCATAAGCAGTGTTTTTTATAGCTGTCTCTTGTAACAACATTTGTTTCTTTTCTATGAATTTTCGTAACTACATGTAAATAGTTAAAAAATTCTGAAATTTATTTAAGACATACATTTCGTTTAATTTTCTTTAAATTCTAATATTATAAAAGGCTCATTATTTTCACAGAAATATAAAAAAATATTAAAATAAAATATTTTTTTTCATAAAAAATCTGTAATATTTATTTCGTCTACATGTTACCGGTGACCGACACCCACAGTGGATTAAGATATAAAATTTTTTAAAAAGAAATAATTAAACATACATGTATATATATATATATATACATACATACTTGCCAACCTTCTCATCATGAACCGTACAATATTTAGTACACGCCTTTCTTTTCACTCCAGTCACTTTTTAGAGTAATTTTATTCTTATTTAATTGTAACATTGAGAGAATTACTCTAAAAATAAAGTGGTGTAGAAAAAGGGGCGTTTTTTCAAGGGGCGTTAACAATTGTACGGTTATTGATGAAAGGGTTGGCAAGTATGCATATATGTTTTGATGACAAAAATATTTTTTGGAAATAGTATTATAGCATCAAAATAGGTAAAAGATCTGAATGAACCTATATGACAAATAATGAATATTCTTATATAACAATTTTATATTATTCCTTTTACTTCTTCAATATATGAACCTCGACACATTCAGCATTGGAACCTTTCGTTTTAATAATTTATGGGCTATTCTAGCTCGATCTCGAAACCTGCTATTTATACATTTGAATTTAATTTTTATTTATTTATTTATTTATTTATTTATTTATTTATTGTTCTCAGCCTTTAAATGGGTCGATTTATAAAGAAATTAAACGAAAAGTGTGAAATATTAGCTAGTACTTATTTTTGTCTTAGAAATAATATACATTCCTAGTTATAAAGTAATTTTTATACAGCATACACACACACACACACACATATATATATATATATATATATACATACAGTCGGTAACAAAAGTCTCCGAACACTAGCAAAAATTCCTATATATATATAAAAAAAAAAAAAAACACTTAATATAGTTTTGTTAAATAAATCCTTGTCGAATCCTGTTTTTAGACTGACTAAGAACAGGATTCGACAAGGATTTATTTAACAAAGCTGTAGTAAGTGTCCTTTTTTTATATAGGAATTTTTGCTAGTGTTCGACGACTTTTGTTACCGACTGTATATATATATATATATATATACATATATACATATGTGTTTGTGTGTGTGCGTGTGCGCGTCTGTGTGTTCCCTCCATGGATCTTTCTAAGGAGTCCTTGCGCGTATGTACTCGAATTTTGGAGAAAATCACGAAAACATCTCTCTGAATGCCTATGCGATCTTGGATCAAATACGGCACATCCCGATTACCAGCTTAGAGAGTAGAGCTTGTAACCCATTGGTGGATACATACATTGTGCATAATGTAATCCTTCGTTGTTCGAACGAATATTAGAATGTGCATACTAATTAATTAATTAAAATTCGTTGAGTTTTTACTTTCTAAACCTATTTAAAAAGATTGAAATTTCACTGTAGAAATAACTAGATTATTACAGTAATTTTTTTCAAACATAAGTCAAAGAAAATTATTGCAATAATTTTATTCAAACATAAATGAAACGAATATTTTATAGTGTGATTTTTGCAAATTTTAAAGCATTATAGGTTTATTTATTTATTTTTTAATGATATAAGTTGTAAAAAACTAAGTTTTATTTTTAGCATGAAATAAAAAGTTTTTTATAGATGAAATACAATTCATTTTTTCATTCATTCTAAAATTTATCTCACATTTGCTTTAGAAAACCTGAATGTTAATTATTAACTTTATTTACTACATATAAATTATTTACATAACCAGAAATGTGTAGACTTTGTTAGGCAATAGTTCGTCTGCATCTTGCCGTTGTATCCTTTCGGAAAGGAAAATATACTGTCAGAAATACACCGCTTGAGATAATTAAGAATAAATATTTAAATACTATTACATATTTGCCCACATCCTAATTAATATTCCGTAGTATCATTAGCTTCTTTTTACACTAATATTTTTTTCTTTTTAAGTATTTTTCGTTTTTATTAATCGTAATTGAATTTTGAAAATATTACTCTACAAATTTACTGGTGTGAAAGAAAAAGGGTGGGATTAACAACACTACGGAATATTAATTAGGATGTTAGCAAGTATGCTGTTATTTAACCAAAAAAAAAAAAATAATAATAATAATTAAGTCCGACAGAGCAGAAAAATTGATTTCATAGGTTAAATAGGCCATCATGAAAAATTTTAAATGTTTCCGAATATGAAAGAACTGGATATAAACTTAGGAGAGCTAAATAAATAGCTGATATAGTTAAACATTCTGCAATAGTAATACATACGTACTCATATAGTGATTGTTTTTGAACATGATAAATGAACTAGTAAAATTGGTATTGAATCAGGATTTGTACTTGAGAGCTTTAACGTACACGTTACATGCTTTGCCTTTTTTTCTTAAGTATCATGATCAAAGAAGTCATTTTTTTTCTGGCAAATAAATTTTAATAGAGTAAAACAGCCAATAATCTGCAATTGTAAGGTATAAATCATAGATGCGAACATTTTAATTTATTCCGAAAGTATTTTTAACCTCGCCTTTATATCGCACCAATTATTTATAGAAAAATTTTCTCCGATATATCGATAAAATAAGAAAATTATATCCTTAAAAAATAAGTGGCAGTAAAAAAAGGCGGGTCTAAAAATACTCCGGCATCTATGTATAAATGCATCTCACATATATAGGGAATACATTTATTAGTTTTTGAATTTATTGATGATTTTCATAAGTATTACAGGACATAGATTTCATTCAGTCTCTAACGTTATGTGGCAGATGCTCCACTTCCACTTTCTTAGCAATCATAGTGAAACAGATGATAATATTTCCAATAAATGAAACTAAAAAAAAAATATATATATATATATCTTTCACTAAAAAACATAAATGCAGTTTAATGCATGGCATGTACAGTAAAACCTCTCTAAGTTGGACACCTACGGTTCCAAGAAAAAGTCTCCAACTTAGAGAGGTGTCCAACTTATAGGGGTTAGACATAATGTTAATGGATACATTCCGTTCCGAGAAAAAGCGTCCAACTTGAGAGGTTTCACTGTATATCATACTTGTCAATTTAACCCAGAAGATTATTAGTTCCAGCCCCTTTCTGTACACCACTTAATTTTTAGAGTAAATATTTTCAAATATGTTTACGATTAAATTAGAAGAAAAGTACTCTAAAAAATAGTGGAGTGAAAAAATAGGTGGAGCTAACAACCTTTCAGGTTAGGTTGGCAAGTATGGTAAATGTATATATCTATATATCTATATATCTATATATATATATATATATATTTTGATTGATGAAGAATTTGACAAAAACAGTATTATACTTTCACTGTCTCACCGATTTCTATACTTATGAGCTGTTCTAGTCAAACAGCCGCCAATGATTCAACGAAATATAAATTTAATTATTTAAAACAATTAATGATACATTGATAGAAAGTGCAAATGTGGCTCAGATGCACCAGGAAAATTATTTTAATTAGAAATGATTAATACAAATAATTTTTTAAAACTTTATTTCGTATTGCTTTTATCCAGAAAATATTCCCATTAAATCATTTTGGGATTAACTTGTTACTTTAAAAAAAAAAAAGAAAAAAAAAAAAAAAAAACTTACCTTCATCAATAAATTAAAATGACAGTGGCAATACTAACCTCACCTTTAACCGTAACTGTAATTAAAGTAATGTTTTAAATAGAAGAAAGTATCCAATTAGAATTAATGAAGTTCGTCAAGTTCTCTTTTTAATTATCTCTTAATCTGAACACCAGATCCTCTGGGATGCTTCCCAAACTTAAATTTACATTACCAGCATTTTTTCAAATGTATGTCGAAACTCCTCACCTTAAAAAGTAAATTAATTGCAATTTGTCGTTTTTCTTTGTAAATAAGTAATTAGTTTAAGTGGAAACGCTCAAATGTGTATAATTTTTAAATCTATTTCAGAAATTTAAAAATTATTGTTTTAAAATATCCTATTTTCAGTAAGTATAGTATTAATTTATTATTTTAAGTTTTGAATTATAACTCATACAGTCAAAATGTAAAATAAATGAAATAACACTGTGTGGAAGAAGGAATATATAGAATAATTTGCTTATATATTATGAAATTATCCTCTTATAACTCGTTTATAAAGAGAAGTAAAGAGCAGACATACTTTTCTGGTTAAATCCGTGTCCTCTTAAAACTAAATTTCAGAAAAATATCAAAAAGCACAGTTACTGATTATATCATTGCAATGTTGTGATAACCACTTAACAATCTTCTACATTATTCTGTGTAACAGTGCCACCTGTCTTATAACATGAACAAATATTTTATCCTAGTTTCTCATAATAAATAATTTACAAATGCAGTTTAGTAAAATTTTAAAATAAGCATTTTCTGAGATATAATTATATGAAAAGGCTCAGGTAAATAATGGTAGAGCCACCCTTTTGACTTATATTTATCGTAATTTTATCAGCCTTGTTTCATTATGGCCCTCTCACATGTTAAATTTAGTACATTTCTACACTGTAAGTATTGAGGTACAGCCTTCCAGTATAAGAGAAGTATTAGAGAATGGCAGCAACAGTTGTTAGCCTATATACAACAAAATTTGGTTAGCATTTTATTTCATAATGGTAATCTAAAATATGAAGTTTGAAGAATTTCTATGCTATAGTTGCTGAGATATAGCCTTTCCGTTCACGGGAGAATTGAAAGCATAGCTCATCTCATTCACCAAAAATAAATCAGCATAGTTTTTCATGATGATCCTCTCAGATAAAACATTTATCCTGTTATATAGAACATAAGCAGAAATACAGCTTTCTCGTAAATGTGAGAAATCGCAACTTTCTAGTGCTATCTTTCACGCAATTTTCAATTTTCTAAAAGTTGATAGGTACCAATTGCTATCAAAATATGACGAAATATAAATTTGTATAAAATTCTGCGTAGTAACTATTGAGCTAAATCTGTCACAAAACTTTAGCCACACACAGACAGACAATGTCTAAAAATGTCTAAATAGCGAAAATCATCAGGACATCTTAAAACCTATAAATCCATTTAAAACAGAAAATTCAATACTTTTTTTCTATGGATATAGATGACATAAAAATAAATTTGAAACACTTTTCACAAAGCTTATCAGCTTATCATTTATTTTACTTCATTTAAACCAAAAAAGAAAAAAAAAAAGGCTCTCATGTTTTCTTCGAATTTATAATAGAGACAGTCATTGGCAAAACGATAATTTGTAGAGGGTGAGTTTCAACAACAACCTGTATAGAGCGGCATTGATTTCAAGAAGACATTTATAGTCCGTATGTCAGTTATATTGTTCTTTACGGACTTATAGATGACTCTTGTCCTTGGAAGCTTGAAAACCTCTGGACAGCCCCTACCTACCTGGACTAGGCCAAGTTTAACAGGTTTTATACTGTCCAAAGGGGCGAAAAACGCCAGATCACCGCATGGTGACCAACTACTCTATGAGCTGCTAGAGCATCCCATAGAAATGAGCTGTGTCCCGAGGAGCTGGATAAGACTTCTAACTGTAGGCTTCTATGATATAGATAGGGATTTGACATTGCAATTTCGCTTTTCAGATATTTTCTTTTCATTGGACAAGGTGCTCGACTAGCACAACCGCACTCCAAGAAGGCTCAACAGGAGCGCACAGATCACGCGCCAGGATTTTGGAATTTTCGAAATAGGAACAGACCTAGCTGAGAAAAAAAACAATTTGAGAAGAGACAAACGGGCAGTGGAGCCGCGAAAGCGTGGTTGTACATTGAAACTTACTAGTCGGAAGGATGGAGTAACAAAGGCAATTTAAGAAAAAAAATACTGGCAAAAAGGAATTGCGAAGACACTCCTGCTTGAAGACTAATTAATGACGAAAGAAGCTGAGAAATAATGGCCTGGGAAAATAAAAACATGAATGCATAATTTTGTAATTGATACTAGGAGAGGAAGAAAAAAACTTAGTGATGTGTTTAACTTAATTTATGTACTGAGATACCCGTGGCAAGTGATTAAAGACCGAACGAAAAACGTGTTCTGCACAGGAGTTACCAAAAAGAGATGAAAAAAAGGGACCATCTCAATATTCATCCACCACGGGGGAATGTAGCCCTCTACAATTGCCGAGTGTCCCTTCAATTTTCGCATAAAGAGAGAGGCCTAGCATGGCCGAATGTGGCTGAAGTGGTTTAAATATGGTAGAAGGCTGCCTTCCTCCAGTCGCAGAATGGTCGACAGACCTACTGCTGAGCGAGAACATGGAAGTTGAAGATAAACAGATAAGTTGGCTGAATGAATCATAATTAACTAATAGTACGGATAAAAAAGAACCATGTTAAAATAGGTGACTGGGAATGCCTGCTTCCCATCACGAGAACTATTAACAGCAGATATATACACTAACATACTGAGTTTTTGTAGTTTTTACAATTTTTTATATATTTTATCTTAATATATATAAATCTCGTGTCACAATGTTTGTCCTCAATGGACTCCTAAACCACTTAACCGATTATAATAAAATTCGCACACCATGTGCAGTTCGATCCAACTTGAGAGATAGGATAGTTTAAATCTCAAATTATAGTCGCAATTTTAATTTATTGCTAATTATTTGTCTGTTATTATTTGACAGTCACAATTATCTGTTAACTCCAAATGATTCTAACAGATGTCGATACCTTTCGACTGGGTTGAAATGAAAGCTGAAATATATTTGGTGCTGCCATCTACACAAAGAATCTTCAACTTTTTAACCTATTAATAAATTTCGTATAATTCAATTATTTCCACTTTTTAAATTTTTGGTGTTAGCATAGCCGGCCACGTGTTACTTAGACTGAAGTGTAAATTGAATTCATATTATAATGAAGATAATACAGTGAAATTAATCCTGTTTTTTACTTATTTGTGCTTCATTGATCAAAACTTTATAATTTAATCTGTATATATATATAAATTACGTGTCACGATGTTTGTCCGGGGTAAACTCCTAAACTAAGGAACTGATTTTGATGAAATTTTGCACACTGTGTGCAGTTTGATCCAACTTGAGAGATAGGATAGTTTTTATCTCAATTTATTGTCACAATATTGTTTTGTTGCAATTATTTGTTAATTATAGACCTTTATTAAAGTTGCTCCAAAATATCTGTGAGTTCCATTAATTTAATTGTTGCCAAAAAAAAAAAAAAAAAAAAAAAAAAAATACGAGTTCATTTTCTTTCGACATAAAAATAAATACATTTAATCAAACGTGAACGTTAAAAAATTATAAAAAGTTAAATTATGCATCTCACGAAAATTGACGTCATAATCAATTTAAAGATTTTATACACATTGATAAAGTGCTAATGTAGTTCTATCATAGATATAGTAATATATATAGATCTCTCATCCCCATGTTATCGTAGAAAGATTTTTGATGCCGAAAAAAGATAAAAAATAAAAGCTTTGGAAACAGCCATTAAGTGGTATTGAAAAAAAAAAAAAAAAAAAGAAAAAGAAAAGAAAGAAAGAAATATGAATTTGAAACTGTATCTGGAGTCTTCCATTCCCCTTTAGCAAATAAATTATTCATAAATTTTATTTGCTAAAATATTAGTATGTATTCCCGTGTGTATTCACTCGGGGAAAGACGGCCATATTTTGGTAAAAACGTCGTCTTTTCCCAAATGAAAAGGAATAACTTTTTTCTCCCCAATGATCACTCTATTCTATATATGCTATACTATATCTATGAGTTCTATACGCAAGCGAAGTGTGACTCACTGACCGTCTGTGCAGCCAAGAAAAAGATTTCCTATGTTAATTGCCCACTGGATTTTTTGTAAGAAATTATTAAAAATCGAGGAAATTTATTTCCCGATTTTAATCCTTATATTTGGGTATAGATATGTATTAGTTATCGCGGGTGTTAGATTGAATTATTTTGCTGTCAAATTGACAAAATTTTAATTTTAAATTTTTAAACTCTGTCGCCCTTGGCTTTTTTTATTATTATTATTATTATTTGGCGATCAAAAGCGTAACACGAAAATATACATGCCAGATGTATGCATTGTACGAAATGTAATATGTATTATTCATTGTACGTATGTATGACATGTAATATGTATTGTACGAAATATTGTTTCATATTATTCATTACTCTTTTAATATAAGTTGTTAAAATAACCATGATTTTTGAAAGGAATTAAATATTTTCGCCAGATAATTTGGCGATATTCTTTTTTTTTCGCCAAGGATGACAGAAATGAAATCTATTCCGCTGCAAAATATTAGTATCTTACATCAGATATTTTATTTAGACATTTGAAAACAAATTTGACTTCAAACTATGATAGAATATTTATCATTTTCCTTTTAATTTGTATATTATTAGTATATTAAAATTTAAAAGCATGGTATATAAAAAGTTTTTTTTTTTTTTTTTTTTAAATCTTATAATTATTCTTATCTTAATCCTCAATGTTTCCCATCTTTATTGACTTGAATTTACTATTAAAATTTTAACATACTCAAAAACTTCTCATCACTTCGTTAAAATACACTAAACTTTTCCAAAATCTTTTTGTATTTAAAATGATACATGTATTTACTTTAAATGTCCAATATTTCATAAGATTTCCAATTTTAAAGTTTTAAAATATTTATCAAATTTACTTATTTTTCTGGTTTAGCCTTATTGTTTTCCCTTTTATAACTACAGCTGTTGCCCTCTTTAAAATATTTAAAATGATGAGGTCATTTAATAGTAAAATTATCCATTATAGCATATATTATATTTCACTCCTCCATAAAAATTGATTTTAAAATCGTCTGTTTCTTTTATACTTTTATTTTAATAGAATTTTAATAGAATTTAATTTATATATTAGTCATTTTAGCAATTTTATCCAAAGTAGCATTAGAAATAATATATATCACTTCTCCATTAAAATTTATAGGACCCTACAATAAAATTAATTTGTGCTTAATATCAACACTACGAAAATTTTTATCAATCGCTTCCAAATTTTGACCTAAGTTTCAAATCTCAACCCTGTGGGTTTTTACATCGGCTACAACGTTTTCGTCTTTGTTCGTAAATAATAATTTAACTGTACTAAATAGTTTACAGCCGTATAATTCAACGTATAACTTAGTCACAGCAACGCGTGGCCGGGTCTGCTAGTATTTTATAAATTTTTATATTTGGCTGACTGGCGCCGGAAATGTGAAACCTGCTTCAATGAGCATTGCTAAAAAAATTAATAATAATAGTGCAATGTGCAATGTTTGAAAAGTATTAAACTGCTAGTCTGTTAAAAGATCATCTCAGCTTAAAAAAATGAAAATGTTAAAAGATAAAAAAAGGCACCAGGTGGGCGTCTGAAGCATAGGGAGCCGTTTCTATGAGCCATATTAAATTTTATATATTTTTTTTTTATACATTCATGATTTTAATAATTTTTTGGAAGGCTCTGCCCAAAGTAATAGTACCATTTTTTTTATATTTTACGAATTTTTATTTATATGGCTGACCACTCTGGAAAAGTTCACTTCTTTTAATGATTTTTATTTGTCGCTAACCACTCCGGGAAAGTCTTTTTGGTTGTACTATTTTTATTTGGAGAACTTTCACTCATACGCACACAATTGCTTGATTAAATCTTGTTGTTTGAGTTGTGGCTTAAACTTTGATCTCTTGCATGATTCTGTTTCGTAGCCAGTTGACTATTTTTGTGCTGAAGAAGTTAAGACTGTTGTTGAATTTGACGGTTTACGACAACATTTTTAATTATTCTGAGATGTCATCAATGTCGTTTGTGCGCCATCTGACCACCAATTTAACTTTGTTTTGTACGTGAATGTTGTTTGATAGTTGTTTGTACCAGAGTATTTCATTTTGTGTTGTGATTTTAGTCAGATGGAATTGTGTAATGAGCGGGCAGGCTATAAGCTTGTTGACAGGTGTTCATTGCATGCCGCAGGCACACTGTGGGCTTTTCTTTATTTTGAAACGATGGAGACAGCTTGGGAATGCGCCATGGCCAGTCTATATTTGTGTGAGGAGCTTGCAGCTAACTAATGCTTTTGTGTTGACTTTTGGGAAGTATTTATATATTAACCTGCCCGTATCTCCATATTCCCATTCAAATTGCCCTACTTTAATCGTTATTTCTTTTATCTGTTATTTTAGATAAGAGATGGGTTTTTCTAATTGGAAAAATTTGTGGTTACTACGGTTTTCTGCTGCTTCTTTTGTCAGTTTATCTGCTGCTTCGTTGCCGTATATTCCTACGTAGGCTTTCCCCCAGCTGATTCTGTGTCTATTGTTAGATTTTGTAATTTCTGTGTGAAGTTTATGAATGAGAGTACTGGTGTTGATTGTTTTGGATAATTCTTGAATTGCTAATGTGCAGTCCGAGCAGATACTGTGTTCGGACTGCATGTCAGCAATTCAAGCATTATCCAAGCCCTTCAACGCTACGTACTTATAGTATTTTAGAAAAAATCGAAAGATTAAGGCTTTAAAAAACCTTTTGAAAATTGGAAATCTATGCGAATTTATAGCAACATTAATAGAAATATCTGTGGCAACATTAACGCAGATAAGTATGCTTACGTAAAATATTTAAAAAAAGAAACGAACCAATCGATAACAAATGATTGCTCGCTAGACTGATTGGGAGGTGCCTTTTAAGTTTTGTTTCCTTTCGGTGATTATTGGTTGTCGTTTGATTGTCGAGAAGAGCAGAGGTGTTCTCTGTGCTACGTAAACTAAAATGTAAACTTCAGTGTAATGTGTTCATGGCTGTAGTTAGGAGTCAACACTTGATCCGAGAAGAGCGCGACATGCTCTCTTTGCTTTGTAAAAATGTGTTTTTTTATCCGAGTTGATGTTTGATTTTCGATCGAAACCTTGTTTTAATAAAAGTGTATTTGTTTTAATCGTCGTAGTTGACGCTTGTTTTTGAAAGAGGGCAGAGGTGTTCTCTGAACTACGTAAATCAAAATATTATCTCCAGAATTATGTGTTCCTGCTGTTTATTAGTCGAAGTTTTGTTATTTTTGTTATTAGTGATCGTTGATGTAACCATGTTCAGCAACATCTTTTAATGTTTTCAAAAAATCACTATGCCTGTCATACAAGCTTCGTTATTCAACTTTCTTTAAGTGGTGTGAAAGTTTTTCCTGTATTAAATAATATCGTGTTCTATGAAGTGGTTAAATCGTGGAAATGTGTTACAAATTTCGTTTTTGTAAAGAGGAAAAGAAAAATCTCTAGAGAAAAGTGTTTGAAATTGTGGTGTTTTCTTGGAAATTTATTCTATCTAGTTTTGATTCTAGATTACAGAACACTGATAAAGATCTTGATGTACAGTCGGAAAAAAAGGTCACCCCCTACCTAATTTCGCCATTATCGTAGAAATATGCGGCTGGTACCGATCGATTTGTAATAACGTCTAGTTTATAACGGTATAGGTAGATTTTGCTTAGGGGTTTTTCTACATATTAAATCTGGCATCAACTTCATTTTTTTTTTCAGTGGCAACCCCCATTTTTTATAATTTATTTGATTTATTTGGATCAAATCATCCCAGAAAAGGGTATAATTTATATATTTCGCTCAATTTTTCATAGAGGTATAAGCTGTCAGAGTATGGGGACGCTAATGTTAAATTAATGTGGCAAACATTAATTCATATCTTCCAAAATAATTAATACATTTAAATTCTGTTTATTTATTTTACTTTATTTTTATTTCATTTATTTCATTTTTTATTTATTTATTTTTTTTTTAACACTTGACCCAAGTGATCCAAACATATTCCATGCATATTTTTGATAAAAATCATTTTTTGAATTATGAAAATTATTAATAAATTCATATTCGAAAAAATTATGAATTATAACCTATATTAATTTTTGCACGAATAGAACGAGAATCATCAAAAACATGGGTTTCCAAATTAAAAGTTCTTTCCTAACATTATTTTTTGAGTTACAGTGATATTTAATTTTTTACTGCTGTTAGGGGGCCGTCACTTGTTATAATCTGTATCCTCTGTAAGTAAATATCTGTATTTAATTTGACAAAAAAAAAAAAAAAAACTATTTGAATTTATCTTTAATGTTATTCTTATTGTTTTCGAAGCAACATACCGAAGTTTATCATACAAACTTGCTTATTTTTGTAAAATTATCGCAATTTAAGCGGTACAGTTTGAAAATGTTATTCATGCGAACAGCATCAGTTTTCGTTCTTGTTTCTTGTATAACACTTACAAATAATTCCTTTATATTTCGTTTAATAACGTTTACGTTCAAAAACAGTCAAAATACAAACAAAAATTTGATATTTTTTCAGAAAGATACTTGAAGAAAATGAGAAAATAAAATGTATTTTTAATAAAATAAATTTTATTATATTAATAGTGGCAAATATCATGTAAGAATTTCAGTAATTGTTGAATTTTTAACAATGAATGTTTCATCAACAATTTGTTTAAGATACGAAAATTTGTTGTGTCCACATATTTAATATTTAACTCTAAACCAATTTGGCAAAATCTCTGATAACACGCCAGAAAAGGCTTAAGAAGTTACGTAAATTAAAAATTAATAAAAAAGGTAACATATTGAATATAAATCAAATATTTTTATTTAACAGATATCTTAAAACTTAATGAAATTTGATACTGGTTTAAAAAAATAATAATCCAATAACTATATAAGAATATAAAATTAAAAAATCCTTTAAAATAAAAACAGTTTGCTGTCTACACATGTTAAAAAGATTGTTGCACCATAATATAATTATAGAGTAAATTTTTCCGTAGGTATTTTTTTTTTTTTTTCATAACATTATAACGAGATGCCCTTTTTAAAATCCAATTATTTAAAGATTATCAAATTCAGAACTGTAAAAAGCATTAAAGTAGAAAATTCTTTCAACGATAGCCAAGCAAAAAAGCATATTCTTATCATTAATTTAAGTTTTACTTTCACTACAAAAAGTTTTCGATTTTAAAAAAGAAAAACATGTAAAAAACAGTATTATTAATAAAAATCTCGAAAAATATTGCTATAAATTGGAGCAGACAATAACAGAATCCCTTTCTCAAAAAAAATTTTTTTTGTTCCTTTATCATCTTTCTTTTTCCTGATAAATTCGAGTTTAATGAGACAGAATTCTGTCGATATAAATTCCCATTACACGTATTGCGCATCGTTAACGTTTCTTAATATCGCTATTTATTCAACAAAGTCTTTAAAAAAAAGTTCTTATGTAAAAATGTAAAAGTTTCAATGTTCAAAAGAAAAAAAGCATCGATAAAATATTTTCAAATACATGTGTGCAAACTATTAAATTTAATAAATATTCCGAATAGTTGTTTTTCATTATAAAGGTCTCTCTCTCTCTCTGTTTTTTTTTTTTTCCCCTAGTACGAAAAATTCGTTTGTATATTAAAATCCACTTTTTTATGATTTGAATATTTGAAAGACTTTCTTTTTTTCGAATTTTTAAAACAACAATAATATTTTAATTAGATAAAATATTAAATAAGTTATAAATTTTAATTATGATATTACAAAATATTTTAAAGTTTTTTTACTCTTTTCCAATTTTAAAAATCAAAATCATATTTGGACTAGATTAAAGTTTAAGTAACTTATAAAATTTAATTAAGAAATTACAAAATATTACATAAATATTTTAGTAAAAAAAAAAATAATAATTCTAATAAAATTATGAATCAATCTAGGAAATTAAAGTAAGTATAATTTAATGACTAAATTCTCACTTAGCAGGTACTTTGTGGTTGCATACATACACCCATATATATATATATATTCATATGACATATTTTAAATATACACGAATAATTAAATAGAGAATCGTC
This sequence comes from Salticus scenicus, assembly GCA_963930645.1. Taxonomy (NCBI): domain Eukaryota; kingdom Metazoa; phylum Arthropoda; class Arachnida; order Araneae; family Salticidae; genus Salticus; species Salticus scenicus. Next base: position 263,219,562 of record OZ005654.1, on the reverse strand, counting down.
CAGTTGTTGGAATCTATTATTAAGTTAACGAGGTATGATATGAGTATAAATTAATCGCTAACTTTTAAATTAAAATTCTTGTAGAATAGTAACTTTATTTTATCATTCAAGAATAAAGATTTAAAAACTTGCTAATTTAAGGCTTTTATCTATCATTATTTATAAATTTTATGTCGAAAGTAGACTAAAATTTATTCAGAGCAAAAAATGTCCTGGTTAACAATCGATCCAGCAACCAACGGCTTATCGTGATAGTGCTCTACCTTGACCGGTCCCATATAAATCCTCGCCGATAAATTTCACTCAGAGTCGTTTATATATTTGCATTCTTCATTAACACTGAGAAATATTTTTTCAAACATGAGCGAAATTTTGTCAGTTTTGAATATTTCACATTGTTCTGTTACACTAATGTTCTTCCGAACACTAGTATAAAACTGCCACGAACTATAATTTTGAAAACGTGAGGAATTAAAATATTTTTTTAAACTTTCTGTTTAAAAATGTAGAATCTTTATTAAAGAACTTCTTTTATTTCCGCATATTTTTAATAAATTATGGAGGGAGCAGTTATCAGTTTGAAAATGTAAGATATTCCATAATTGAGACAGACTCATCTTTTCCTTTTTGAAACAAAACTGCATATTTCAAAACGAGTATGTCCGTTTACTCATTTGTAAGCACTTGATTTTCGACAGAGTAAGAAACTTAAACAAGGATGAAAACAACATAAGAAAAACACCAAACACATTGCATTTCAATGTATGTATTAAGATTAAATTTTTCACTTAACATGATATCATTATTAATAAATTTTGAATTGAAAATTTAATAATTTTATTCAGAGCAAAAAATGTCCTGGCTAGGATTCGAATTTGAAGCATGCAGATTAACATGTCGACGTTCTACCATTCAGTTATTCCGCTGACAAGTTTTGTCTGAAAAATTTTATACAATGTCGGTTCTATACTTGCATTCTGCATTTTGCCGGATGTCTGGATGAAAACAAATAGTAATGAACAAAACTTCTCGATCAGGAATTCTCTGGACTTCACTGGATCTATTTAATAATAATAATAACTAGTATCGCCCAGTGCTCGAAACTCGACCATTTTTTTTTTTTTTTTTTTTTTTTTTGCAAAGCGAGGCAAAGCAAAGTTATTGCCTTGTCCTAAACTGAATGCATTTGCAACACAGCTGCGGCAATTGTTTGCCGATATTCACTCTAACTGGATCATCAGAGTTTTACTTAATATAACTATTTCTCTCTGTAGATGTTAGCCTTTCATGAAATGAGAGAAAATCGCAACGTGAAAACGCCCCTTGTTGTGTGATACAGCCCAGAAGCTAATAGGTACCATGTCAAACCAAGGCCCAACCAAGTATCAAATTCTGTTAAATTAATTTGATTGGTTCATAAAATACAGTGTTTGAACCAAAAAAAAAAAAAAAAAAAAATATTTTTAAAAAATGGTCGAATTGAGTTTGGGAAATTTCAAAACGTGTAACTTTATCGAAAACCGAAAATCTAAAACTTTTCTGAATCTTATATTTTCTACTTATATATGCAGAGGAAAGAATAATAAATCCACTTTTTAAAAATAAAAATAAGTAGTCAATTTCACTTAATTAAAATGCAAGGAAATCTCAAAACGTGTAAATTCATCGAAAACCGGAAATCAAATGTTTTTATGTATCTTCTACTTGCTTCTTCTACCCACAAAAGCTAGCAATAAAGACACTTTTTTAAAAAATAAGTAGCCAATTTCAGTTAATTGAAACGTGAAGAAAGCTCAAAACATGTAAATTCAGCAAAAAACGGAAATCGGAATTTTTTCCGTATCGTCTACTTATACATGCAGCAGTTAGTAACAAATCCATTTTCCTTTTATTTAGTATATTAGTTCAATATTTATTGTTTAAATATCACCCTTTGAAATGAAATGTTTATGTTTACATTCGAAACTGGAAGTTTGCCATTTTTTTTTTCTGGAGTTTTGTCATTTTAAATTAAAATTTTATCAATTTTACAGAAAAAATAACTCAATCAAACACATGTAGACAGTAACTCATATATAACTATACCCAAATATCGGAATTAAAACATAGAATAATAATAAAGGAAGAAGGAGCGTACGTGTTTTGGTATCGGTTTGTAAAATCCAGGAATGCCGGGTATACGGTTGTAACAGTGCTTCCATCTGATTGGTTGGCGACTTGTTGGCGAGATTTTTGAATCGTCTCGTCTCTCTCTCAATCAGTCTGCGAGGCAGCACCCACAACAAACAGCGATAAATGTGCGGAGGATGAGTGCCCTACTTCAAAGTTGAGAGGAGCAAAAGTAGCTTTCGCTGGCATTTCACAAGAAGGGGTTTGTAAGCATTAGAGTATTGGCATGCACCTTTTTCCTTTATTATTATTCTATAAATTAAAATCGGCGGATAATTTCCGTTATTTTTTAATAATTTTTTACAAAAAATCCAATGGACGATTAACATAGAAAATCTTTTTCATGGCTCCATGGACAGACAGTGACGTCATCACTTCGCTTGCGTATAGTGATGCTACATTATACAAATTACTGTGTCTATGGTTTTATTTGAGCTTTATGAAATTGCCAGATTTAACAACTTTCTACTTTTAGGTATTTTTTAATATAAAGGAATACGTGTATAAAAGGGAAAAATGGGGGAAAATGCATAAAAAAATAAATGTATTTTTAAATACCTTCTTGACATCGTAAGAAAATAATATTTGTATTCGTACCTTCCGGCTAACCATACCTTTCGAATGATACCATTTTCAACCCTCTACTCCCATAATTAATATGTTAAAAAGGGACTACAAATTTTATGCTTGCCTATTAATATATAGATAATATATATATATATATATATATATATATATATATATATATATATATATAAGAAGACTTCCTGAGGGGGTGATCTATCAACGCCCAGACCAAACCCCTGGACCAAGAAGCATGAAATTTTGTGACAATTTTCGTTCTATGACGTAGGCATCCACTAAGAAGCGATTATACAAAATTCGCCCCCCCAAGGGGGGGAGAGGGGGCAAAACGTGATTTCACAAAATCCTTCATATCTCAAACAAAAAAAACAGATATCCGTAAAATTTTTGCTTTAAAATATAGCTAACACAAATGTCTAAAAACCAATTTCTGGAATTCTCAAAATTCGGTCCCCAAGGGGGGCGGGGGGGCAAAACGTGATTTCACATGCGTAAAACGTGATTTTGCATAATCCTACATAATCTCAAACAAAAAAACAGATATCCGTAAAATTTTTGCTTTAAATTATAGCTAACACAAATGTCTAAAAACCAATTTCTGGAATTTTCAAAATTCGGTCCCCAAGGGGGCGGGGGGGCAAAACGTGATTTCACATGCGTAAAACGTGATTTTGCATAATCCTACATAATCTCAAAGAAAAAAAAAAAGATATCCGTAAAATTTTTGGTTTAAAATATAGCTAACACAAATGTCTAAAAACCAATTTCTGGAATTTTCAAAATTCGGTCCCCAAGGGGGGGGGGGGCAAAACGTGATTTTGCATAATCCTATATATCTCAAACAAAAAAATTAGATACACGTGAAATTTTTACTCGAAAATATAGCTAATAAAAATATCTAAAAACTAATTTCTGGAATTTTAGAAATTCAGCCCCCAGGTGGGGCAACAAGGGGGGGGGGGGCTATGGGGCAAAAACAAATGGAAATACAGTTAGGCCGTTCAAAATTGGTACAGACAGGTTTTAAAGGCCTGCAAGTCGAATGGGGATATTTTAAAAAGTGTTAAGTTATTAGGAGGGGCGTGAAGGGGGGGGAGAGGGGGGGGGGCAAAAAAATAAAAATAGTGTTATCGTTCAAAATTGGTATATAGAGGTTATCGATACTTACAAATCGATTGCGGATGTTTTCGAATTTTAAAAATTATTAGGAGGGGCGGGAAGGATGGTGGGGCGGTAAGGGGGGGGCTATGGGCAAAAACAAATAGAAATACAGTTAGGCCGTTCAAAATTGGTACAGATAGGTTTTAAAGGCCTGCAAGTCGAATGGGGATATTTTCGAAAGTGTTAAGTTATTAGGAGGGGCGTGAAGGGGGGAGGGAGAGGGGGGGGGGCAAATAACAAAAATGGAGTTAGATCGTTCAAAATTGGTATATAGAGGTTTTCGATACTTACAAATCGATTGCGGATATTTTCGAATATGTAAAATTATTAGGAGGGGCGGGAAGGGGGGGGGCTACGGGGCAAAAACTTATAGAAATACAGTTAGGCCGTTCAAAATTGGTACAGATAGGTTTTAGAGGCCGGCAAGTCGAATGGGGATATTTTCGAAAGTGTAAAGTTTTTAGGAGGGCCGGGAAGGGAGAGGGCGGAGGGGCAAAAAAAAAAAAAAATAGAGTTAGATCATTCAAAATCAGTACATAGAGGTTTTCGATACCTACAAATCGATTGCGGATATTTTCGAAATTTTAAAATTATTGGGAGGGGCGGGAAGGGGGGAGTGGTGGGGCAAAAAAATAAAAATAGAGATAGATCGTTCAAAACTAATTCTTAGAGGTTTTGATACTTACAAATCGATTGCGGATATTTTCGAATTTGTAAAATTATTGGGATAGACGGGAGGAGGGGCGAAGGGGAAAAATAATAGAAATAAGAGTTAGATTGGGAATTTTTTCCGAAGGCAGTGAGAACCCGGTGCGACATTTTTCCTAATCAGATTTTGTTTCTCTTTTTTTTCACGAGATAAAAATTAATGCAATTTTGAGAATTAATTATAGTGATTCAAAATAGGGACCAGCGAAGCGGGCGTTGCCTACTAGTATATATATATATATATATATATATATATATATGAATTGGACCAATTTAAGTAATATGTAACTTATATTTCTATTTCCCTCTTCTTCTTCTTCTTCTTCTTCTTTTTCTTTTCTTTCTTTTTTTTAAGATTATAATTGTTAGTAATCCTAAAAAGGGGTAAAATCTGATATATAGTTATTAATGCGCTACAAAAAGCTAAAAGCTAAGGAGATACGTAATAATAAATATTTCGAACTAGATCGTTGTTCACGTTCACTGCAAGGAAGATGCCGATAGAAATTACCTTTTCCAGGAAGGAGAAATTTAGATTAAAATAAATACACATAAATAAGTGTAAATTGAAAGTAATATGTTTACATATATATATATATTAACAAACGCAAATTAAAATTCAGAAATTTCCTTTTTAATTATAATAATTCATTATCTGAATTTATTAGCATGGATAACTGCAAATGTTACAGGGTTTTTTTTTTTTTTTTTTTTTTTTTTTTTTTTGTCTACTGTAAAAATTTTAATCAAGAATCAACAATAATTTTCTTTAAATCGAACATTATTTTAAAAATTTTGTTTAAATTTCCAATCAACGTCAGAGAAATGCTATCACGAAAACAATAAATATACCATCTACGTTAGGTAAAAGAAATCTGAAAATAAATGAAATTGTTATTGGCATAGAATTTTAAAAAATGAGGGAATGGAATAAAATACAAATAATTGAAAATCGAAAAAAAGTCACTGTAAAAGATTTTGTTAACTTCCATAGGTGCCAAATTGCACGGTTTTTTAACAGCACTATTTCTTTGTAATATATATATGTTTAACTGGAAGCAACTTACTTAAAATATTATTAAAAATTGCCAGTAGCAAAAAGAAAAAAAAGTACAAGTTGGAAGCTATTGTTCATTCTTATACATCAGAAAATCCCTTATTTTTGTAAGTTCGAAGAAGTTTCCTGAGAATAACAGTTTTTTGTACATGAAAATTTCTTGATTTAAGGCATTCATTTGTATTTTAATAATACATTCGATGAAATACAAATATTTTACACAACGTTATAGACACGAATGTAAAACTATTAAGTGCAGACTGTAGTTTCGGTAGCGTAAAGCGTACCGCCATCAGTACAGAAAGACGAAGTGGATTGTTGATTATATTTTTTGATAGGGGAGCGGATTTTAGAGTCAGAGTAGCAACCAATAGGAACTTAAGAAAATGAAGCTATAATCAAATAGGAATTTAGGATGTAGAAAGGTATGTAGAAATTAAGAATATGTTGATTTATGCCATTTTTTCAAAACCCTGAGAGAGGTGGTACAAAAAAAATAACAATTAATAATATTTTTATGATTTTTTATTGATATGGAAAGCTTCTAGAAAATCGAGTTCATGTAAGTATTTAGGCTGACAGATCATTTCAACTGAATAAAAGTTGGAAGTGTGATTATTCTTTCAATAATTTTTAGCAATGCAGATTTGTTAATTTCTTGTTTCAGAAAGAAGAAATTAAATCGGCCATTGCTAAGCATTGTCGGGAAAATAAAAAAAATTCAACTTTAATTCAACTAAAATAATCTGTCAGCCTAAACATTAACGTGAAATTGATTTTTTAGTAGCTTTTCATGTTTGTAAAAATTATAAAAATATCATTAATTTTGATTTTGTTCTACCCCTCTCTCGGATTGTTGGAAAAATTGCATAAATTACATAAATAGCAAGAAATTAAAACTTCTTCACACACCATAAATTTTAAATCAGCACAACCGGTTTCGAAAAGACGTAGCCTTTCTTCATCAGATGCAAACACGTGCAACTGCCTTGGAGGTAAAAGCAAGACTGAAAGCAGAACAAAATCCAGAGGGGGGGGAGCAACACAAACAACCAACAGGAAGCAACATGCAGGGCAGGACCAATCAGAGAGGAACACACGTACACACACCACAAAAAGAGGAGGGAGGAAAGGAGTAAACAATTATTTTTATTTATTTATTTTTTTTTTTAATTTCAATAATATTAAACTAATAAGTAACTTTAATAAAATTTATACATTAATTATTATTATTTTTATTTTTATTTTAATTAGAATTATTTTATTATAACTAATATGATGTTATAAACATAATGAAGGAAATTATTTAATTGAATTAAACAAATTTTTCCAGGCTGTAGACAGCAAAGTGGAAGGCAGTTGCACGTGTTTGCACCTGATGAAGAAAGGCTACGTCCTTTCGAAACCGGTTGTGCTGATTTAAAATTTATGGTGTGTGAAGAAGTTTTAATTTCTTGCTATTGTCTGTACGCCAGTTTTTGAATTTATTTTTGGTGATTAACCTGATTCTGGGTTTCTCTAGTTTATTCACGATCCTGTGTTCCATGTAATTCTATTTCATTTATATTTTTGCAAGCTTTTACTTTTTTGTGTATTTGTCACTTATTTATTTTTTGCATGCTTACACTTTTTTGTCAATTTGTAGTTTTATTATTTTTTGTATTTATTTTAACTACTTTAACATTATTTTTTGTGTTACCATGTTTAACTCCCATTTCAACAGATTTTGTAAACTTAGACGTAAACGTGTAAAATTTCTTAACCATCTGAGATTTCTTCAAAAATGTAAATATAACAAAGTTATTCCTAATTTCATTAAATTGCAGTGTTCTGTTCCTGTAACTGGTAGAGTATCTAAAGCCTTATTTCGCTCCAAATTTATTCTCTTAAATGCTTGTATTCAAGATTCTCGTCAACGTATCGCCAAAATTGACGAAGAGCTGTATGAGCTTCATCTCTTCCTTGGAAAAAACTTCAATGATTTTGCTGTTTCGGAAAATGATAATCATTTATCCTTACATTCACTTAATTCTGCTCATCAGCGTAATTTAGATTCTAAGTTTTCTGTTTTGTGTAAAAACCAAAAATCCTCTCGTAAAATTAACAAAGTTCCTGAAGAAAATTACATTGTTAATCTGCCTTCACATAACTTAACTGCCCAACAAAATAAAGTGTTAGAATTCGGTTTAAATTTTTCCCAATCTTGTAAACCTTCAATTTCTAAATTAATTGCTCCCATTGAGGCTTCTTTAAAATATAGTAAAATATCTACCTCTCAAAAAGAATCTCTGCGCCATATTCTTGCGGATTGCTCTCTTAAGGAACTTAAATCTAATCAAAATCTTGTCATTACTAAAGCAGATAAAGGTGGCCAGATTGTTCTCATGGACAAAACTGATTATTTTGATAAAGTTAATTCTCTTTTATCTGAAGGACCTTATACTGAAATTAAAAAAGACCAAACTAAATCTCTTTTAAGCTCTGTTCAAAAAGCTGTTAAAAATTCCACCGTTCTTCATGACAATACCAAATTCTCGGTTTCCCCTTCTTCAGCAATTTGTGCTCGTTTTTATGCTTTACCGAAAGTTCATAAAAATAATGTTCCCCTCAGACCTATTGTTTCGAATACTGGTACTGCTACTTATCCCCTCTCTAAATTTTTAGCTTCTACTTTTTCGCCTTTATGCAGCACTAATAGTCATACTATAAAAAATTCCTACGATTTTGTTATGAAGTTAAATAATTTGAATCCTGTAAATTGCTCTATGTTATCTCTTGATGTGAAGTCTTTATTTACTAACGTCCCCACTGAAGGTGCGCTTAATTGTTTAGAAAAAAGGTTACGCGAATTTCATTATTCTGACATTGAAATCAAAGAATTTGTCAATCTAACTAAACTCTGTGTTTCCCAAACTACTTTTGAATTTAATAACAAATTTTATAAACAGTGTGATGGTTTAAGTATGGGTAATCCTTTATCTCCTATTCTTGCCGATATCTATATGCATTATTTTGAGGAAAAATTATTAAAGATGTTAAATTTAAAATGCTGGTTACGTTACGTAGATGACACTTTCATTCTTGTTGAAAATCAGTTTGATGTTTCTGCCATTCTTAACCCTCTCAGCGTTTGAACCGGAATTTTGTAACACAAACAAACTCCCTCGAAACAATTTGAGACTGATTTTTGTAATGTAAGAAATCTCTCTCTAAATCGTGCGAACCTGATTACTGTAACTCTAAATACCTACTCCGAAATCGTTAGAGACGGAAACTTGTAACTGACCCTTCCCCCCTTTTACCAACACGGATTGACAAGGGGCGGACAATGACGATAAGATAAGCTGACAGTTGAAATGCTTCTTTGTTGAAAGAGAGGGTTGATAACAAAAGAATAGAATAGTGAAAAATGTTCAAGAAGGGCTGTTAATAATTTGTAAAATCAGTTAAATACTGCATGGCTGAACAGAACTTCGCATAAAGACTTTTTATTTTTTCAATTTAAATTATATCTTTTAGATGACAATATTTTTCATAGGAATCTTAAAATTAATAATAAAAGACATTATTTATTGTTAGAATAAAATAATGACAATTATTTGTTAAATCAGCAGCTTTATTGTTATTGTTATTATTCTTATTATTTATGAACTAACCGATTATCCTGCATAAAACACTGTTTTAATGAAATATTAATGTACAGCATTTTAATATCCTATAACAGTTTTTTCTCTTTTTATATTCAGTACCTGAATTACAGTTTACTTGGTTTCATTGTAAAAATTATTCGAAAAGATAAGATAAAAAAGATAATTGCAAAAGTGTATCCTGCGGAAGTGTATCCTGCATAAAACACTGTTTTAATGAAATATTAATGTACAGCATTTTAATATCCTATAACAGTTTTTTCTCTTTTTATATTCAGTACCTGAATTACAGTTTACTTGGTTTCATTGTAAAAATTATTCGAAAAGATAAGAAAAACAAAAAAAGATAATTGCAAACCAGTGCGCAGAATTGCTAAAAAGGGAAATGCAAAACTTAAATATAGGAATAAATTATCAATGAATAAAATGAAATACCCCCCCCCCCCCAGATATATATATATATGTCTCGGCGGAGCGCTGGCTACCAGTGAAATATAATTTTCATGGAGATAAGACAAATTCAAATCGAATTATCATCGGAAACCCCTAAATCTAGCAATTTCCTAGAAAATATTCTTCTAGGTTTTGCGTTTGCTAATATTTAAATCTGTTACCTAATAATCAGATTTATTTTTCATCTCAAAAAAATCTCTAACACTATCTATCTATCTATATATATATAGATATTTATTTAAATTGTTCTAGCGATTTCCAACAAAACCAAATTTCTGTCATATTTTTTCCGGATTTAGTGCGAATTACCAGTGAACAATAATTTTCCTGAAAATCCGAATACTTTATATCGAAATATCATCGAAAAAACATATAAACTCTATCTTTTTTTTTTTTTTTTCTAATCCTTCAAGTATTTTCGAAGAAAACGCAGTCTTAGCTACTTCCCCCCCCCCTGACAAAATATGGGCTTCCCGTGAACGCTAATTTTACTGAAGAAGAGCACAATTCAGATTAAATTGTAAACTCAAAATATCCCTAAATCTGAATGTTTATCAAAATCATTCAAGTAGTTTCTAAGAAAATCACGTTTCTGCCATATTTTCTCACGGATGAAGTGAAGGTTAGCAATGAAAAGTAATCTTCGATAAAAGGAGGATAAGTCAGATGTGTTTCTAATCTAGAAAAACTTATTTTAGTCAAATTTTTCATATAAAGACATGCAGGAACTATTTCATTCCCTAGCAACGGTTACTATATTCATTTCTCAAAATTACTTCAGTACAGCTTTAGCACAGGAGCCCCTTGGCAGTTTTTATATTTGTTTTCATTTTGACGATAAACTAAAATGGGTATCGCAATTGCGTAAGTAAACATCTTGGTAAGAAGCGACCGAGCTATTTTGGTGAAAAAATTTCAAATTTTGCCAAGAGGTTCAAGCTGCTCCATTTCTTTAGCAGGATTTTTTCAATTTTATGTAATTATTTTTTTAACTTAATGCCAGAGGGGGGGGGGATAATTAGTCTATATATACAAAGTATCTCCAGATAAAGTATTATCCGTTTTTCGTTCTGTTTATTAAACGAAAGAAAATGGCCAAAATAGTTTTTTCAATATCGTTGACATTTCTATAAATTGAAATTAAAATATCCAGTACTATTTTATTTCAATCTACATGCGCACTTTTTATTTTCTAAATTAAATATCATCTAAATCTTAATATACATATCAAGGTGTAATAAAATAAAAGGCGACAACACAAAATCGGTGTCTGAAACAAATAGTCCTATCGTACTAAAATAAAATAAGAAAAAATAAATTTTGCTTCAGGCATTCGCTACATTCGACAGTGTATTCCTCGCCGGTACTGCCTTGCCAAGGTCCCCACTACCGTCAGTATCTTATCCGGACATTTCAATTTGGTTTTTTATGGAACAACAAGTAGCTCTGCTTTTATTCAAAAACTATTTTTTTTTACAGATAACTATATACCAGCTTCTATTAGACATTTTAGTTTTGGCACTATGTATTAGTGGAACATGGTTACACGTTTTTTCTAGATTTTGCTTTCTGATAAGAAAATTGCATGTGCAAAAAATTACAATTATACTGCTATTAATTGTATTATAAAAATAAAAATAAAAATAAATTTTAATTGCATTTATAATTAAAATAATAAGTTTAATTATTTTCATTATATAACAATATTATTTCTATAAATACAATTAAATAAATAAAAATAATTAAATTGAATAGTAAAAATTGCTAAATATGAATATGAATTAAATAATAATAATAAATAAATAAATAAATAAATAAATATAAATTTGATTGTGAAATGTAAGAATTGTGACGAATAAATTATTACCTTTTTTTCGAAACATAAAATGATTTAATCCTACATGGCAAACGTTTATTACTTTGTAACTTAGATTAAAATCTGCTTTTCTAAATTTAACCCTTTGCCGTCCCAGACGCTCCTGAGTGCTGTAAACATTGTCGCCAAATTTAGGAACACTTTTGTTCAACTATCATAAATAATTCTGAGCAATAGCATTTGATATGCATAATGAACGAATTACCTTCGAAGGGATTAAGCAACCGTTACAGTTAAAATTTTGTCGTGGATATTGAATAAAAATATAACTGAATTTGTCATCACTGGTAAGAGGAATGGTATTAAATAGGACCGGCAAAGGGTTATAAATAATTTAAAAAAATAATAATCATAATCATAACATTAAATAATTCTTCAGCTGGAAGATTTTTTATTTTCCCTTTTCTTATCCCAGAAAAAATACGCTAAAAAATACCTATAATATATTGAAGGAATAGTTGAATTAAGTATACTTAATTTTAAACACGAAAATTTTAAATTTACTTTTTTATTTATTTTTAAGGGGAAAAAAAGAAATAAAAAGAAAAGTGGACTGACAATAAATAACCATTTTAGCAGGCATGTGGTTACTTTTCATGCTGTAAAACTTGTTAAAAAAAAAAAAAAAAAATCAATTTGAGAAATCTGCATTCAAGAAGTATTTTTTATAGTTCAAAAATATGTTATTCTTTATATTGTTCCTTAAGGTTCTGAAAAATATCTTTTCTTCACTCAACAAAGTGAAAACATTCATGGAGATATTTTTAGACGAAAAAGCAGGAAATTTGCATCTGCTAAGAGAATGAAAATTCGGATGTTGGTTTTCTCCAAATCGGTTAGTATTCAAATTGCATAGAGTTCCTATAGATATATATGGGATAATTAGACATCGAATCCGCTTAATGTACGCATTATATCAAAACTGGCTGCCCCCCTCCTCTTAATTTTATAGAAAAAAGAAAGCGCTATTACTTTTTCTAAATTAAAAATGTCAAAACATAAGTAGCACGAATTTTAGCCAGATGTAAAAGTAGGCACGAGTGCAGAATTAAAGCACCGACGTATTCATTAAAATGAAAATACAAGAAGTGTAACAAATTTCTATATTAATTTTAAGCCTGGTAAAGTGTGATACTAACTTATTTCGATTCGAAATAAATGTTGGATTCGTTTTTATGCATAGTTCTTATTCATCATCAGTAAAAACCCAGGTTATATATTATTTTGAAACACTCTGTATATATATATATATATATATATATATATATATATATATATATATATATATGTATATTGTTCCTTTCAAATATATATAACACCAAAAATATTATTTGTAAGTCTAAGTAATAGTTACGCAAAGTTTAGCTAAAATCTGAAAAAAAAAAAAAAAAGAAAGAAAGAAAGAAAGAAAATATCTATTTCTGTCTTCTGTCCAAACCCCCCTTTTCTCCGTAGAATCCCAACTATTTCTATTTTGAACGTTTATTATTTTTTAGTAGGGAAGATTATTAGTCTCAAGTCTCAATCTACGGATTTTTACAATACCAGTTTTACGACAGTTGGACATTTATCGAAATCGAAAATTTATCGAAAATATAATTGAACAAGAAATCTCTAAATCAAGAACATTACAAAATTCATTTTAAAATACATGATATATCAAATAATTCTTTTATCATTATTGTGAACCTTTTAACATTATTATGATTTGAAGATAAAAATAATAATTAATTTTTATTATTATTATTATTATTTTTTACTGGTGTTGGTGTTGCGGAATAAGGCCGATTGACTACTCTTGGGTCCTAGGCCAGAGGGGGACTGCCTTTAATGTAGGTCTTTCTAAGGGATCCTAGCCCGTACTTACGCAAGTTTTGGAGAAAACCACGGAAAACTCCGAACTGCTGGGCCGACGAGCGCGACCTGGGATCGAACCCGGCACCTCACGTCTACCAGCTTTGAGCGCAGAACCGCTTTGCCGTTGGTGTATTTTTTACTGGTGAAGTCAGTCAACAACAATTACCCCCTCCCCTCCCCGAAAAAAAAAATATATATATACATATATATAAAGAAATAACATTATTCGTTTTCTGATTATTTCAAGAATAATGTTCACATTATTATATATTATTTATAAACTGACTTTTTTTTTCAGTATTTAGTAATAACTAACTTGCTTAAATTATTCAGGCTATTTAAAGGTATTTTCAAAGTAAATTTGGCAGATATATCGTCCAAATGACATCTGTGAAAATAATAATAATAATAATAATACGCATTTTGTAAATGTGAAATAAATAAATAAAGTTTCATGAATTTACAATGCAATAGTTGGCAATTTCAGTGATCTGTAGAGAAAAAAAAATCTTATATGAAACAACCACTCGATTTCCATTAACCGCTAATACACGTATTATATAGTACATTTTTTAGAAATAATGTGTTCAGAAGACATAAAATTGACCTAACGAAGTAGACACCTATTAAATTTCCTATAAAAGAAAGCTGATATGAATATAAAGACATGTAAAACAGAGTTTACATAGCGACTTAAAAAATAATAATATAATTAGAAATTCTAACTTCCAAAATTTTAAATTATTTATTTTAATTTATAATTGTTACCAAAAAAATTTACGAGTTAATTTATTTTTCGACGTATAGAAAAATATATTTTCACGCGAATAATAAAAAAAAAAAAATGTTTTTGAAAGAAAAAAAAAAAAAAAAAAAAAAAAACTTTTTCGATGTCTATTTTGAAAGTGCTTGTTATTTTCTTTTCTTTTCCTTTCTAAGAAAAGAAAGAAAAAGAAAGAATGATGTTGATGAAATTCTGTCAAAAGCAGAATTTAGTTTAGTACGGAGGACTGTTAGGGTTTTTTTTTTTTTTTTTTCCCAAATTATAACACCGCTTTCAAATTAGTCAAACCTCGTTAACGTGAATCTCAAGGGGGATAAAACATTTGTTCATGTTATCAGTAGTTCATGCTATCAGTAACTAATCTTCATATAACTAAACAAATCTTCATTTTGACGGGGATGGTGGAAATAGTTCATGTTAAAAGTAATTCACGTTAACGGTGTTCATGTTAACGAGGTTCGACTGTATTCAATTATATTTTCGATAAATTTTCAATTTCGATAAATGTCCAACTACCGTAAAACTGGTATCGTAAAAATCCGTAGATTGAGACTAACAGTCTTCTGTCCTAATAATTTGAAAGCGATGTTAAAATTTTAAAATAAATAAATAAATAAATAAATAAATAAAATAAAATGAAAAAATTATAATCATCCATACTAAACTAAATTCTGCTTTTGCCAAAATTTCATGAAAATCATTTTTTTTTTTTTTTTTTTTTTTTTAAGGAAAAAGAAAAGAAAATTAATAATAATCAGCATCGAAACGGACAGTATCATAAAAGTTTTATTTATTTTTTATTTTTTTGGAGGAGGGAAGGTTGAGAAGGTCGAAATGTTTATATTTTATTAATATTTTACACCAAAGCCACTAGTAAGAAATGCTTATCATTTGCTTTTATTTTGTTATTTTTTATGCATAACATAAAAATAAATATTCTGTTAAATTTTAAAGCATTTTATTTCAAGTGCAAAAAAAAAAAAAAAATGTTTTTCAAATGAACATTGCAACGAAAAATAGTATTTATATTGCATTTTTTCCGTCTGCTTTTAATTGCGCGATTATTCATACGTAAAAAGAAAGAACTTTTACTTATTGTTATTTGATAAATAATCCTCATATATTTAAATTGTAAAGGAATAAGTTATTAATTCCTAAAGAATCCGTTTTGAATTTTCGAAAGATTTATTGCGTAGAGTAATTGAATGATTGAGTAGAGGACTATTAGACTCAATCTACGAATAAAACGTTGACGCCAATTTTACGATGGAAAAATTGGACATAAAATTTCATTTTTCTTTTGTGGATAACCCAAGTTTAAAAATATTTAAATACTTAGAGCTAAAAGAAAAATGGAAGTGGTTATTCTGGTTCAAGTCTCGAATAGTAAAATTTTTAAGTAATTCATGAATTTCCGGAATATTCTTCAATATATTTCCAAAATCTAATAACGATTTAAAAGCGGTTTTTTTTCCGAGGGGGGGGGGAGGATTGCAATGAATAAACAGAAATTAAACTTTTTAGCAATAAAAATATTTTATAATGTTTAGAAACCTATCAGCTGTTTGGACAATCAACTTATTAACCTCTTTTGTTTTTGTTTTGAGGGGATGAATATATGATGATTGCATGTTATGTGTAATAAAATGTAATAGTAATAAGTATAATAAAATTTCTTCGAACTTATCAAAAGCAAAAAAGTAAATTTAAAAAAATTAATATCTTTAATTATTTTAAATGCTCGAGCTTCTCTAATTCTTCTTCTTTTATTTTCTTTTTCTTTTCTTTTTTTTTTTTTTTTTTTTTTTTGTTGTTATTCTAGTTCAAACATACTATGAATCTATTTGAATATTACAATACAAATGCGTTAACAATTTATATATATAAAAAAAAAATGGTTTTATATTTGAATAAGAAAATTTTGCAAAATTTTCAAAATTTATTTTTATTATTATTATTATTATTATTTTTTTTTTTTTTTTTTTCAAAATCTCAAGTAAAATGAACACATTTCAGTATCTACAAATCATAATACATTTGCTATAAATAATTCAAGGGTGTTTAGAAATAGTTTCAGGAAAAAAAAAAAAAAAAAAAAAAAAAAAAAAGAGAGAGAAGAAAAAAGAAAATCATATTACAAAAATTTGCACAAAGTGATCTTTTTTTTTAATATCATTTTCTAAAAAGACCTATGCTATTATTAAAAAAATATATAGAAAAGCGTTATTTGGTTTTCTAGAATATTATGAAATCTTCAAATTTCACACGTGAAAGAATAAAAATACTTTGAATAAAGCGTCAAAAATAGCTCGTTGGATTCTATAAACATTCTTCATAAAAATTTCCTATTAATCATGTGTATTTCCTACAAATATAAAATATATAATTTTTTTAATATTTCATTATTTACATTTCTATTATGGCTTTTATGTGGATTTTAATTATAAAACTCAGATTTTAAACTAAAGCTTATTTTATCAAAATTAAATATAGCCTATTGCACTCAGGAATAGTGTCGCTTTTGATCAGTGAAAGAAGTTTTTAAATCGGTTCAGTAGTTTTAGAGATTACCCTCCAAAAACAAACTAAGTTCTGCTCTTTATATAATCGTACAGATAATATCATATTAGGCAGAGTTATTTTCAAAAAAGAAAAAAAAAAAAAGGTTAAATATAAACGGGATTTCAACAAACCTCTATAAGCATTTTCTGTATACTCTAAAAACTATCAAACAATAAGTAAGTTTTATAAAAAGGAAGACGAATTTCAAATGGGAGTTGTTCAGAAATATAGTCAAATGCTTTTCTAAACAACTGCATTTTCTACGTTTAATTTTCTAATGATTAGTACTCCCCAGTTTTGTTCATTTTCTTATAATTTTAAAATATTGGGTGCAATTTTTTTGTTGAGATATAAGATAATTAATAAATATTTAAAGATTTTTTTTCCACTTTAGATTTTTATTTGAGGTAACTTTTAACCATTTCTTTAATATTATTTTTAGGACATCTGAACGTTTGAGAGCACTTTTTTCTGCATCTAAATAAGTATGCTGTTGTGTTATCACCGTTAAGAAATATTTCATATACAATGAGAAAGAAATATATATACCTTATTCATCTAGAATGAATAAGTAGTCATATTCTGAATCCCCAAACATGAAATATAGATTTATTTCCAAGTTATACGTATAAGGTAAACAAATAACCTGAACAAACGAAATGATCGAGAATTTCCGGTCTATACTTTTCGAGATGGTGAAACAGTATTATGAATCCTTTGTATTGCGAGAAATTCTCGCTTGATTTTCTAGAATTGGGCCATAAACCAAGATTGTAGTTACTAAGACATGCCTCTTGTATTTGTATTTATTTGAAATTTTTTTTAAATAAGCTTAACTACGGTAATATAGAAAAACGCTCTAGAATTCTAATAGAAATTCTTAGAAATCAATACCAAAGGGAATAAGAACTTATAAGGATGACATGGAACTAAATTTACTAGAACCACAATTTAGTTTCTAGATGTCAATCACATTTTTTTTCTTTCTGAGTGTAATGCAACCATATTTCTTTGTAAATTGGTTATTAGCAAAAATAAATAAATAAATAAAATACAATAATAATAATAATAATAAAAAAAAAAAAAAAAAAAAAAACGAGATTCTTTTTATTTAATAATTTTGTTAATTTTATTGTACTTAACTACCTATACATTTATTGGTTAACCAAATTAAGCTCTCATTGAAGCTAACTAATTAGAAAATAATTATAGCATTATTATAGATTATTGTTTATGAACCGAAATCCTCTTTTGCTCGGTTCATTTCGTTATATTATTATTATTATTATTATTGTCGTTGTTCAAATTTCAAAGTTAGTCTTACTGCCCTCAACTTAAGTTACTTTATATATATATAATAATTTATATTTATATATATATATATATATATATATATGCGGATGCACGAAGTTGGTACGGATTGTCCTTAACCCTGACCCCATAATTTTTAAAAAGTACTATTTTCTTAATTTTTTTTTTTTTTTTTTTTTTTATATAATCTAAAAGAAAACGAATTGTAAAATAGCATACGAATTAATTTATTCATTCAGAAAGAAGTATTTCTAAATATCTCTGAATTATTATTTATTTATTTATTATATTTTTATAAATAAGAAAGTTTTACGTTTTTTTTTTTAGTATAATTTTATTTTTAAATAGCTATATATATATATTTTTTTTTAATTACTTAAAAATGTTAATAGCTTGTAATTCATATAATATATTAATCTTACACCATATCTGATAGTAAAACTAGTGGAAATTAAAATTTATGAATTTGAAATAAATTACAAAAAGTATTTTGTGCTACATTTTTTTTTTTTTTTTCTTAATTGCAGCTTAATTTTTTGAATCCGTTCTTCTTACACAGAAATGATAAACTTCTATACTGATATATTTTCAAAAGGTATTTGAAACTTCAGTAAAGTCTCAACCCCACTTTGGAATGACCTTCAAACACAAAGGCTTTTGTTCGGAGTTTTAAACTGACACACCAACACACCTCCAACTCAAAAGCTGATAGATTAAAGAATGGGGGAAAATCAGGTTCGAATTTTTTTCGAGCACTTTCAGTGAAACTGGTGATGACTTATTAGGGTGGTTTACTTTTCTGAGTAAGATTATTTTTGAAGTAGAGAGGTCATACGGGGTCACACGCTGAGAGGGTTAATATTGCTAATGCTATTGATCCCCATATTCAGTTTACCTTCGAGTTAGAAAATTGTAATCAACTTCCCTTTCTTGATGTTTTAGTTACTAGGTACGATTCCTCTTTTAAAACCTCTGTATACAGGAAACCTTTCTCTGTTTCTAACTCTCTCCATGCTCTCTCTAATCATCCGGCTAAACAAAAAATTGGCACCTTTTACACTTACGTGTATAGTGCCCTTAAAATTTGTTCTGATATTTCTTCTCTTAAAGAAGAACTGAATTATTTAAAGTATGTTGCTATTTAAAGAGGTTTTAGACCCTCTATAATTGATAAAGCTCTCAAAAAGTTCAGTAGGCCAACTTATAATTCTACTCTTTCCATTGATGATAAAATTAAACCCGATAATCTTGTGTTCTTACCTTTTTATCCCCCCTTAAGTTTTAAATTAGCCAAAGTTTTGAAGCGTTTCAATTTTCACGTTATTTTTAAACCTGTCAATAAATTCCAATTCCCTTCAACCAAATCTCCTGTTCCTGAGCTTCAAAAATGGGGTATCTATAATGTCCCCTGTAATAACTGTGATTTATCTTATATTGGTCAAACTAAAAGAAATCTTGAATGTCGTTTACGTGAACATTCTCGGTATGTTGTTAATCAAGAAATTTCTAAATCTTCTATTGCGAAGCACAGTTGGGAATTTGATCATAGTTTTAATTTTAAGAGTGCCAAAATTATCTTTCATGCCAAACGCGTTTCCGAACTGGATTTTTTGGAAAATTTAGCTATTTACCTTAATCGTGATAAAATTGTCAATGAAAAATCTGATTCCACTCTGCTGTCTACAGCCTGGAAAAAATTGTTTAATTCAATTAAATAATTTCCTTCATTATGTTTATAACATCATATTAGTTATAATAAAATAATTCTAATAAAAATAAGAATAATAATAATAATAATTAATGGATAAATTTTATTAAATTTACTTATTAGTTTAATATTATTGAAAAAAAATAATAATAATTGTTTACTCCTTTTCTCCCTCCTCTTTTTGTGGTGTGCGTACGTGTGTTCCTCTCTGATTGGTCCTGCCCTGCATGTTGCTTCCTGTTGGTTGGTTGTGTTGCTCCTCCCCTCTGGATTTTGTCCTGCTTTCAGTCTTGCTTTTGCCTCCAAGGCAGTTGCACGTGTTTGCACCTGATGAAGAAAGGCTACGTCTTTCCGAAACCGGTTGTGCTGATTTAAAATTTATGGTGTGTGAAGAAGTTTTAATTTCCTGCTATTTTCTGTACGCCAGTTTTTGAATTTGTTTTTGGAAATTTCATAAATTCTACATATTCTTAATTTTTACATAGCTTTATACCTCCCAAATTCTTATTGGCTTACAGATCCAGTTTCTTAGATTTCTATTGGTTTCTACTCTGACTCTAAAATCCGCTCCCCTACCTATATATATAAACAATAATGCACGTCGTCATTCTTCACTGATGGCGGTACGCTTCACGCTTCACGCTACCGAAACTGAAGTCTGTGTTTAATACTTTTACATTGGCGTCTTTAACGTTGTGCAAATTATTTATATTTCTGTTCAACGATAAATTTGGTTATGTATAACATATTAGATTGTTAGTGACATATTCCAAAAACATTACTGGTAAATATTGGGTAATTACTTGCCCCAAATTTCTCTGGAAAGTCTTGGAATTTCATTAGTGGTAAACTGCAGGTAAAAGATAACTCTTAATAGATTTCACGCCAACGATTATTTTTTAGTGGTTCAAAAAGACCACAAATTCAGTGGCCCAAAATTATAAAGCGTTAGACAACGTTAATAATAATAATAATGATAATAATAATATATATACACACTGCTCGACATTTAAAATGCAACACCATGAAAGCGTGGACAGAATGTGATGAAAATTTATAGTACAAAGACAGCTTATGCATATTTTCAAAAAGATAATCTTTGAAACAACGGCGTAAAACGGAGTGATCAGTAGAAAGTAGGACCATCTACCGCGGCGATACACTGTGGAAAATTTCTGTTTATTTACCGAAATATTTATCCAGACTCTCTGTAAATTCAGTCAAATTTTTAGTTAAAAATAAATAATAGAGATTCTCAATCTTTATTTTGAGTTTCCATCTAGTTTTGTAATTTATTTTTCAATAAAAATTAAAAATGACTGTTTTTACTTTAGAAAAAGCATTTATAAAATCACAAAGCATTTATAAAGTCACAAAATTCTGCTTTAAGAAAGTCACAAACATATTTTTGCCAACGATTAATGAAACTATTATTAGTCGTTAAAATGGATATAATATTATTTTTTTTAATTCCGATTATTTATCTCTGATGTTTTACATAAGACTTAAAATAAATGATTGCCAATCATTTCTGGTGAAATTTTTAACAGTGCAGCAACCCTACGAAGTACAGTTTCATTTAGCGTACGTTTAATGTCCTGGGAACGGAAGAACTTATGTTTGCCGATTTAATTTCAACTATTCTCCATAGTTCGTCTTACTATTGAGGCAGAGCAGACAAATAACAGTCAATCACGTCCCACAGTTTCTCAATGGTGAGAGATTCGGAGACCTTAAATCAAAAGTGCAAGAGTTTTTTTTCTCGAAACAGAGCACTGACACTAGTTCAGTAATTTATATCTATTGAATCGCAATAAATTAATGCACAAACATAATAAAAATTATTGATAAATATACTGCTTTAAGTGTTCCGTCTCAAGACGGAAACTCTTGCACCCTTACCTTGAATGCCAAGAAAAGAGCTGGACATGCTGCAAGGCTTGTCCGTGAGTGAGTGCGACAGGCGGTCGTGTGCTATATGGCTTGAGGAAAAAAAACTTTTGTAACCGCTGAATGTATGATAGTATAACCAGCTGCAATACCAAATAAACATATCCCCTTGCAGTTAGTGTATCTCTCTTGGGTACCTGGAGAAAACTCCTATCAAGTGTGATGGCACCCCAACCCATTATGCGACGTTGTCAAGCGGTATAGCGTTCAACATAACGTTAAAGGACCCTTCAGAGACTGGCAACTTAAGAAAACTGCAAGTCGGCTCTATTGATATTTCTTTGATCTGGTTTAGGAGATCAACGCTCAATGCAATCGAAGCTCCCAAACCTCCTAGTGCGATAATTGCATGAGAAGGGAGTCTATTTTCTAAAAGAGCAATAAAAAGTAATGTCCTTCATTGTAAATGTGTGCAAAATTTCAAGGGTCATTTTCGGACAATAGATAATTTATGAGTTTTGACGCTCTGTATGTTGCCAGTGTCTGAAGGGAGCCTTAAATTCCCCCTGTCCCCTTAGGCATTCAAACTCTCAACACGGGGCAGTCATGAGATAAATAGAACCGAGACTAGTCGGTGATGTCCAATGATATATATATATATATATATATATATATATGTACATATGTGTCGATTAAATTGATGATAGAAAACGTATTATTTCTGTGTGTCTGAGAAAATCTTTCTGAAAGAAAAATAAATAACCGTCTTGACGCGGAATTTCTAAAGAAGGATTTAGAACTTTGTTTAGCAGTTATAAAATATTTCATGAATTTTGGATAAGAATCAACATTCACAATATCAGCTCTATTGCATGAATGGATAAAATTTAACAATTAATAATAAAAAATAATTAATGAAGCTGCAATTTCATTTAGCCGTATTGTAAAAAGGTAAATAATTCCCAGGTTGCTCTACAAACAATGAATCTACTTTTGTGTAATTAAGACTCCAGACTACGTTTTTCAGGCACAGTTTCAAAAACACAAAATTACTGAATGGAATATTGAAAACTTTTTCCATCGCTTATGCAGCTGTTTCAGAAAATCAGTTTGTTTTCTAAAAAATTAAAAATAATATTTATGAAAAGGATTTACAAACTCTCTGTTTTCTTTAAGTTAAAAATTAATTAAAATTTAATGGGATAAAATGTATTAATAAAAGAAGTGTATTTATTTTAGTTATTAAATTTTATCTGTTTGAGATTTAATTAATTTAGTATTCAAGTGTAATTTCCAATTTTAACTCTTATATATATTTAACTCATATGTTTTTCTATAAATATTTTTAACGTATAAAGAAATATAATGTGTTTTTAATACATTTAATTGCAACGTAAATTTAAACCTCAACACGATATATGTTAATGCGTAAAAATTTATACAAGTTGTTTATGATTAAATCTTACATTTAAAAAGTAAGTAGATTTCTCTTTGTTTTGGCTATTAGAAGAAGCATTTTGTTGCTTTTTTGATCAATTTATTGCCATAAATTTGTTTTTAAATAAAATTTAAATAATTGTTTAAAAATGTATAATGATTAAATTTTCATAAAAGTGTTAATTAAAAAGCTATCAATATTTTTTTTTCAATGAAAATTGCTAAATTTAAAAGATATTTTATTTTATTTTATATATATATTTATATATTTATTTTTTGTATAATATATCAATACAAAAAACCCTTAACGGGTTAAAAGTTTGTGACGCAGCACTGTACTTTATGGCTATAAGAATTAGAAATACGGGTCTTAAAAATAATGATATCAAATTTTCAGTGGCGCTTTGATATTAATTAAATTATACCTAGATTTTCTTATTTGAATTTGCTTTTTCCTTTTATTTATATTTACAGTGTAAACGTTATTTTCAACATAAAATAATATATAGCATTTACTCATTGATACCTTTCCATTCACATCTCTTATACTATGAAAGCATGTGTTTTAAAAGAAATTATATGAAATTCCAGTAACGCAGTGGTGTTACATTAAGTGATTTGTTTTTAAATTTCTCTGCAATTATTTTGTTTTGCATATTAAAGTATATGTGCACATTGAAATATTGCTTTTAATTTTCAAATACGCTGTCAAATATATCACTTTCATTAAGCTTATATTATGTACTGAAATATATTTATTTCAATGAATTATTCTATCTTTTGCGTCACGCCATCCAAAACTGAAAAAAATTTCACAGTTTTTTTCTTTGCATCACGATATCTATTTGCATGCATTTTCAATTTATTTGGATGAAATGACACAAAGTAAACATTTCCATATATTTTACTTACAGTTTTGGATGGCGTGACGCAAAAGATAGAATAATTCATTGAAATAAATATATTTCAGTACATAATATAAGCTTAATGAAAGTGATATATTTGACAGCGTATTTGAAAATTAAAAGCAATATTTCAATGTGCACATATACTTTAATATGCAAAACAAAATAATTGCAGAGAAATTTAAAAACAAATCACTTAATGTAACACCACTGCGTTACTGGAATTTCATATATAATTTCTTTTAAAACACATGCTTTCATAGTATAAGAGATGTGAATGGAAAGGTATCAATGAGTAAATGCTACATATTATTTTATGTTGAAAATAACGTTTACACTGTAAATATAAATAAAAGGAAAAAGCAAATTCAAATAAGAAAATCTATGTATAAATTAATTAATATCAAAGCGTCACTGAAAATTTGATATCATTATTTTTAAGACCCGTATTTCTAATTCTTATAGCCATAAAGTACAGTGCTGCGTCACAAACTTTTAACCCGTTAAGGGTTTTTTGTATTGATATCATTACTTTTTAGGGGTTAATGATCAAAACGTAAAATTAAAGGAGCATGGTAATGAGTTATAACACTGTAATAACCCCTTAACGCGCGGTGTCCTCGCCAGGAGGACGCAAAATTTAAGATCCAGCTGCAGAAATTCATCCCGGAAATATTTTAGCAAAAATTCACGTTTATAACATATCAGAAAAGACCGGTTTTTTAAACCTTAAAATTTAAAATCTCTTTTAGTTTAATTCAGTTCATTAATTCCGGTGGCAGTATAATTTAAATGTTTCAAATTGTCTTGCGCCGCAAAGGGTTAAAAGTGTTGTTTTATAGGTCATACTCGAACAAAATAACAAACTAAATAAAATTTCAAAATTTTATAAAAAGTGATAAAAAAGATGGACACATGCAACATTACAAAGGCATAATATAGTACATTTTAAAAATGACAAAAATTTCTTATTTATATTTATTTCTTATTATAATTTTTTAGGTATAGATTTGATTTAAAAGAGAAAATTAAATAATAATAGAAAAATCTTTAAAAAGTGAAAATTTTATACTGGTAAATATTTAAGTAGTATAGTTTGTTATGAATTTAATTAAAAAAAAAAAAATCTTAATCTATTCAAAATTTTATTATAGCTTAACATTTTGTATTTTATATATTATATATACTAGAAACTTAATGAGCAAATTAATTATTTTCAAATTCTGTTTTAAGAATTTTTTCAATCCGTAATTTAAGTGATTTATCACCTAATTTTGAAAAAATTACAAATATTTGCATATGATTATCATATTATTTGTCATTTTTATGAAAATAAAGGAAAAATTTTTTGTTGTTGCAATCACCTTTTAAAATAGAACCAATTTTGAAAGTTAACAACGTATCAGCATGAAAACAATCTAAATACAAAAAATATTTTTGATAAACAAATGTCATATAAAATACAAGTACCTAAATAAATAACTCATTTAATATATATATTAAAAAAAGAAAAATATTTTTTTTTTTGACGCTTTCCGATAGATGGAGCCAAAACGATTATTTGATATTCAGTATTTCAGATGGAAGAGAAGAAATTCGTCCGCGAAACTGCCGCATCACGGTATTTTCGGAGTAAAAAATAGTTCGATTTTTAAACTGAGTTATAAAAAAAACAAGAGTTTTCCTAGGGAAAAGGGAGATGTCAGGCACATCAGATAAAAGCGATTAATATCATATATAAATTAAACTAAATTCGCTCGAGCCATATTCAAGAAAAAATTCTTACACATATAGTCCGTCCATTTATAACTTAAATGAGCCAATTCATATCTCGAAATATATTGCACGCAGAAATGTAGCGATTTCAGGGTAGGATCAGACAGAAGGTGAAAGTCTATTTTGAAAATATCAGAACATAACCTCCCATATTTCCTGAGATATTAAGTGTCGGCTTTCAGCGGTTTCTTTGATCTTAAAATTCCTGTATATATAAGTGTCGCAGTTTTCGTTCGTTTTTCCGTTTCCGCTGAGTGTCGTGGCGTTCGTTTGTTTTTGCGCTTGCGTCACTAGAAAAACTGCCGTTTTTCATGATTATAAAAACATTTTTGAGTTATTCTATAAAATATCCTGCAGTTTGTAATTTCAGACCACTATTAACACTCCATTTGAGTCACTTGAGAATATTTGTTATTTTGACTTAGATCTAAAAATCTTTATTATCAGTTAAAATATGTTCCCTGTTTTTACAGTAAAAACAACTTTTTAAGTGATACGGTAAAGCAGCATAAATCAGCTTTTTTTTTTTTTTTTTTTTTTTTTTTCCTGTACTACTTTTCATTTGATTTTATAGACACAGGTGTGGGTTTTTCTTCTGATGGTCTTGTTGGATGGAAAATGAAAACTTTCTAACTGGTCAAATTTGCCTGGAAAGACCCTATAAAAATTGAAAAAAAGTAACTTTTAGAAAATTAACGGAAAGAAATATTTATGAATGAGGCATTTTTTCTTACCTTATTTTGAACATTTTTGTCATTTTCATTGACTGTTTATCTGTAATAGGCAAAGAATAAAACTACGTTACAATCTTTTTGGGATACCCTGTATTTTTTATATTGGAAATTTGTTAACCATCTTATTAAAATGCATGAATTCAAAACGTTTTCTCTCACAAACTGCAGAGAGAATTTATGATCTAATCGGATTCTTATCACCTTCTGTTTTCTGTTTTAAAATTCGTGATTCAAGAAATTTGGCAACTCGTCTTAGATTGGGGTGAAGAAATACTAGATGATTCACCAGTTAAATGGCAAGAATCGTATAAAAATATTTTGAACATTCATGATAATAAAATCTCACGTTATTACTTTTTTACGTATTAATTTTTAATTTTTAATCTCACGGATTAATTTTTACATCAGGTTTCAAACCAGTATTTTTTGATAGAAATATTTCATATTAATTTTCCACGGTTAAATAAAGTGAGTTTTACAATAGAAAATTTCTAGAATGAAGTCTCCTGCCTAAATCGGAGTCTTGGCAACTATGTGCACAATAATTATTGTACGAATGGCACCGTTAGCGGTACAAGTCACAAAACCTTTAATACTGTAGCATATTTGTGTGCGGTACTTCCTGATAGTACCTGATCCGAACTTCCTCATTCGAACCGTTTCTGTCGCCTTGAGAACAAGGGTAGGGCTTGTGAAATCATTGTTACTACGGAAACTAGAATGAATAGCTGCTCTTTTGTCAACTACATTAAATGTACATCTAGTAGAGGCATTACAATTGAAATCTGCCAGCTCTATTTGAACTGATTCAACAATCGCTACCTTTTGGATAAAAGCCATTTCATAGAAATTTAAACCACGTGATCATAATCATATTACAGAAATTAGAAAACTGAGAGAATCTGTTCAGTGGTATTTTTCTTCTGGAAGTATCCTGCGGAATTAGCTTCGAGAAGAACTAGAATATTTGAATTGATAAACAATCCAATTTAGTTTGAAAGTCCAGGCTATCACTGACACCCGAACCTTGGCCAACTCAAGAAAAAGTGACTTTCATAGACCCAAATGTTATTGAAGGTAGAAAAAGAACTATGAAAATTTATAAGTATTTATGTATAACATTTGATGTAAATTTACTGGATATTTCAAGTATAGCAGTTTGGGCAGGGTACTGAGAGTCAAAGTCTAGATCTTGAGATTTTACATAACTCAAAAAATTCTGAAACTATTTGAAGTTCAGAAGAATTTCTACTATGATCAGCTCACCTATTATTATACTGGCCTATTATATACTCTGATACTTGCACGATATTTAAAAATACTGACAATGAATTACAGTATTTTTCCTAAATCTTGAAGGATCATAAGTTACAAGATTTTATCCGAACAAAAAATAAAACATGGAAATTCACAATGAAACTTGGCCCTTGGTGGGGAGGCTTCTATCAATGCCTTTATAAGTCAGTTAACGATCTTCTGAGGAAAGTAATAGGTCGTGCATTATT
The DNA here is from genome assembly GCA_963930645.1 of Salticus scenicus. Classification (NCBI taxonomy): domain Eukaryota; kingdom Metazoa; phylum Arthropoda; class Arachnida; order Araneae; family Salticidae; genus Salticus; species Salticus scenicus. The sequence continues at coordinate 263,191,437 of OZ005654.1, read as the reverse complement.
TAATTTTGAAGAGCTCTCTACGTTTTAACTGAAATAGAAATTGTATTACATTCAAGAGCTCTTACCTATCACAGTGATGATCTGAATAAACAAACTCCTCTCACACAACACGTTTCTTATATTTTAGTAAAAAAAAAAAAGATTATCCTATTAACTTCTTACAGTTAGAAAACAAAGTTTTTACGTAAGAATCATTGGTGATATAAAATATATTCTATACAAATTTGTTAAAATAATTCTGACTGAAATGAAATAGAAATTTTTTAATAGCTTTAAGACATAATTTTAATTGTGCATAATTTTAAGACACCAATACCTCACAAGAACTTAAAAATAGGAGACTTTTTCTTGTTGATGAAATTTACAATCCAAATTCCTGTGGGATATAGGCATAATAAAAGAAATTTTAACGAATAGATATGTTTATGTACGTGTATACGTCATAAACATCAACTATAAACTTTATAGGAGGCCTATCCAACTATTATACCACTTAGAAATAAAAACATTTTGAAATAAAAAGGAGGATTTTCAAGAACTCTAAATTTTTTATTTGTTTAATGTTTTTGATTAATGTTGATGTATTAATTCCTTATTTTTGTTACTTATTTTATTTTATTTATTTTTGTTTTGTTTTATTTAGATTCCATTCTAATGAAACATTGTTATCGAAAATTGCTAAGTATAATGTTTTTTACTATTCTGTAATAGTGATAACTTTTTAAATTTTTTTATGTTATTTGATTATCTACAACTCTTTTTTTGTAATGTATATGTAATTTATTATTATTATTTATCTTTTCCTTTGTAATTGGGGAGTGTGTTGTTGTTGTTGTTGTTGTGTCTAATGCCACTCGGAAATTCTGAGCCCCGGTAGTGGAACTATCTGATTTAAAGCGGCAGGGGAGCATCGCAAGGGAGGACGACTTAGCTCCAGAAACTGGCGAAAGATGGCAGCACCAGCAAACAACAAGAACTCGAATTTTGATCCGGATCAGGGCCAGTTAAGCCCATGGTCCTGTACCCCGAGACGTATAACTTTTGATGGGAACATGGAGGACTCTGTGACCACGACAGATTTTGATGTGCACCAGTGTGAAATGTTCCACCTCCTCTTTGTAACTGATAACGCATTCGAAATTCTAAGAAATTAAGTTGCTATATTTTGGCAATGGTTGAAGAAATGTAGTTTTTGATTTAAAACGAGCGTGAGAGAATAAGCTTTCGTAACTGTAAATAATTCTCTTTTTATATTTTTAACCAATTTTGATTTTTTGTAGATTTAAAATAAATTAAAAATTATTAAGGAAATGAACCACCCTAGCATCTCTTGAATATGTTATCACTTTGAAAACAACTTTGTTTTCAATGTGCACCTGTTCGACTTTCGTTTCTGAGCACTGCATATGCTTCAACGTTCCTATTATGCACCCGAGTTCAGTCATAATGGTCATCTCACGTGTCAAGATTAGGGCTTTTATATACTTTAAAAGCTGAGCTATAATATACCCCTAAATAGGGAGTATTACAGATTTTCAGCATCACCAGTTGGGCGATATGCACGAAAATATGATAAACATAGTTTCAATTCCAGTTGCCACTAAACGTAAAGTTTTTAGGAAATTTTGCGCATTAATTCCAGACTTAGATTTGCCACTAAACTTTACCACCACTGAAGATACAGGCATGACTTCAAGCATCATTTTTGGAAAATGAAAAAATGCGTTCATAACCACTTAAAATGTATCAAACAGTCAAAAGTGGATGTTGAATTTTTTTTTTTTTTTTTTTTTTTTTTAACCGACTTCAAAAAAGAAGGAAGGTTCTCAATTCAAACCGTATGTTTTTTTTATGTTTGTTAGCTCATAACTTCTGAACGGATGCTCCGATTTTGATACTTTTTGTTTTGTTGAAAAGGTCTTGGTCTGCAATAGGTCCCATTGTAATATCTTTAAGATCTAAAGAAAATACAGGGTGCCCAAAAAAATCAGTCCCAACTCTTTTAACTGCTAAACGGCTGCAGCTATAGTGATAAAAATGGTATGTAAGTATAGCAAAGTGGCCATGCAGTACAAGGTTAAACCGCTTGTAGCGCCACCTGGTGGAAAATAGCGGAGTTAATGTTACTATCTTGAAAACGGTTCTAGAGAAAAGAGTGAATTACAAAGTTAAGAGTATCATCGATTTAGTACAAAAAGATAGTTTAGACATTCATGCTAGCGTTCCTATCTTGGAAACGTTCAAGACAGGGGGAAAAAGTTAATTATAAAATTGCAGAGCATCATCGATTTAGTACGAAAAGATAGTTCAGACATTGATGCTAAAAATGCAATGCTAAAAACGTGCATTTGTTTCTTCGCAATTTCTTACACTATGCACACTTGAGCTACATTGCACACGCTGTAACGTAGCTGGTGAGACATACGCTATATAGTTCAGAATGCAGTTACTTCATATTTTTTTGTTTTGTTGTAAAGATCTTGGTCTGAAGTAGGTCCCATTGTAATATCTTTACAATCTAAAGAAAAAAAAACGCCATCTGGTGAAAAACAGCAGAATTAGCGCTCCTATCTCAAAAACGGTTCAAGATGGGAGAAAAGTTAATTACGAAGTTGTAGAGCATCATCGATTTACAACAAAAAGACAGTATTTAAACATTAATGCTAAAAATAGAAAGCTTAAAACGCGCAGTTGTTTGTTCGCAATTTCCTACACTGTGTACACTTGAACTACGTTGCACACTTTGCAGCGTCGAGGATGACACGGATACTCTGTGGTTCAAAGTACTGTTACTGTAAGCGGGCAGATCGATAACCGCAAAGTCGTTTTCAACCAACTTCAGAAAGGAGGGTGTTCTTAATTCGAGTATGTGTTTTTGTTGGTGTTTGTAATCTTATAACTTCGTAAGAGATGTTCTAATTAACCGACTTCAAAAAGGAGGAGGTTCTCAATTCAAAGCGTATGTTTTTTTGTTTTTGTTTGTTAGCTCATAACTTCTGAACAGATGATCCGATTTTGATACTTTTTGTTTTATTGTAATGGTCTTGGTCTGAAATAGGTCCCATTGTAATATCTTTACGATCAAAAGGAAATACACGGTGCCCAAAAAAGTCAGTGCCGACTCTTTTAACTGCTGAACAGCTGCTGCCTAGTCATAAAAGTGGTATGTAGGTATAGTAAAGTGGAGATGTGCCATGCGATTCAACCGCCTGCAGCGCCAACTGGTGGAAAACAGTGGAGTTAGCGTTCCTATCTCGGAAACGGTTCAAGACAGGGGAAAAAGTGAATTATTAAATTACAGAGCATCATCGATTTAATACGAAAAGATAGTTTAGACATTAATGCTAAAAACTGAATGCTTAAAACAGGAATTTGTTTGTTCACAATTTCCTATTTTGTGCACACTTGAACGATATTGATATGTTGTAGCGTAGCGGGTGACATTTATGCTATGTAAAATGTAATGTATGGTTATTGTAAGCGGTCACATCGATTAACGCATAGACGTTTTAAACCGACTTCATAAAGGAAGAGGTTCTCAATACAAACCATGTTTCTCATTGTTGTTGTTGTTGAAATTTGTTAGCTTTTAACTTCGTAAGAGAAGATTTAAATTTAATACTTTTTTTGTTGTAATGATCTTGGCCTGAAATAAGTTTCTTAAGAGAAGTTTTAAGAGAGTTTCTTTCTAAAGAGGTTCTCAATACAAACCATGTTTCTCATTGTTGTTGTTGTTGAAATTTGTTAGCTTTTAACTTCGTAAGAGATGATTTAAATTTAATACTTTTTTGTTGTAATGATCTTGGCCTGAAAAAAGTTTCTTAAGAGAAGTTTTAAGAGAGTTTCTTTCTAAAGAGGTTCTCAATACAAACCATGTTTCTCATTGTTGTTGTTGTTGAAATTTGTTAGCTTTTAACTTCGTAAGAGATGATTTAAATTTAATACTTTTTTTGTTGTAATGATCTTGGCCTGAAATAAGTTTCTTAAGAGAAGTTTTAAGAGAGTTTCTTTCTAAAGAGGTTCTCAATACAAACCATGTTTCTCATTGTTGTTGTTGTTGAAATTTGTTAGCTTTTAACTTCGTAAGAGATGATTTAAATTTAATACTTTTTTTGTTGTAATGATCTTGACCTGAAATAAGTTTCATTATGATTTCATTAAGATATAAACAAATTACAGGATACTCACAAAAGTCTGTTATCACTCTAACTGCTGAACGCATGCAGCTACACTGGTAAAAGCAGTATGTAAGTATCGATGTTGAAACTTCTGTCCGTCAGCTGCAATGGATATTTTGCTCTTTGTTTGAACTTTACACTGCGCATTTTCCAGCGCAGCGGGTGACACGTATTCACTGTAAAGTTCAATATATATGCCTAACAGAATTTTTGATTACGAATACAGCGTATCCGTTCTTTACATTTCTAAAGACTTTTTAACTTAACGTATGTTCATTCAATAGATAGTTTTTTGCTCATATCTGATAAAGGCAAGAAAAGTGGCACAACTTAAAAATGCAGCATTTGAGAAAAATCAACTTAAAAAAAACTTGACTAGAATAAAACTGGCACAACTGTTTCTCGAGTTGATAATTTTCTATATGGAGATGTAACTTTTTTGTTCAAATTGGGTGCATTTCATGTATTTTTCAGTGACATAAACCATTTTTCGAGTTATGTCACTTTTCTTGGTAGTTGCGATTTGTGAAGCTGCCGCCGAACATCTTTTCATGTTCTGCTATATGAATAAGTTTTCACTGAAAAGAGAAAAATAAAATCTTTTTGTAAAAAAAATAGAACCGACTCCAAAAAGCAACTACTATTCGAACAACTAAAAAAGAAAAGGTATGAAATGAAACTGTAAATTGCGCCTAAAAGTATAACATAATTTCCTTCGCCAAACAACCTATAACACCAATATTAATAAAAACTTTTGAAGTCGGCGCAAAATTAAATAAAAATTTATAACTTTATTCAATACAAAAATCAAATCATATTCAATATACACATCTCACATTTTCACCTGCAAAACGCATCCGAAAACTACTTTGATTCAAGAAAACAAATAACGATTTTGTAAGCAGCAAAAGTTGGCGAAGATGCTGGTATCTGACGTCCTTGGTGAAAGGAAAATCACAAAATTATCTGGCAAACATATTTAATTTCTTTGGGATATCATGATTGTTTTGATAAGGTATATTAAGAGAGTAATCAAGATTATGAAACAATACATCGTACAATATATATTATGAAAACATACATCTTGCGTGTATATTTTTGCATTACATTTTGATCGCCAAATCCAAAACCCACCAAGGATGATAGTTATCAAAATTATACCAAATTTGCAAAGGAAACTCTAACTTCGTAGAAACATAAATACCGCTTTGTAAAGAATGTTCACTGTTCTATGTAGATGCTACTAATGGCCCAATTGTATATAGTTATAAAATAATAAAGGAAACATGAAAATGGATCATTCGAGACAACAGCATTTCTTGCTACCAATCTAAAAACAAACCTTTAAAAACTAATTAAATTTTATTTAATTTTGCGCCGACTTCAAAAGTTATTATTAATATTAGTGTTATAGGTTGTTTGGCGAAGGAAATTATTTTATACTTTTAGGCGCAATTTACAGTTTCATTTCATACCTTTTCTTTTTTAGTTGTTCGAATAGTAGTTGCTTTTTGGAGTCGGTTCTATTTTTTTTTTACAAAAAGATTTTATTTTTAATCTAATTCTCTCTTTAACTGAATCTAGAAGAAATCCTACATCACCATTCAGACGTCATGGTTGAGAGATTTAACCACACCCTCCTGAATAACTACTACTTGAATGACTACTACTTAAATCTACTTGAATTCTTTATTTTAGTTGAATTCTTTATTTTAGATCAAGGTGTCGACTGCGCCTTGATCTGCGCCTCACATTGTGTAAAACATTGTGTAAAACACACATTGTGTCACAATCTCTGCGCCTCACATTGTGTAAAACACTTCTGCCAGTAACTTGCGTAAATAATTTATGACAAATGTCATTCAATACTATTTGTAGCAGCCATAATTTGGCAATAGTCTACAAAACACTCAATAAGCGCTATTTTTGTATGATACCATTTGTTGTTTAAGGAATTTTTAAAAGGAATATAACTTACCTGGACATTATTCCCTCAGAAATTCTCAATAAGTGAAATCACAGTAAGTATAGTTATTTAGTCACTTATTGTATACTTTGACCCATGTAAGTAAAATTTGTTATCAAAATTTTCAATAAAAGTGTAAAAGATTTTTGCATATTTCACTTTGTAATCATGAATTATTCATTCGATTAATTCTACAAAGCCTTATTTTTTTTTTTTTTTTTTTGTGCCCGAAATAATATATGTGATGGTAATATGGATCAGTAGTTGTAGAAAAAAAATTATAAAAAATATATATCCAAATATTTTACTAGGAAGTCAGTTTTTCAGTGTGGAGCATTCATAAAAATATGATTCTCAAATACGTCAACCACAGTAATATAAAAATTAACTTTCCTCTGCAACGTAAACCTTTTATTTCAACACACAACATGTGGAGGAACATTTAAAGTGGTTGCTCCAGATATTGCAGCATGCGCTTTATAGGTTTAATTTCATTGCCTATATTTTCTGCTTTAAATCTTCGAGCTAATTACTAACTAATGTGGTAATAGTCTGTCGTCTTAGGATTCTAGAAATCTTTAAAAAAAATAATAATAATAATAATAATCCTCATTTTAGTGGATTTATTAAAATTTCATCAAAAGTTTTTGAACAGATAATTAATCGTATTTATGTTAATTAGTGGGTGTGTAATTTGTACATGATTTCTCTACAATCTTCTAAAAAAAAAAAAAAAATTCAACTTTATTTTGTTTAAATTACATAATATCTCTGAAATATTTTTATTAGTTAAATTTATTAATTAAATTTAACAGTAGAAGATTCTAGTATGACTTTAGGGAAAAAAATGTATCGAGAATTTTTAATATTAAAACTACAGTAATAAACAACTATATCCCAAATTGATAAACTATTTCAATAAATATATCATTATTATATAAAAAGCAGTTTTACAATTTTCCTATTACTTTTTTTAAACCATTTTCCTTGCATTTTATTGGTTATATATTGTCTATTATTCATGTAAAAAATTCTTTTACCAGAGAGATGCTTGTATGTTATAAAAATTCTGCATACTAATAACTTGATTTAAAGGCATTTAAGCAATGCTCAATATTATCGTTTACTACAAATATGTAACACTGATGTAGTATAAGCTTCAGCATTTTATAAAAAATATATAAATTAGTTTCCTTATAAAGACCAATGTTTTTAATCTATCTCATTAACTATTTTCATAGAGTAGATACTAAATTGCTCGAATTTTAATTGAGAAAAATTCAGTGATATCATTTGTTATCATTTTCATTTATGTTAGCTATTATGTTATATTAACTTCATTACACAAAAATAGCGTTCATTAATTTTTTGTTTCTTTGAGATTACTAATATTTCGAAAAGAAGCAAAAACTATTATATAATCTAAAATATGTTGACAAAATACCCTGATTGAAAAGAAATTTCATAAATTTGTTTCTTTCAAAAAATCTGTTAGATATTTAAGATAAAAGAACTTTAAATTCCAGAAATACATTTATCTAAAAAATTTAAAGTACAAATTTATTACTTTTAATATAATAAAAAAAGGAATAATTTTCAGGTTAATTTTTATAAAATAAAAATTCTTAAGAAGTCCCAAAAATGTTATTTACTAATATATTTTACTTTATATAAAATACATATATATATGATCATAAAAGTTATTATGTTTGAAACATTTTCTAAATCTTTCCAAGTTTTCTTCAAATCGAAGACATTACTTTACTAATAACAACGGTTTTGTTACAGGAATTTTCAATTTTCTTCAAAAATATTGCTTTTTTTTTTTTTTTTTTTTTTTGTACTAAATTTACGAATTTTTTTCTTTATATATTTAGTGAAGTTTTTTATACGTAAAATGTATTTACTTTTTCAAAACTTTCTTACTACAATGTAATAATCGAATTTTCGATGTAATATCCGTGCAAAATTCGAATTCTATTGACTGCATTTTCCATTTTCTTTTCAAATAAAATCGACAAGTGGAGCACAGCTGAATATCTGAAATAGTTTTCAGATTCTTCATTCAATAAAATTCTGGTTTTGTATATTGGAAGTTTGAAATCTCGATTTTTTATTCTTAACAAGTACGTATACAACTAAATTTCAATTAAACCTTTTTCATTTATAAATTATGTTTCGCGTAGCATAAACATAGCTGCCAAGTTTTTTTTTTTAATTTATTCCGGAATGTTGATAGCCCCACCTTTTTGTTGATAGTCCCTTCAATGTATAACTACGATTAAGTAGGAAGAAAATTACTCTAAAAAGATTACGGTGTGAAAAAGGGGCTAGGCTAACAACATTCCGGAATAAATTAAAAAACTTGGCAGCTATGCAAAAATCCCATGTTTAACCATAGCCTCCTAAACTAGATGCCTGTCGAGTGGCTCTAAAACTTGGCAACAGTTGAAGAGGTAGACAGCGCAACCTGGTACATATTCCACGACTTTTTTATTCAACTGTCACCAATAATTTTAATAAGTGATATTTGATTTATATAATCGACGTTTCTTCGATTCTATTCGCCTTTCAGGTATATCATATCCCACTTTTGAAAATTGAGGATCAGAATATCTCTTTATCTATTATAAAGTAAGCGTTTAATTTGGTGATATTTTCGATATTTACATTTGTATTAAGTTTAAAAAAATAACCGAACTTAGGCTTGGAAATTTTATTTTCACAATAGCGCTGCTTATGAATCAGATTATTCTTTTTTTTTTTTTTTTTTTTTTTTCTTTTTTAAGTTATCATCTTTGTAAGTTGTCAGAGCAACATTTCGCAAAAATTTAAAACATTTCCAAATTTTGAGAATCATTTACTTAGTTGTTTTATGAGTTGAAGCAAGGTGTTAGATAAGGTTACTATGGTATTTAAAAATATAAGGTTACAATGTAAGTTGCGAAGACTAGGTTTCGGTGAAGTTTTTGTGTATGGATGGATTCAAAAGCATTTTTTTTTAAACTTTGTTTTAGCAGATATATCTGCTAATATATTATCTGCAGATATATCTGCAGATATATCTGCTCTATATTTAAAGTGACACTGCAGTAGTCACTTATTTAAGCAACGAGATTTTTTTAATTAGAAGGTTGAGTTAAATTTGGAGTCCAGTTCCAGCTAGTTCGGTTGAGTTTTGTTTCCTTAGTTGCATTCCAGAGAATTTTATTTCTAGACTGTTTGTGTAGCTCTTTCTACTCGGTTGGTTAAATCAAATTATTATTTTATTTAGACAGGTGATAGAAAATTCGTAAGGGACGAAGATCAGATGGACGAATGAAGAGAGTTGGCTGTGGGGGTTGGCGAATGAAGCGTGCAGGGTGAAAGACCCCAATAGTTTTATTTAAAAAAAAAAATAGTCTTTTGTTTCGAAATTTCTGATTTTTTAAACACTTCAAAATTTATAATTCTTTTTAGGGAGCTTTAACACTTTCTATTTTCACTGAAACTATTTTTTCAACAACAAACATTTTTTTAATTAATCATAAAAATATGACAAAAGTATTCTAGGAAACTAAGAACTTTGCATTATTAAAAAAATTAAAATAGAAAAATCGCATAAAAAATAAAAAATTTAAAAATGTAATCGCTTTTATTTGAGACTACATTTACAAGAGAATTTTTTTCTTATTTTATCGTATTTATATAAGAGAGAGAAAATTATTTTATAAATAAAGCGGTGCTAAATAAAAGTGTAGCTCAAAATACTCCAGAATAAATTAAAATATTGGCAATTCTAGGGGTCACTATCTCTGCCTTTTTTCTTTAGGGCTTATTTGACGATGGGAAATGTCTGCCTTTTTTAAAATGTTGTTTTAAGAATTGTTGTGTTAAAAAGAATTGCTTTAAAAAATCGCTGTGTTAACGATTTTTATAGAAAAATCTCTATTTAATCAAGACACGTTACTGTAAAAATACCATAAAAGTTTCTCCATAAAATTACTGGTAGCGAAAAAGTCTCAAATTTTTAATTCCTAAGAAAAAGTCGGCGAATGCTACTCCCGCAACTCTGTAATAATATCACTCCGGAATATATTAAAATGTTAGCACTTCAACCACAGTTGCCAACATTTTAATTTATTCCGGAGCATTTTTGGCCACGCTTTAACCGACACCACTTTATTTATAGAATATTTTTCTCCACTATGTATAACTACGATAAAATAAGAAAAAAATACTCTTAAGAAAAAAGTGGTAGGAAATAAAAGCGGGGCTGAAAATGTTCCGGAATAAATTAAAATGTTGGTATCGCTGGCAATTTCAGGGATCGCTATCTTCTCCTTTATCATAACTACAACTTTTTATAGAAAAACCGTTAACGTGTTTAATCAACACACATTACTATGAAAATTTACTATGAAACATTACTATAATAATTTCTCCTTAAAAATGCCGGTAGCGAAAAAACCTCAAAATTTTAATCCCAGAAAGGACCCTAAAGAAAAAGGCAAAGAATGGAACCCCTGCAACTCTGGGACAATAATATCATAGTTTTAGAGATATGTTGCGAAACTTTATGAATTACTTTATCTAGAAAAAAAAATAGAACTATACATGCCAACCAAATCCGGCAAATTGTTAGTACCACCCCTTTTTCTACACCACTTAATTTTTAGTGTAATTCTCTTCAAATATATTTACGATGAATTAAGAAAACAAATACTCTAAAAATTAAGTGGTGTAGAAAAAGGTGTGGTACTAGCAATTTGCCGAATTAGGTTGGCAGCTCTGTACATGCCATAGCTTTTAAGTAAGTTGCAAACAGGTAGACAGACAAATACTTTCTTTTATTAGTATAGATACTAATTTAATTTCAACGAATTTTACATTTATTTTAAGATGTTCGCTTTCTCTCTCTCTCTCTCTCTCTCTCTCTCTTTTTTTTTTTTTTTTTTTTTTTTTTTTTCCCAAGCTATATCTGGCAATTAAAGTTTACTCAATTTCACAGCTTATCTTTGTTTTGTAATTATTCTCAAAATGTTTTAAATATTAATAAAAAAATAATCCGCTATTTTTTGTACATTGAGTTGACTGTGATACTCCTGCAAGGTTTGGCGAGCGAATGAAGCAGGAGACAGAACCCACTAGTTTTATTAAAAAAAAAAAAAAAAAAAAAAAAAAAAAGTAGTTTTTTCATTCGAAATTTCTGATTTTTCAAACACTTCAAAATTTATAATTCTGTTTTAGGAAGCTTTAAAAATTTATATTTTGACTGCAACTATTTTTTTCAATAATAAGCATTCCTTTACTTAATCATAAATTAAATAAAGAAAAAAATACGACAAAAATGTTCTAAGATATGACGAACTTCGCGTTATTAATAAGATTAAAATAGAAAAATCCCATAAAAAATAAAAATTTTAAAAATCTAAATGCCTTTATTTCATACCACTTTTTTTAATATAATTTTTTTTTCTTATATTATCATAGTTATGTAGTAGAGAAAAATATTTTATAAAGTGGTGTGAAATAATGGCGGAGCTAAAGAAACTCCGGAATGCAACCCCTGCAACTTTGTAATAACAATAATAAGTCAAGACTTTACGTAGTGCTTTATCTAGGAGGGAAAAATCACAAGTGTACATGCCATAGGTTTTAGGTACGTCGCAAGCAGGTAGACAGGCAAATACTTTCTTTTATTAGTATAGATAGTTATTTAATTCCAATAAATTTTACAAATTATTTGAGAAGTATTTTTTATTTTTTTTTTCAAGCTATAACTGGCAATCATAGTTTACTCAATTTCACAGTTTTTCTTTGTTTTGTAAGTATTCTGAAAACGTTTTAAATGTTAATAAAAATAATCCGCTACTTTTTGCACATTATTGGACATGTATAATTTAGATAAAATCGATTTTAACTCAGTGTTGCCTGACTTGTGACTTGAACTCAGTGTTGCCAGTTTTTTGTTCAGTTGTCACCAGTAATTTTGAGAAGTCATATTTGTTATACATAATGGACAAATCGAATCGAAAAATCGTCTGTTATGTCTATGAAATATCACTTCTCAAAATTATTGGTAACTGTTGAATAAAAAATTCGCAAAGTCTGGCAACACTGCTTCAATTTAATTTGACTGCTAGTGAAAGTTGCCTTTTTTTTTAATAGAATTAAACTAGTTTTCTTATTTTTAAGGAAAATTAAATATTTCATGTATAAAGAAAACAGTCATGACGATATTTAAGACAATATTAACTATCAAAGAATCTTCTCTCTCTCACTCTCTCACTCACCCTTTTTTTTCCCTGACAAAATCAGTGTTAAAATATTAAAAATCTTAATTCTTTTGAAAAACAAAATAAATGGTTAGACATTACTCATAAGCTTTGTCTGCATTATAATTACAAAACATAATTAAACGTTTTCTTTATATTACAATATAAATTAAGAATCTACAAAATTATGGCAAAAATAACCTTAATTTCTCCTTCATGTTCAGAAATTCGTTCTGAGCTTCAATGAATTAGAAATCTAACAGCTTTATTTCTGTTGAATGCAAATTGAATATAGTGAACAGATTGATCCATGGTACCATTCCTTTCATTTAAAATTAGCTTCATTCACTTCAAAGATAACCAGATATATACATGCATGTTAGGAGTACCTAATGAGTAGGAAATACATCATTAGCTTGCGAAACACAAATCAAAAGCTACACTGTAAAAAAAATCTGTAGTTTGTACAAGACTACTCTGTATTTTTTACAGAAAAGAGCTGTTTTAGAGAAAAAACAATTTTTTTCTGTTTTTTTTAACCCTTTATCTGTTTTTTCCCACTTTTCTGTTTTTTAGCATGCTGAATAAAAAAATTCTGTAATTTTTACAGAAATATCTGTATTTTTAATAGAAAAGAGCTGTTTTTAACAAAAAACTGATTTTTTCAGTTTTTTATCCCTTTTTCTGTTTTTTTCCCTTTTTCTGTTTTCCCCCTTTTATATTTTTCAGAAAAAAAAAAAAAAAGTCTTGTGTGAAGCAACCACACGACTTCCATTACCCACTATTATACGTATTATATGCACTTTTTGGAGATAATGTGATCAGAAGACACAGAATTAACCTAATGGAACATTTACAGAAAGAGAAAGTTAATACACGCGTAAAGACATATAAAACAGTTTACATAAATGAGTTAAAAAAAAAAAAAAAGTAGATTTTTTTTTTTTTTTTTTTTTTAGCACCAATTTCCGAGATCTAAAACTGATCTATCTGATCGGGGTGACTATTAATTTTCCTGTAATAACCACGTAAATCATGAGAAAGGATATCTAAAATGGGTTAATGGGTAATTTTCAAAAAATCGTTAGAGCCGTTTTTGAGATACCGGCTTTTACAAAACTTGGCATATTCAATTGTTGACCGGAAAACAACAATTACATACAAAAGTATATTTAAAAGAGGATAATATTGCAAGTTTGAAAAAAATCCATACAGCCGTTTTGAAAGGAACGCATTACAGTACCTGAAATTCAGCTATATATACAGGACGCCTATCAATTTTCCTGAACTAACCAACTATATAATTCGAAAGTACATCTAATAGAATGTTTATATAGCAATTTTGAAGAAAATCGTTAGAGCCGTTTTTGAAATACGGACATACGGTCCCACTTCCGGTCTCCGATGTCCCCCTTCCGGTTTTTCAATTTCCCCCAAAATTTAGAAAATCCATCTTTACACCAGACCTGTCTCAATTCTGAAGTTTCGTTGTTCTATCTTTATTAGTATCGGAGATATAATAGTCAGAAGATTCCCCCCCCCCCCAACACACACACACATTCACACTGACCAATTGCCAAAGACCACTTTTTTGGACTCAGGAGACCTTAAAACATGTAAATCAGGTGAAATCTCGATATCGAATTTTCGGACCGAATACAATACTTCCAATTACCTACGGTAGTCGGGTAATGGAAGTAAAAATAATGCTAAACAAACATAAGTGCACTGTTCTTTTCTCAGTTAGTTCTAATGAAATGTAATCGAAATCGGAATTCAAATATTACTTATAGTAAACTTCTTTAAAAGTCCACCTCTATTCAAGTTTGAGGTCCACACGGGCCGAAATTTTGACGCCCGGCCCGGCATGAAATCGAAAAATCCGGCCCGACCCGTTTATTTTTTACCAGTGTACGGTCCAGCCCGACCCGGCCCTGCCCGGACAAAAAATGATAACAGGCTCGACGCGATTCCAAAATATGTAAAAGGCAACAACAACAACAACTTAAGGATAAACATAGTTAAGATAAAAAAAATTCTTTTCTGTACTTGGATTAGAAATTTAATACCAGGAATAAATATAAAATTAAAAATATATATATATATGTAGAGTTTGTTATTAATTCTAGTTATTCTCTTTCTTTTTACTTCTATTACTGTTGGTAATGGAAATATTGTATTCGGTCCAAAAATTCGATATCGAGATTTCACCTGATCTACATGCTTTAAGGTCTCCCGAGTCCAAAAAAGTGGTTTTTGGCATTTGGTCAGTGTGTGTGTGTGTGTGGGGGGGGGAATCTTCTGACTATTATATCTCTGAAACTAATAAAGATAGAACCACGAAACTTCAGAATTAAGACAGGTCTAGTGTACAGATGAATTTTCTAAATTTTGGTGAAAATTGGAAAACCGGAAGTGGGTCATCCGAAACCGGAAGTCCATACCTCAAAAACGGCTCTACCGATTTTCTTCAAACTTATTGTATGAACATTCCTTTAGATGCCCTTTCGAATGATATAGTTGGTTAGTTCGGGAAAATTGATAGGCGTCCTGTACAAATATCTGAATTTCAGGTACTGTAAGTACGTTCCGTTCAAAACGGCTGTATGGAATTTTTTTTCAGATTTGCAATATTAATCCTCTTTTAACTATCCTTTTGTATGCAATTGTTGTTTTCTTGTCAACAATTAAATATGCCAAGTTTTGGTAAAAGTAGGTGTCTCAAAAACGGCTCTAACGATTTTATTATAAAATTGTTACATAAACTAATTTTAGATATTCTTTTTCATGCTTTACGCGGTTATTACAGGAAAATTAATAGTCATCCTGATCAGATATATCAGTTTTAAATCTCGGAAATTGGTGTTTAAAAAAAAAAAAAAAAAAAAAAAAAGTTTTTTTTTTTTTTTTTTTTTTCTTATTGTTATGTAAACTCTGTTTTATATGTCTTTCCGTGTGTATTCATTTTCTGTTACTGGAAAATTTTTAGTTGTCTATTTCATTCGGTCAATTCTATGTCTTCTGATCACATTATCTCCAAAAAGTGCATATAATACGTGTAATAGTGGGTAATGAAAGTCGTGTGGTTGTTTCACACCAGATTTCTTTTTTATCTCTGATTATTGGTATATGGTTTATGACTCACACACTAATTTAAACTTATTGGCCACTAGTACCATTATCATCACTCAATGTTGTTCTAATAAAGAAAGAAAGTAATTGCATGAATATATAGATTACAGTCAGAATGTTGATATTCTATACTATTAATTTTTATTAATTAAAAGAAAGATGTATATTAATAACTTTAAGGAGGATTAAATTAGGGTTATTGTGGAACCCAATAGATCACGCCTTAATCATCGGAATGACTTTAATTATATTTTTGGACTGATTTATTTTAATTTCAATATCCACCATAGCGTAATTCCTATAAGATACACCCTATAATCCCTATACACTGCTATTCTTCATTCAAGAACTACAATTTTAGAAATGGCTACATCTCAGTATCTAATGAACATTTTAAGTTTTTTCACTATGTGTTAGTCAAATCTAGATGCGGGTCGTAATTTTTCTATCCCCTTTCATTCATTTTAATTTTAATTAAAATAAATTCATAATTATATTAATATAAATTAATTACATTTTAGAAATTGCAAGCTTGATTGCCATACATTTTAATAAAATTAAAAAATTAATAACCTTAATATTTAATACTATATTACGATTTGATTCGGACCAAAATAGTAAATTTTAAAAATGTAAATGTAGAAAAAAACACATGTACAACTATAATTAATAGATTGTTTACTTCCCTTGGTGCCAGACTACTGCTAAATCACCGAAAACTTCCGATGATTCATTCAAATAACTTTTTTTTTTTTTTTTTTTTTTTTGTTCTTTCTTTCTATGCGTTAAAAAAATCTTTTCTGTTCAGTCTGAAGTAAATTATGATTCAGCTTTGTTGCTCGCTACTCTTTGTTCAATTAGTTTTCAAATCAGTCCTAAGTTGAAAATAATATTTTATTTAGACACCTAAGTGGTCATAAGTTTATGTAATTTATGATTTCCGGACTCTATAGGAAAGTATTGTAATTATGTCAAAAATTCCAGTTTGAAATTTTGGTGTTTCTATGCGTTTTGAGGTCCCATGAATTCATATTTACTATTTTTACGTGATGTGTGTATGTATGTGAGTGAACACGATAACGTCTAAACGCTTTGTTCGAATGAGCTTAAAGTTAGTACGTATATTGTAGGCCACCATGCACGATCCCTATTGATTTTGGTGAACACTTCTAGTTTTTTTTTACAGGGACACAAAGAAAAACTCTTTATCATTATGGTCTATGGGCTCAAATTTTTTAAAGTGCAATAGCGTCTAAATGCCTTATTCGACTGAGCTGAAAAATTATACACATGTTATGAGTCACTGTCACATGAATTGTGCGAAAACTAGCGTTTATGGATTTTTTACAGGACACAAAGAAAAATTCTTTATCATTATGATCTATATGGGCCAATATTTTTAAACTGCGAGAGCGTATGCTTTATTCTATTCAGTTAAAAATTTATACAATCATGCTATAGGTCACCGTTGCACGAAGTGTATAAATTTACTACGTATAGAATCTAGCAAGTATAGAAATTTTACAGGGACACAACAAAATATTCTTTATAATTATGACCTATGAGCTCAAATTATTCGAAGTGCCATAGCGTCTAAATGCCTAATAAGATTGAGCTGAAAATTTATATACCTGTTAAAAGTTACTGTTGCTCGAACTGTATAGCTCTTGGTGAATCTGGTACTTATATTTTTTTTACAGGAACACAACAAAATATTTTTTTTTTATAATTATGGCCTGTGGGCTAAAATCATCAGAATCTAAATGCCTATCCGATTGAGCTGAAAATTTATATATGTACTGTTGGTCATCGTAGCATGAACCATAAAGATTCTGTTGAATCTAGCACTAAAAGTTTTTTTTTTTTTTTTTTTTTTTTTTTTTTAAACAGGGACACGAAGAAAAATACTTTATCATTGTGGCTTATGGGCTCAAATTATTTAAAATGTGATAGCGTCTAAATGCCTTATCCGATTGGTCTGAAAATTTTTATGCATGTTATAAGTAACCATCACACGAACTTTATAGATTTTTGGTGAGGGGTTTATAGGTTTTAGGTACTTATAGGTTTTTACAGGGACACAACGAAAATTTATCATTATGTTCTATGGGCTCAAATTATTTGAAACGAAATAGTGTTAAATTAAACAGCGTACTACATGAAGAAAAGTACCCATACGCCCTATTATAATTTTCTCTTTTGCTTATTTAACGATTTCTCGCCCGTTAAACAATCGTTAATTACTTAATGTTCGGAAAGCCCATTCGAGTCACTCCAGATTTATTATTACTATTATTGTACATAACTAATATATTACATTTTTCTCGTTAAATATCTTTAATTGAATAATTCAGGCTCTTTTCTGCTCTCTTCACATAAATATTTCCATTGTATAGGAAGGTTTTTCTCTGCGCATATACAAGTGTTTCAAAATACCAACGATTGAATTTTATTTTTCAGTCAATTTAATATATATATATAAATATATATAACGATCACTTCGTTCAGAAAATTTTATCCTCAGATTGAGTTTATTTTTGTTCTTCGAAACGTACCAGTATAAACGCTGCTAAGCAATGTAGATGATGAAAAAAAAAAGAACTGAAGTAAATAAATAAGTAGTTTGAATACAAATTAAGACTAGTATGTTGTGGCCACCACAAGACTTTCTTCTATATTTTCCTATATATATTCCAAACAGTAACAATATTAAAAAAAAAAAAAAAAAAAATCGATTTTTTTCTAAGTGTTTTTTTGTTAAAAGTAATACGTATTCAATCAGTAACAATATTTAAAAAAAAAAAAAAAATAAATAAATTACGATTTTTTTTCTGTTTTTTTTTTTTTTTTTTTTTTTTTGTTAAAGGTAAAAAAAAATCGATAACTTTGTTTTAAATTATCACAGATTTATAGTTCAACCATTCATTTTAAAGGTATTGACGAGATCTTTCGAAAGATACCCATCTTCAAAATTTACCCCTCCCCCCGGGGGTTACTTCCCCCCCAGGGGGGAGGGGGGCGATACACCGATATGCACAGAAATTTTTTTCTAGTTAACTATTACTATTATCAACAACTCATATTAATTTTACAATCACAAGTTAAAAATAACTCTCATTATGTACATTTATACGAAATTTTGTCCTATACTGCCACGTTAAAAATTTAGAAAACATGAGATCACAGCGCCACCTGTTGAGCGATTGATCCCGAAATGTAATCAGCACCAGTTTAAGTCAGGGACCAACTAAATACCAAGTTTGGTTAAATTTCGTAAAAAAAAAAAAAAAAAAAAAAAATACGATTTTTTTTCTAAGTTTTTCTTTGTTAAAAGTAAAAAAAATCCATAACTTTGTTTTAAATTATCACAGATTTATGGTTCAACCATTCGTTTTAAAGGTATTGACGAGACCTTTCGAAAGATACCCATCTTGAAACTTTGCACCCCTGGGGGGTACTTCCCCCCAGGGGGGGGGACCGATGCCCCCACATGCTCAAATTTTTTCCTAGTTAACTACTACTATTATCAATAATTCATATTAATTTTACAATCACAAGTTTAAAATAACTCTCATTATGCCCATTTATACGAAATTTTGTCCTATACTGCCAGGTTAAAAGTTTGCATAAAATGCGATCTCAGCGCCACCTGTTGAGCAATTGATCCCCAAACCTAATCAGCACCAGTTTATGTCAGGGTGCAACTAAATGCCACGTTTGGTTAAATTTCATTCATTGGTTCGTGAGATACAGCGTCCACAAAAAAGTGATACAGACAGACAGACATTTTCTAAAAACTATTATTTCGTATTCTGGACATCCCAAAACGTGTAAGTCCATCAAAAAACGGAGGTCGAAAATTTTCACGAATCCAATTGTTTCTCTATATTACATATAGAAGAAAGTAAAAATGAAACTGCAAAAACAAAGAAAAGCATTTTTAAAAAAATCGAAAAAAAAAAAAAAAATCGTGAAAGTGCAACCCCGCATGGTTCAGACTTCTTTTCTGTCAAGTTTAGTTGATCTGTGAGCTTTGTTGATTTGGAATCGAACAGTAGATTACAGAAATTTCTACCGCAAGATGGCGCTGTAATTTTTTTAAATTTCAATATTTCAATTTCCATTTATGATTAAATTATTTTTAATACATCATTCGAAATATATTTTAAAGTTCTTTTACATTATCTAAAGTTTTCACCTGATTTACACGTTTTGGGGTGTCCTGATTAGGTTTTCTTTTGCATCTCAGCTAATTGAATAAGACCGTTCAAAATTGGTGTATGTAGGTTAAGTAGGAGGGGCTGAAAGGGTGGGGAAGAAAAAGGCGTGCACCGCGCGCGTATCCCCTAACTTGTGCGCTCGCAACGCGCACGGAACTGCGCTGCCGAAGGCAGTGGGGACCCGGTTCGACTTTTTAACCGATGAGAAATGATTTTTTTTTTTTTTTTAATTTCTTTTCTTAAGAATAAAAATTTGATTTGAGAAGGAATATGTGCGTGCAGCGCGTGTATACCTTCACACGTGCGCGCGCAGCGCGCATGGGTCTGCGCTGCCGAAGGCAGTGGGGACCCGATATGAGTTTTTACCCGATCAGAAATGATTTTTTTAGGGGCACGAAAGGTCAGGGAAGGAATACGCGCACGGGACTGCGCTGCCGAAGGTCCGACCGGTGGAAGGACCGGTGGGGACCCGGTCCGACTTTGTACCCGATGAGAAATGATTTTTTAAATTTTCTTTTCTTAAGAATAAAAATTTGATTTGAGAAGGAATATGTTCGCGCAGCGCACGTATACTTTCACACGTACGCGCTCAGCGCGCATGGGTCTGCTCTGCCGAAGGCAGTGGGGACCCGGTGTGAGTATTTAGCCGATCAGAAATGATTTTTTTAGGGGGCACGAAAGGTCAGGGAAAGACACACGCGCATGTATCCCTTAACTTGTGCGCGCACAGCGCGCACGGGACTGCACTGCCAAAGGTAGTGGAGACCCGGGGCGACTTTTTACCCAATCGGAAATGATTTTTTTTTTTTTTTTTAATTTCTTTTCTAAACACTAAAAGTTACTGTTAGTGATTCATTAATTATAGTGATTCATTTGAAAATACTGACCTGCGTCTATTTTAAAAGCCGCCAGTTTGTCTATCACTTTACTGTCTTCCGCTGTTTTGAAAAGTTAGGAATTGAAAATGGAAAAGTAAATCCCTGAAAGAGATGACATTAAATACATTTTTACTTTCTTCTATATGTAATATAGAGAAAGTATTGGAATCGTGAAAATTTTCGAACTACTTTTTTCGATGGATTTACACGTTTTGGGATGTCCTGAACACGATTTGATAGTTTTTAGAAAATGTCTGTCTGTGTGTATCACAAATTTTGTGGACGCTGTATCTCACGAACCAATGAACGAAATTTAACCAAACTTGGTATTTAGTTGGACCCTGACATAAACTGTGCTGATTAGATTTGGGGATCAATCGCTCAATAGATGGCGCTGTGATCGCATTTTTTCTAAATTTTTAACATGGCAGTATAGGACAAAATTTCGCATAAATGTACATAATGAGAGTTGTTTTTAACTTGTGATTGTAAAGTTAATATGAATTATTGATAATAGTAGTAGTTAACTAGGAAAACAATTTTGTGCATGTGGGGGCATTGCTTCTTCCCAGGGGGGATTTAATTTTCAAGATGGGTATCTTTCGAAAGGTCTCGTCAATACCTTTAAAACGAATGGTTGAACTGTAGATCTGTGATAATTTAAAACAAAGTTATCGATTTTTTTTTATCTTTTAACAAAAAAAAAAAAAATTCTCCTGATTTGCAAAAAATTGACATCTTTCGCCATTTAGTGATAATATAATATTGTCAGATAAAACCCGTCTGCATTTATAATGGAAAATAATTTGATAATTTAATAAATAATTTGCATTGAATAAATTTTGTGTAAAATTATATAGAAGAAAGTCATGAGGTGGCCACATCACACTAGTTTATTGACCTTTTAATTAAAATAAAAAACAGAATTAAAAATCTTCAAGGAAATTCAAAGAAAATCGGTTTGGGGGCATATGCATTAGGTTTGCAAAATTGATTCATTTTTTCCAAGTCCAGAAAAAGAAAATGGTTCAAATATTTAAAAATCTGTATCTTCCGTTTCAGTGCATACAGAATGCCATGCTAAACATCCTTTTAGAGGTTGTGAAGCATTCCTTCAAAAAATATATTTCTTTTATCCCCCCCCCCTCCCCGACCTCTCAGACGGTATTATTCCCTGCCACCACTTGGAGGGGAAAAGGACGCCAGTAACTCAAAATTTACAGTCGACAGAAAAACTATTGAAGCACACACTTACTTTTCTCATACATATTTTTTTTTTAGTTTGGCTGCTAATTTTTATTACCAACTAACAGCATGTAAACTGCATAAGGCTAAGACGATGACTCGACAAATATTCAACTCGATTATATTACTCGAAAAAAATCGATAACTTGGTTTTAAATTAATTAACACAGACCATTTTAAAGGTATTGGGGAGTTCTTTTGAAATATATCCATAATGAATATCTACACCAACTGGGATCTATTTCCCACCAGGGGGGTGTTCTAACGTGCACACACTTTTTCCCTAGTTTATTTCTACGATAATCAATAATTCCTGTTAATTTCACAATCATTTCATAAAAATAATTCTCATAATATACATATTTATACGAAATTTTGTCCTATGCTACACCCTAGCACACAGTCAGACAGACAGACATTCACTAAAAATAGGGTGATCAAATTTTCAGATGCAGAACAACTATAGAAGCTTTTAATGTTTTTTAGAGTTAATATCAGTAGAAAAATACTTTTTTTCACCACATGACTTATAAAACGGAAAAAAAAAAAAAAAAAAGTAAAAGTAACAAAATTCTGAAAATTTAAGAAATTTTTTGAAAATTGGGGGACATTTGCATGGGGATAAACGACAGAAAATGTGGTCTTCAATCGCTGTTTTTGTTTTTGGGGACAGATGGTCAAAATTGAGGACAGTCCCCAGAAAATGGGGACGTTTGGTCACCCTGTCTAAAGATGGTCAAATCTTGTTAAGGAACTCACAAAACATGCAAATCCATTGAAAACCAAAATTTGAAAACTTTCACGAATCCATCATTTTCTTCTTAGGTATACAGAAGAAAGTATAAATACAGTTATATCATGCAATCATGCTCGAGATTATCAAAGCATGTGAATCCATCAAAAATCAAGAATTGAAACTTTTTACCAATATTCTTTTGAATGTAGGAGAAAGTAAAAAAAAAAAAAAAAAAAAAAAAAAAAACTTAAAAAGTCTTTTGAAACATTATAAAATTAGTTTGTTATGGTGATCACAAAACTGTCTTTTATGTATTCCAGTACAAATTATAAAAGTATTACTTTTATTGATAACATATACATCAGATTTGTATGCTTGACATATAGTCCGCTTGTAAATCTTCGTCAGATAACGACAGATAGCACATGACAGAATTACAATACGAAGAATTGGAGAAAACACCCAGGGCCAGCGCGGGAATCGAACCCGCTCTCCTACGCTCGAAGGCGATTAGCAGTGTGGTGACATATCCACTCGGCCACGGAGGGCCCAAGTATTAGAGAGGCATACTATTGTAACAATCGCAGCTATCGTAGATCACAAGTCGGATCGTACACTCCGCAGCAAAAGTATCCGAGCACTAGCAATAATCCTTGTCTAAAAAAGTATACTTAATGCTGCTTTGTTAAATAAATCCTTGTCGAATCATGGTCTTAGACAGAGTAAGAACAGGACTCAACAAGGATTTATTTATAAAAGCAGTATTAAGTGTACTTTTTTAAGACGGGGATTATTGCTAGTGCTCGGATACTTTTGCTGCGGAGTGTATGATCCGACTTGTGATCTATGATAGCTGCGATTGTTACAATAGTATGCCTCCCTTACTTTTATAAATTATTTTCCTTCGAAATTGGAGACATTCCCCGGAAAATGGGGACATTTGTTCCCCGTGTATGATAAGCTGACCAAATGTTCACATTTTTTTGGGGACAAATGGGGACTTCTTTTTTTTTTTTAAAGGCATTTTTGTAAGTTTTAAGAAAGTAAATTATTAATCAATAATACTTTATTTTTAGTTCTTATTTATTAGGAATGAAAAATTGATAATTGTCGCAATTTTTAACGCTCTCTATTATAAAGGTACTTTGATCTCGTCAGCCTACCGTATGAATGACTGAAAAATATCTACTACGTCATAGAGCTTAAGCGAAATGACCTTGAATTAAAAAAATACCTTCCTTCATACAAATATTAATTGGTTTATCAAGCTATTATTTATCAAATTTACTTACGGCGTATAAAACCCATTCAATCTGAAGCTCAAAGATTTTTCATGGCAAATCTTTTTTTTTTTTAGTGGCAACGTAGCGTAGCACTGTTTTTGATTTGAAAGAGACATGGATTTTGCCGGCCCTGTTCGTTCTTCGTTCTTTAATCATGGATATTTTTCCATTTTAATTATGAAGGTAAGTTCATAAATATAATATTTATTGTTGAATGTCGCGGTACAACTGTAGTATTTCCCCACAACTGAATTTAGCGATTTTTCTTTGGCGCCGATTTGAAAGATAACGATGTCGTTCTGAACTGTTTGCGATATGCTATATGGCAGCATGCATGCTATTTATTTTGGATTTATGATTTATAATTTAGCTTATGATTTTATCATTTATGCTATATGATTTTTAGATTTATGAATTAGCCATAATCGCCAAATTCGGCTGTGGGAAAGTACTATAGTTGTTCTAATATCGCTAAATTTGTTTTGAATAAACTGGGTATCGTTGCTATCGCTGTTGATTCTGAATTTTGTTTACTTTTTAAATTTCATAAAGGGACTTTTACTTATTGAATGGTAATGTAATATTGGATCAATTTTTTCTTCCTGTGATACTTTACATTTTTTCTCTGACATCTGACATGTTTGAAAAAATACTTTTTAAATTTCATAAAGGGATTTTTACTTATTAAATGGTATTGTAATATTGGATCAATTTTTTCTTCCTATGATACTTTACATTTTTTTTTCTCTGACATGTTTGAAAAAATGTTCATACATATATTTTTTTTGTAACATAGTTAATTGATTTTTAATTAAAAGTTTAGATGGAATTACTTTAAAAATTATATCAACATTCATAATAAAATATTCTAAAATGTAAGTAAGATTGCAGTGTAATTTAATTTTTCTAGTGTAAACAATGGCACTCATAAAATAATTTTTAATTATGTTTACAATTTGAAAAGCCAAAACCAAACTCAACAATTTCTGTTTAATTAATCAATATTGCTCTCTTAAAAATCAGCAATTACATTATAATGCAAAAAGGGTTGATTTTTAAATTAAATATTTTATGCAAAATGCATGATGTTGTATTACATTTGTTTTTTCTGATTAAATTTTTTAGTTTTATAAAATTTTACAAATTTGCAGGTAGCCGTCGAGTGCCCAACCTGATGCAGGACTGTGTGCGAGGCCAGTGAAACTTTTTAGGTAATATTTTTATTTTTTACTTTTCTTTAAAATTGTTAATATTGCCTATCCTTTGCTTATTATGTTGCTTGTGTATGTAAATATTACAGGGTTGGAAAATATCCCTGTTTTTTTTTCAGATAAACAGGGTTTTATCGGGTTTAATAAGGGTTTTTTTTCAGAGTATTTTTGGATTTTATCAGAGTTTTAAGGAATATTTTCATTGTTTCTTTTTTTAAATATTAAATATATCATTCATATTAACATAATGTAAAAAAAAATTTATTTATTCATTAAAATTGAAATTTTAAAGATTTAATTTTAATTTTAAAATTTCTAAAGTCTTTTTATGATTAAGTTATAAAGAAATTTTAAGTATTAAATAATTGTACTTTAAATATTCTAAAAAATTTTTTATCTGCCTTTTACAACAACAAATTTAATTTTAATAATGATTTCATGTTGCTTTATTGAACTTTTTGTAGTTAATCGATTTTCATAAAACGTTTTAAATTATTGTCCCTCTACATTACATGAGTGTTGCACTGTTAAATAAAGTTTTCAGAAATTTTTTAATTTTATTTATATTTATTTATATTTTACATTCCTTGAGTCCTATAGTTTTCTTTATACTGAAAAACAACCATTTTTTCTTGCTTTTGTTTTTTTAATATAATTTTTTATTTTGTTTCAATAAGATAATTATATATATGTATATATATATATTTACGGTGAATTTTTCAGGATTTTTTTTCTATACAGCAGTTTGAGCATCTCTAATGTTTCTGAAAATTTTTTGTTCATGTCAGGGTTGTTATTTTGTCCACTTTTTTGTCAAAAGTCCGGGAACCTGGACAAAACTGGAAAAAAACACATGAAACTGGACAAAATAAAATCCATTCAACTGTACATATTTGCTGCATAAAAATATTCTGTTAAAGCTATAAATTGTACTTTTAACTTTGAATTAGCAATTTTAGCAATAGAAATATTTTATTAGAAACTAGTAATTTAATTAATGAAAAGTGTAATTTCATTTTAATCATGACCAATAAAAAAAAAAAAAAAAAAAAGAAAATGATAATTATAAGCTGAGATACAAAAGAAAACTGATTCAGGAGACCACAAAACGTGTAAATCTGGTGAAAACTTTCGATAATATAAAAGAACTTTAAAATATCTTTCGAATGATGTATTAAAAATAATTTAATCATAATTAGAAATTGAAATATTGAAGTTTTAAAATATTACAGCGCCATCTGGCAGTACAAATTTCTGTATTCCACTGTTTGATTCCAAATAAAAAAAGCTTTCTAATGATGTATTACTTATGAAATTATTTTAATTAGTAGCTGAGATACAAAATAAAGCTGATTCAGGACACCTCAAAACGTGTAAATCTGGTGAAAACTTTCGATAATTTAAAGGAACTTTAAAATATCTTTCGAATGATGTATTAAAAATAATTTAATCATAATTAGAAATTGAAATTTGAAAATATTACAGCGCCATCTGGCAGTACAAATTTCTGTATTCCACTGTTTGATTCCAAATAAAAAAAGCTTTCTAATGATGTATTACTTATGAAATTATTTTAATTAGTAGCTGAGATACAAAATAAAGCTGATTCAGGACACCTCAAAACGTGTAAATCTGGTGAAAACTTTCGATAATTTAAAGGAACTTTAAAATATCTTTCGAATGATGTATTAAAAATAATTTAATCATAATTAGAAATTGAAATTTGAAAATATTACAGCGCCATCTGGTGATAGAAATTTCCGTAATTCACTGTTCGATTCCAAATCAAAAAAGCTTTCTAATGATGTATTACTTATGAAATTATTCTAATTAGTAGCTGAGATACAAAAGAAAACCTAATCAGGAGACCTCAAAACGTGTAAATCGGGTTAAATCTCGAATGCTATTTTCGATAATGTAAAAGTACTTTAAAATGTGTATGAACTCAACAAAGCTTTCAAATGATGCATTACTTATGAAATTTTTTTAATTAATAACTGAGATACAAAAGAAAACTGATTCAGGAGACCTCAAAACGTGTAAATTTGGTGAAAACTTTCGATAATTCAAAAGAACTTTAAAATATCTTTCGAATGATTTATTAAAAATAATTTAATCATAATTAGAAATTGAAATATTGAAATTTTAAAATACTACAGCGCCATCTGGCGGTACAAATTTCTGTATTCCACTGTTCGATTCCAAATCAAAAAAGCTTTCTAATGATGTATTACTTATGAAATTATTTTAATTAGTAGCTGAGATACAAAAGAAAACTTAATCAGGAGACCTTAAAACGTGTAAATCACGTGAAATCTCGAATTCCATTACTTACGGTAGTCGGTTAATGGAAAGAGACAGAAATTTGTGGCATCTACTCTTGAAATTCAAATCAAATAAGTTTCAAAATGACGTATTACTTTTGAAATTATGCTAACTAGAAGCTGAGATACAAAAATGATATAAACACTATTATAAAACAATTTATGTCCGACTTTTTCGTGGTTTTCTCCGAAACTTGCGTAATTCCGGGCTAAATACTTTTAAAAATCCATAGTATGAAATGTGAAAAAAGTATCAGAATTCGAAACTCTGCAAAATATAAAAGAATAAAGGCGTTCTGGGTTTTCTGTTGTTTTCTCCGAAACAACCGTTCCTTTTCTATGTTTTTGCCCCTCCCCCCCTTTCCGTCCCTTCTAATAATTTTACACTTGAAAATATCCGCAGTCTATTTATCTTTCCTTAAAACCTAATAATAACAATTTCGAACGCTATAACTTTTTTTTTTTTTTTTTGCCCCTTCGCCCCCCGCCCCCTCAAGCCCTTCCTAATAATTCTACACTTTCCAGTGGCGGATCCACAACTTGACTTTTGGGGGGGGGGGGGCTAAAATTTTTCAAAGTGTTATTCTAGACCAATAAAAAATTTACAAATGCAATATTCAATTGTAAATGTCAGATTTTTTTTTCTTTTTTTCGGGGGGGGGGGGGGGGGTGCTTCAGCTCCCCTAGCACCCCCCTTAAATCTGACAATGACACTTTCAAAAATATTCAGAATCGAATTATCGTGCGTTAAAAACCAAATATTACGAAATTTCAACGGCATATCTCAATTTAAAATAGTGCAAAATATAATACAAAATTTAATCTAATTTTTTTGTTTATCCACATATTTTCATGAAAATTGAACAGTAGCTTTATAATATGCTGTCTACGCTGAGTATTAATTCAAATGTAACGTGAATTAAAATTTGAAAATTGCAATTTTTCTCCCCACTGTAAACATCTTGATTGGTTACAATCATTTCCTTTCTCATGGCAGACGATAGTCTGGCATTTGAAATGATGTTGCCACAAAAAATTCATACTTTAGTTAATTTTAAAAAATCTAATTGTTGTGCCGATAAGTCACTTGCACACTTAGATTCAGAAAAAATGCCCCTTTCGTTTGGTATCGAAATCGTAACGATCGGACAAATATTTCTAATTTATTTTCCACTTTTTCTGCTTTTAACTCCGTTAAAATATCTTTTTTTATGCAATAGCTGTGAATTCTCAATCATTGAGATCGCTTTTAGATTAGACATGAGTGGACATTTTAATTAATATCTCCACAACTAATTAAAATTTTTAAATTCTGTTTTCAGGAGCCCCTCGGGAAGGCTCCTGAGCATCCGTATGTCAATTTTTGTACTTCTGCGTTCAGTAGGGGCTGAACGTATAAAAAGAACAGACAGACAGACAGACAAACCTTTTCTTTTATTATTATAGATTTCTATACTAGATTAAAAAAAAAAAAAAAAAAAAAATCTCATAAATGTAGATTTAATGTTTTTATCAATTTATGTCAGCAAGTCCTTTCAAAGTAAAGCTTTAAATTCTGTATAACATTTTATTTGCAATACCAACATGCCATTTTCTTATCCAAGAATTTAAAAAATCAAATTTACATAATCATTTGACAATTTTATATTCTTATTTTAATTTTGTAAAAAAAAAAAAAAAAAGTTATTAATTGGTAATAGAAATTCCAGATAAAAAATACAAAACTAAAATTTTACTTCCAAATAAAAAAGTTATTTATTTTTTATTTATTTATTTTACAAAAGTAATGCCTATAATAATATAAATGTGCGCATATATACATATAAAACCAATTTAGTAAACATGCAGAAGCATTAAGAGAAGAAATAATAAAAATGTCGATTGACTCCACTCGAATTTCTGAACATTAAGTAATTCACCGTTGTTTAAATGAAATAAAGTAAGAGAAGTCATTAAATAAATAAATGAGAAAATTATAATCAGTGTTTGATTGTTTTCTCCCAATTGGTATATTGTTTAACAAAATGGAATATATCCAAAAAAATTTATGTATCTTTGTAAAATAACTAATAGTGCTAGATTCACCAAAATGTATACAGTTTGTGTGACATAGACCTATAACATGTATATAAATTTAAAGCTCAATCAAATGAGGCATTTAGACGCTATCACATTTTAAATAATTTCAGACTATATGCCATAATATTACAAAATTTTTCATTGTATCCCTGTAAAAAAAGTATAAATTGTGAGATTCAAAATAAATCTGCACAATTCATTTGACGGTGACTTATAACATGTGTATAATGTTTCAGTTGAATCGAATAAGGAATTCAGATGCTATCACACTTTAAATTATTTGAGCCCCTAGGCTATAATAATAAAGAATTTATCTTTGTGTCCCAGTAAAAAAAAAAAAAAACTATAAGTGCAAGATTTTTCAAGATGCATACAGTTTGTGCTACAATAACCAGTAATATATTTACTAAATTTTAGCTGATTTGAACAAAGCATTTAGACAATATTATATTCACTCATACTCAGACATACATACATCATTGTAAAAATAGTAAAAATGAACTCATGGGATCTCAAAACATGTAGATACACCAACATTACAAAGTTATGTTTTCATCATGATTACAATACTTTCCTTATCTGTATATTTTCAGAAAGTAAAAAATTCCATGAAAGATATGTGAGCCATTCAATTTTATCGTGCTTAATAACAAATTTTTAAAAGGTATTTATGACTTATGGGAGAAGAAATGACAATGTAGTTGAAAGCAGTGCACAGTGTTCAGAATTTCAAAAAAGCTGGCCAAAAGTCGAAAAATTTAGGCGCGTTTTTAGACATAAGTACCGCGGAAATACCTTCAGAGGGAGCCACTGAATGAAACTGTGAGGTGGAAAAATTTTTCTATCTACATATTTCTAAGTGTAGGCTGGCGGAAAACGTGACAATTTTTTCTTTTAATGCATTTTAACAGTTAAACAAATAGTGTTTCTCGGAAAATTTCGCAACAACAACATTCAACAAAATATGGCCGACAATTGTGGAGGTTAGTAGATAATATTTATGCTGTATTTTTTTTCATCAAGTGATCTCCTGAGCGGCTTTTTGAAGTTAACCTCAATTATAACATAACCAAAAGTTTCAAAGTATGGAAACTTTTTTATCTCGCAAGATCCCGCATTGATTCAAAGTGGAGAGTGTTAAAGGATGTCCATTTTATTCAGCCGTTAAAGAATTGGGTGCCCCCGCCTGCCCCTGTATGTGTAAAAGCGTTTTAACTTTTTAATTTAATTTTTTGGACTTTGGTCTGCCATATTGGATCCGCCATCTTGTTTTTGAGTGCAAGATCACTTTTTTTATAAAAACTGATATTAAATTTGAATTTAGCGCCCTCAAAAACCCTTAAATGTGAAAATTGTCCTTCATCTATCAATTTTTTGATTTTTGATCCGCCATCTTGTTTTTGAGTGTAATATCACTTTTTTTAATGAAAACTAACGTCAAATTTGAATTCAGTGCCCTCAAAAACCCCTTAATGTAAGAATTATCCATCTTATATTAATTTTTTAATTTTTTGTCTGCCATATTGGATCCGCCATCTTGTTTTTGAGTTTGCCTTTGAAGTTTTCAAGAAACCAATGTCAGATTCGGATTCAGCGACCTCGAAAACATATATATACATCACAATTTCACTTGTTTTCTTTAATTTCGACTTTTGGCCAGCTTTTTTGAAATTCCGAACACTGTGCAGTGGGGAAAGAGAGGGGAATTAAAATTGAAACTATAAACTATCACGTTTGCATCCAGTCCACCATTAGAAAAATACAAATATATTTATTTATTGAATATTGTTAACTTTGCATGTCTATTTCATTCATATCTATTTTGAAGTAGTTAAATTGATTATATACACGGTTCCAGGAATTTGTAAAAATATAGTCGCCAACAAAAATTTCTGGTAGTCCGTAAAAAATATCCTCGTCGTTTTCTTTCTTTCTTTTTTTTTTCTTTTTTTTTTTTTTTCCTTTTCAATTTTAAAATTTACTTGAATGTAGAAATCAAAATTCTATGCGTAAAAATCAATTATTTATTAGGCTATAATGATACATCAGGAAACACCTGTTTAAATTTAACATCATGAAACCAGTTTTATTATTTTCTTTAAAACAATGCACCATCAACATTAATACATCATTACACCGGCACAACGATTCAGCATCAGGCCAATAGCATAGGCAAACAGGAGCAGTGTAAACCAATTCCATAAAACAGTGCAATAATTTAACACCGTGTTCTGTAACATTCAGGGAGATGTGTAAATCCCCTAATGGTGTATTGATTCAATAAAGTGTCTCAAAGTGGCGAGAGAAACAGGAATGAAAACAGTAAGAGTTAGCCAACATCGAAAATAGAATCAGAGCCTAATTCTGAGACCAATTCTTTCACAAAAAAAAAAAAAAAAAGGGGGTTGAATTTTCAAGTTGAAAACATCGCCAGTTAAAAAATAATGGTCGCCGATGGCGATCAGGTGACTGTATTTCTTGAGCCCCACACTTATACACATATAATTAAAGAATTGTTTTATATATATATGGAAAGAATAAAGATAATTTTTAATTTAGTACTCGCAAATAATTAATAGTGGACAAAATGGTAATTTGTCCGGGATGGTTTTAACCAGGTTTTTTCCAGCGGTTATTTCCACTATGGAGAAAACCGAACAATCCTGGTTCATGTTCTAATAATGTATATAATATTTGGTTTATATTTGCATGCTTATTGTAAGGTAGACAGAAGTACAATTTTAAACAAGGATTTTGAAAAAACCCTCTTGTTTTTTTTTTTTTTTTTTTTTTTTCAAGTGGGTTTTATTGAAAAAAGCCACTCGGGGTTTTTTCGGGTCGGGCAAAATCTAGCCAACCCTGAAATATTATAAAAAGTAGATAATAATTTAAAAAAATTTAAAGTTATGTTTCATTACTTTTTTTACTTCATTTTTCTTATTTCTTATTTATCTTTTCTATGAATAATATATTTCATGTTGCATTTTTTAATCTAATAGAGACATTTGAATATGTATATATATAAATAAGCAAACTGATGATTAATGAAAATTAATCCCAAAACACACAAGGGCCTTCTTCTGGGGAGCCCCTTAATGTAGGGAATGGTATATGAGAAGTTTCTGATGAAACATAAGCTATTTACCCCCCCCCCCCCCCCAAAAAAAAAAAAAAAAAAAAAAAAAAAACTTTTCTAACCCCCGACTTCTTAAAGATGAAAGCAAGACCATACAGCAAACAAATGAATACAAAGCATTAAAAAGCAATAAAATTCAAGTACAAAAGTTATCAATATAAAAATTCTAAAATATAAGTAAATACAAGAACAAACTTAAATAGCAAGTAGATTGAAAATATTTTAAAGATTGAACGTTCCCCCCCCTCCAAATCAGAAAGAGTACTGAACCTGCTTCAGTTGGTAGGACCACTTACCAGTTCTTAATGTCACCCAAGATAGAGAAAAAACCTTAAGTTAAATCGTATTCAAGAAGATTGAAATATTTATCGAGTAGGAAAACAAGATAGTGGTTGACAGCTAAAATATTTTTGAGATTTTCAAGAGCTAAATTTAGGTCTAAATGGTTATTGCAAATCATTTTAATTATGTTAATTTGAGTAAACATAATGTTTTAAACTCTGTGACTAATATGGGAGAACTAATTCGTTAAATTACAAACTTTAAAGCTAAAATCGTGCCTTTTATCATAAATACCAATAAACCACTTTTTTAACTATTTTTCGAATTTTTAAATCCAGGAAAGAAATTTTGTCTTCAGTGTCAGTACAGTTTAAGATAAGGTCGGAGGGATAAATTTCAGCAGTATATTTCGCACAGTTTTTTGCTATTACGTCATCAATATATCTATAAAACTTAATATCTTTAAATTTTCTCTCAAGCATAAATAGAAAAATGTTAGCGAAGGCACTCGAGTAACTGGTTTCCATCAGGATACTGTGAATTTATAAAAAAAGATAATCTACACTGCTAAACAAAGCATTTTGAAATATACAAAATTTAATAAGGTTTCCAATAAACTTTTTCACAATCAATTACATGACAAAATTCATCGTACATTTTTTCAAAAATTTCAAGGAGGATCTACTTGCTAACTTGCTATTTATGTTTGTCGTTGTATTTACTTATATTTTTGTATTTTTATATTGATGTATTTACTTTTGTACTTTATTTATGAATTTAATTGCTTTTTAATGCTTTGTATTAATTCAATTCGTTTGCTATATGGTCTTGCTTTCATCTTTGAGAAGTCGGGGGCTAGAAATGTGTCTTTTTTGGGTAAATAGCTCACCTTTCGTCAGAAACTTCTCATATTCCATTTCCTACATGAGGGGGCTCCCCTGAAGAAGGCCCTTGTGTGTTTTGGGATTAATTTTCATTTATCATCAGTTTGCTTATTTTTTTATTATGGTTTTACTTATATAAAAAATTCAAGTTTTATTTCTTATAATTTTTAAGATTTATCTTAATGTATGTAAGGGGTGACACCACTTAAAACTGCCCCATCATAGCTACACCACTGTATATATGTTATATGTTAATAAACTTTCTAGTAAAAGGAATTCCAAATGTATTTAAATAATGGAACTCAGGGATCAATCTAGGGAAAAATTGGGTCCCTTTTGTACCCCTTCACAAAATTCCATATCATAAAAAAGAGCAGTTTACAAAATTCCACATCATAAAAAGCAAAAGCCTTTGCAAAATTCAAATTTATAAAAATGATCCTTTTTGTGAAATAGGATGTTTCCATGTTTTCAGTATTATTTTTAATCAATTTCTTCAAAATTCTATGAACTTGATATTTAACACTATATAGAAATACTTAAAATAGGAGGTTTTACAGTTTTTTTTTTTTCCCATAAAAATATTTTATTTTTCACAATAAATAAAAATTTCACAAAGAAAGGGCCCAAAAATTAAAACCTGGATTGAACCCTGGAACTTAAAAGAAAATCCACCACCAAAAAAAAGAAAAAGCTATTTTTAGTAAATATTGCTTTTCTATTTTTATTAAATGCCTGTGTCTCATTTAAAAATTAATCACTCCTTAATTCACTTTTAGTTACAAGATATAACTTCAATATCTATTATGGAAAACAGCAAATATTCAGGAGTTTACGCAACAGTAACATTACTTGAGATTGTTGTATTTAATATATTATTCATCTTAATTTCTAAGGCATTATTAGCATGTAAATATTATTATTATTTTGCATAATTATCTTTCATATATAATTTTGTTTATTATTTTGTTAGAAATTAATAATGAATTCACTAACAGTTTTCTGTATTTTCAGATACACAGAATATATATTTTAAAAATAATTTGTGAAAATAAATTAGTTATTAATTAGAGTTGCACCAAATATTCGGTTACTTTTTGGTATTCGGCAAGTAACACCAAATGTTTGGTTTGGCCGAATATCTTAATATTCGACGACCAAATAGTGGAGTTAAATTTCAAATTAAGTTTAAATATTGAAATTGGTAAAAATATTTTTTATTATATAAAATTTAAAGTTTTTTTTTTAACTGCTAATAATGTTAAACGATAACTTAAAAAATATTCTTCCCCCTTTATTTATATATATATTTGTTAATAAGGTTTTACATTGGTTAAAAAAAAAAAAAGAAACTATCTATTAAAAAAGAAAAGTTGGATACGTCGATAGATCATGCATTTTTTTCTGTCAAGTCAGTAGATGCCCTGAATGAGAATATACTTTTGGAAATTTTTCATTTCATTGAATTTTCATTTTATTCAATTTATTCTAGAACTTATGAAGGGGTAGAATTGTTTAATATCTCCCATTCATGTAATTTTTTCTTCCCTCCCATCCCACTCCATTTTCTACTAGTGGTGAATGATCAAATGTCCTGTGAAGCACAATCTTTTTCCATTATTATCTTTCCATAGTATTCAGTGTATAATTTACCCATTTAAGAAGCTATTTGACAATAAAGGGCAAAACTGGGAAAATTTATTAGTGGCCAGTGGCCGGTACTGACAGTTTCATTAGTAGCCACTTTTTTAAGTTAGTGGCCACATTTCACATAAGACTATTTCTTTCAGACTGCAAAAAGCATTGTCACCATTTTGCGGTATAATCACCACAAGAAAAATATGAAAATAAGAAATACATATAATAATACAATTAACACAGGGACACTGAAATTGTAATTTGTAATTACGCTCATTTTAAAAATCCTAAATTGCACATCCTAAATTAAAATCTGCTTATGGCTGTAACAATAACAGCAAAAGTTTTTATTTTTCAAATAATTCAGTAGTACTTTTTTTTTTTTTTTTTTTTTTTTTCAATTTATTTTTAAACAAATTGAAAAAAAAAAAAAAAAAGCTTTCACTTAAAAGTGAAATAAGCTGTTATCATTCACAGTTCACATGGATATTTTCTAGTAAATGAATCAGCTGATTCATCATCATCACAACCTTTTACATGGTCCTGTGTAAATACAGTTAGCAGTTTTATTATTTTTTCTTATTTCTAAAGACACACTTTTTTAAATGATTTTATTTCAATAGAGTTAAAATATTTTCTCTTAAAAAGTATAGATATGGAAACTTAGCTGCTTTATTAAAAATAATTTACTTAGCTGCCAAATTTGTAGCTTTAAAAATAGGGAGATTTCTACTTTAAAATGGGAAGGAAAAAGGAAGATTTCTACTCAAAAGAAAGCAAATACAAATTTTTTTGAAAAATACACATTTAAGCCAAATCAAATTTTGATACACACATTTGTCAAATATCTTAAATGGGTTAAATATACACTAAATACTATGGAGATAATAATGGAAAAAGATTGTGCTTTGCAGGACATTTGATCATTAACTGTTAGTTGAAATGGAGCACACATGTGTCTGTGTGTGTATGGGGGGGGGGGGATACATCTATATACTTCTTTATAGGTTCTAGAATCTAAACATTAAATTTTAAAATAAATATTTACATTTATATTATGGATGGAGAAAGATTGTAAATCACAAGGCTTCAGTGGAGCATGTGATTGCCAATCGTTGGAGGGGGGGGGGGGATTACAAGAATTATGAGTACGAGATATTAAACAATTCTACTTCTTTACAGATTCTAGAATCTAATAAAGTAAGTTTAAAATAGATATTTATATTTTTGCGGCAAATGGAGTATGATTAGAAATTATAAAGCTTTTTATAAGCTGTGTGATCACAGATCTTTAGGGGGAGGGAAAGGGGGGGTCAAAAAATTATATGAGTGAGATATATATTGAACAATTCTACTTCTTTATAGGTTGTAGAATATAATAAAGCAAGATTAACATTGACATTTATGCCATGGATGGAAAAAGATTGGAAATCACAAGGCTTCGATTGCCTATCGTCGCTCGATTTTTAAAATCTTTTAATGATCACAAAAAGTGACGACTTTAGTGGCGATCGATGGATAATTTTTAATCGCCATCTTTTTTTATTTAGTCGCCATGTGTTTGCCCTTTATTTGACAAATGTGTGCTTCAAAATTTGATCTGGCTTAAATGCATACATATATAGAGAGAGAGTTGTAAAATTCTCGAGAATAATCTTTCTGAGAAATATTCTCCTGGAAGAGAATAATCGAGAATTTTCTCACTGAAGCTATAATAATGGATAATTTTTAAATTTGTGCTCTGTATAAGTATTAATTTATGTGCAATAAGTTAAAAAATGTATGAAATTATTCTTTTAATAAAATAATCAGATTAATTAAATAATTAAATCTATTTAGCTGTATATATTAAAAAAATAATAATAAAATAAATCCTCTTCAAGGCTAAAAGGTGAAATCTTATAAATTATTGAAGATAAAATCTAGTGATATCTCAAGTAATAAAGGGACAAATCATTAAATTAGTTTTTTTTATTTCATTACAGACACTTATTTTTAAAGGGGACATTTATTGAAAAATATTTCTAATTATTTAATGTTTTTGCTTTAAAATGTTTTACACTTATCTGTGTAAAATAAAAAAGGTTTTATTCAACATGTATTTAAAGGATAAACATTTTTATATGGAACTGTTCACAGTAAAAAAAAATTGTTTTTCTATAAAGAGAAGTGACAAATTGACATGTGTGGTGCACAATATAAATTATTAAAATAAAAACAGGAACAGTTGAATTTAAGCAAAGTAATATCGATGACAAAGAACTGCATGGGTTGTCAGTATAAAGAAGGTAGCTTGAATGATCTGTTATCAA
The DNA here is from genome assembly GCA_963930645.1 of Salticus scenicus. NCBI lineage: Eukaryota > Metazoa > Arthropoda > Arachnida > Araneae > Salticidae > Salticus > Salticus scenicus. The sequence continues at coordinate 263,153,676 of OZ005654.1, read as the reverse complement.
AAGATGAAACTAACTATTAACTTTGATTCTAAATTTTGTGTAACAAGTTAATTACAAAATAAAATTAATATCATTTTTAAGCTATTTGTTATTTTAGTTTTTAATTTAAATAGAACATACACTACCTTACCATAAATGACCCGACACTTTCGATTTCAAAATTTTTAAAAATATCTCAAAAAGTACTAAACAGATCGTCTAGAAACTTTAGGAGTGTAAAGAGCATGTTATACCTCATACGTTTCTGTTAAAGTTTTCTGCCAAAAATAAAAGGGGAACAAGTAAAAAATTAGAGAAAAATGAAAGTGTTTGGCATTACCCTGTAAAAGTATGGCTTGATATTCAATCTGGCTGCAGCATGCGGCTATGGGGCTCTTCTTTATTATCTATGGAAATTTTTATGTCTCTACCGCATGTAATCAAGGAGACATAAAGGTTTCTTTTAAAAAATAGAAAAACAATACTTTTGCTAAAATTTAAATACCTTATACAAAACTTTTCCATTTTGTTTGACTGATTAATTTCGAACACTCCATGTTCATCTTCAGCGTCGAAACACTAAACGCCGTCGTTCTTCTGCTGATGTTTACTTTGTCGGTGTATCCTGTGGTTGCCATTTCGCTTCACTTCGTATTCTTCTAGTAGCTGTTGCCATGCGGCGGGTATGATATAATGCTCTCTGTCATTCACGGTATTATAATTAGTGGTAATTTCGAGGGCCTCCCGTTTTAGTGCATAGTTTTGGTTATTGTAATGGGCTATTTTTTTGGTGTTAATGGAGTTAATATTAATGGGGTTATTGATGTGGGTGGCGGAGAAAGCTGACGAGGATTTTCCTAGTTTTAAGTCTGCACGATGTTCTTTTTCCCGTTCTGAAATTTTTCGTTTGGTCATCCCGATATAGCAGGCTTTATTTCCGTTTAAATGTTCAAAGTCTATTTTGTAAAATCCTGGGGTAGAGTTTTGCTGAATGAGGTCTTTTTCGTTGCGGATATGTTGAAAGATACTTTTGTTTGGTTTTATTGGGATGTTAACGTTTAAATTTTTAGCTTCATTTTTTATTTTAAGGCTAGCACCGTTACTATATGGGATGGCAGTGGTGAAGATGGGTTTAGATTTCTGGGCACTGTTGATTTTGTTTAAAGATTTTACGCGTTTTTTATATAATTTATTTACCAGATTTTTAGAGTAGTTGGCTTTCGCGGCTATTTTTTTTTATGTAGTTAAGTTCGTTGTTAAGTAGTTGTTTGTTGGAACAGACAAGTATAGCGCGGTTGATATAGGAACGAAGGGCTGATAATTTATAAGAGAGGGGGGTATTACAATTTTTATTTATGATTTCAGTGTTAGCTGTGGGTTTTCTGTGAATAGTAGTGTCAAATGTGTTATTAGGATTTTTTATGATATTTATGTCGAGAAAGTTTAGGTTATTGTTGGATTCTTTTTCAATGGTGAATTTAATATTGTTGTCGAGATTATTAAGTTCTATTAGAATGTTGTCAGGGTTTTCGGATTCGGGAATTATGGCAAAAATGTCGTCGACATAGCGCGTCCAGAGTTTACATTTGTTAATTATGTGGTGGGCTGAGTTTTCAAGCAGTCGGAGTTTTAGTTCGGCGATGATTCCGGAGATGGGGCCGAACTAAAACTCCGACTGCTTGAAAACTCAGCCCACCACATAATTAACAAATGTAAACTCTGGACGCGCTATGTCGACGACATTTTTGCCATAATTCCTGAATCCAAAAACCCTGACAACATTCTAATAGAACTTAATAATCTCGACAACAATATTAAATTCACCATTGAAAAAGAATCCAACAATAACCTAAACTTTCTCGACATAAATATCATAAAAAATCCTAATAACACATTTGACACTACTATTCACAGAAAACCCACAGCTAACACCGAAATCATAAATAAAAATTGTAATACCCCCCTCTCTTATAAATTATCAGCCCTTCGTTCCTATATCAACTGCGCTATACTTGTCTGTTCCAACAAACAACTACTTAACAACGAACTTAACTACATAAAAAAAATAGCCGCGAAAGCCAACTACTCTAAAAATCAGGTAAATAAATTATATAAAAAACGCGTAAAATCTTTAAACAAAATCAACAGTGCCCAGAAATCTAAACCCATCTTCACCACTGCCATCCCATAAAGTAACGGTGCTAGCCTTAAAATAAAAAATGAAGCTAAAAATTTAAACGTTAACATCCCAATAAAACCAAACAAAAGTATCTTTGAACATATCCACAATGAAAAAGACCTCATTCAGCAAAACTCTACCCCAGGAATTTACAAAATAGACTTTGAACATTTAAACGGAAATAAAGCCTGCTATATCGGGATGACCAAACGAAAAATTTCAGAACGGGAAAAAGAACATCGTGCAGACTTAAAACTAGGAAAATCCTCCACAGCTTTCTCCGCCACCCACATCAATAACCCCATTAATATTAACTCCATTAACACCAAAAAAATAGCCCCTTACAATAACCAAAACTATGCACTAAAACGGGAGGCCCTCGAAATTACCACTAATTATAATACCGTGAATGACAGAGAGCATTATATCATACCCGCCGCATGGCAACAGCTACTAGAAGAATACGAAGTGAAGCGAAATGGCAACCACATGATACACCGACAAAGTAAACATCAGCAGAAGAACGACGGCGTTTAGTGTTTCGACTCTGAAGATGAACACGGAGTGTTCGAAATTAATCAGTCAAACAAAATGGAAAAGTTTTGTATAAGGTATTTAAATTTTAGCAAAAGTATAATTGTGCTTTTCCTTAAAAATAAAATTAAATAGAAAAACAATTTTCACGTTTTTTGCTATAACATGCAATGTAACCCAGAGCAAAGCTATTTTTAGGAAACTTGACATACAATATTTGACACAGCAGACTGCAATGAAAATATAAAAAAAATATTAAATATCTGATGTGATATGAGAATTTTTACAAAATTTTTAGCAATGCATGTGTGACATTTTGCGAAATTTCATTTGCATACTTTAATAACCAAACGTATTGAACTACTCATGTAAAAACCCCAGACAAGTGTTGTGTAAACTCAAGAAGTTCTACACCATAGAATAAACTGCTATCCAGTTTCTTTCTACCCCAAAAAAACTCAACTATAAGGGGTTTTACTCACTTTTTTACCTTATCAATTTTTTGGGGGGAACAGCTGACATTTAGTTCGTTAAATGCCACAGAATTTTTTAAGTTCTGTTTGGGGTTTTGTAATACTTGTTTGAGTTTTTATGTAAGTAGCTCAATACATTTGGCTATTAAATTATGCGAGTAAAATTTTGCTAAATCTTACACATGTGCAGTTAAAAATTATTTAGTAAATACTTTGATATTTTATTAGATTTTTAATATTTCTTCAATTTGATTGCAGTATGCTGTGTCTAATATTGCATATCGGGTTTCCTGAAAATAGCTTTGCGCTAGGTTTAATACCTTGTATGTTATAGCTAAAAAAGTAAAAAAAAAAATTGCAATTTTTTAAAACCTTTATCTCCCTGATTGCATGTGGTAGAGACATAAAAATTTATACAGCTAATAAGGAAGAGCCCCGTAATCACATGCTACAGCCAGATTGCATTTCAAGCCTTACTTTTTACAGGGTGATGCCAAACACTTTCATTTTTCTACAATTTTTTATTGGTGCCTCATTAACTTTCGGCACAAAACTTAAACTGAAATGTATGAGATATAACACGTTCTTAATTTTTTAGAAAATCTTTATGAAAAGAATACTCTCTTTAAATGTCAAATTTTAGTGATGGTTTTGTTATAAATGCAAATCTATAGGCGTTAAAAAAAATTAAATTTGTATAATTATTTATTATTTGCTACTGAATGCTTTCTGTCATGGTTAAGTATTTAAGAATATTCTCGAGTATTCTCTGAATTTGGAGCTTCAGAGAATATTCTCACCTCACATCTCTCTCTCTCTATATATTAAATTCCTATTTGCTTTCTGTGGGTAGAAATCTTCCTATTTTTAAAGCTGCAAAGTTGCCAGCTATGTAATGTAGGTCATCTAAAGCTTTTGTATCTATATTTTTAAAGAGGAAATACTTTAACTCTATTGAAATAAAATTATTTTAAAAAGTATTTTATATTAAAATTGCTACTCTCATGATATAAAAAATAGCTATTAACTTAAAGTGGTTAGTGATAAAATTGATAGTACTGGCCACTGGCTACTAAAGAATTTTTCCAGTTTTGCCCTTTATCATTAAATATACTACCAAACTGAGTTTGAGTGATTTAAGTTCAGATGAGAGTAGCGTTGCAATAAGTGTAATCATTTTAGTTTTTTTTCTAAAGCATCCAAGATATCAAAATCAGACATGGCATGAGACATCAAATTTGAGAATGTTATTTCAATTTAATGGTGCATACAGTTATTTATTGTTTAAAATAGTTTTATTTATTCACATAGGAAAAAATTAATATGTTATTCTTATTTAACTTGCTAAAGTAAAAAAATATTTCTTTACAGGTGTTTTCTAGGAATAAACCCAAATCAAGGGGCGAAAGTAAATCCAGAACTAAAAAAGAAAGAATGTATGAACTCTAAAATTTTGAATTCGAAGAAATCTGTGTTAGAATGGATAATTGATTGTGTTGATAATTTGTATTTTATATGACTTGATGTGCTATGTTGATGTAAACTTATATGCTAATTGATTTTTTTTTTTTTTTTCCGATCTGAATTGATGTATTCAGATGTTAATATTCATATGTTAATCAATATATTTTATTTGAATAAAAATGCTGTATTTATGAATTTGAATAAATATCTTAATTTTTATTGCTTGTTTTTTTTTTTTTTTTTTTTTTTCTTTTAAATTCTGAATATATTGCTGATAAAATGTAGTTAAAAAAAATATATATATATATTGGCATGTTGGATTGCAGACAAATTTTGTTTTGCTGCAGATAAATACAGGAAGTTCTGCTTCTGGGGTTTAAGTATAAGTATGTTTTGGCATACAGTGCATTTGAAAATTATCGAGACAGGTGATTTTTTAGTAGTACCAGTTAAAAAACTGTAATAATCATTAAAAAAAAAAGTATATGGAATCGGTATATAAGTGTATTATAACAAAGTAATATAGTATAAGTTTTACAGAATTAAAAAAAAAAAATGCTGTCTCAAAAATATGAAAACTTTTCGAGTATTTGGTATTTAAATTCAAATTTTGGATCAGTATCTTTTAATTATCTTAAAACTCTTATCAGACATGTTCAGGGTGAGAAGTTGAAGAATGTGTGGCTGTAAGAAAAAAGTTTTTGTCAGAAATTAAAATAATAAGTAGAGCAGAAGAATGGTGCTAATTCAGCCATGCATTCTTCAAACTCTAATTCTAAGCTTGCCTAATAAGATTTTCAAGATAATTCAAAGGAATAGATCCAAAATTTGAATTTAAATACCAAATAGCATAAAATGTCTCTATTTTTGAGACAGAATTTGTGTTTTTAATATTTTTAGAAAAATTCTATGAAACTGTACTAAATTTCTTTGCTATAATGCACTAATATTTTAATTCCATATGCTTATTATTTATTTTCTTTAGGATCTCCTTTCTCTTCATTTTTTTTTTTTTTTTTTTTTTTTTTTTGACTTATTTGAAAAAAATTACCTGCCTGTGGGATTTTGAGATGCACTTTAGTTTGAGTTTGACTTCATTTTGCTTAGTTGTTATAAAACTTAGTTGTGGAACTTTTTAGACATAAACTACAGCTAATTAATTTTTTAAAAGTTTTAGCTTATGGACTTTGTACATTTCTAGCAGTATGCCACTAAAAAAGGGGAAAAAAATGATAAGGAGTGCATGTATAATTAACCCAATTAAAATAAGGGTTCTCCCATTTTTTCCCTGTCACATAAAGAATATATATTTAAAAAAAAAAAATAAAAAATCATGTGGAAGAAATTTTAAATGTAGTGCCTATTTGCTAAGGAACACAATAGTAATTGCATGACTACTAGGTAAAATTTTCACTTTTTTTTTTTTTTTTTCACATTTTTCTTATTTTAAATATTTTTCCATTTTAAATCCTGCACATGTTAATGCACTGGACTTCTTTAACATAAATGATAAAAATATAATATTGTATAATTTACTACTATGCACCAAATTTTTGTAACATAAACGATAAAAATATAATGTTGTATAATTTAGTACTAACATACTATGTTAATGTACTATATAATATATGTTCATTACTAATATATATCCAAATACAGAGTCCAAATATAAAGTCTTTTTATAATTAATAACTGTTCTTTAACCCATTCATGGTCACGCCATTTTTAATTTTTTCGTTTCAAAGCCATTTTAGTGGGATGTGTTTTATATGTTTTTAATTCATTAAGTACTAATAATATTACAAATTTATCAGGAATACTGATAAACTGATTGTTTTCTATTTAGGAAATTCGTAGCAATGAATAAATGATTCAGAAGTAAAAAACTCTGACCGTGTATACACGTTCATGACCATGAAAGGGTTAAATATTCTAAAATTCTGTTTATATGCCCTTTACAACAAAAAACTGGATTTTAATAATTATTTAGTGTTGTTTTATTAAATGTTTCATAGTCAATAGATTCTCATAAAATAGTTTTAATTATTGTCCCTCTACATTACTTAACAGTGTTGCAGTGTTAAAGTTTACAGAATTATTTTTTAAAATTGATTTTTATTTATATTTTACATTCCTTGAGTTCCACAGTTTTTATTATATAAACAAACAACTCTTCTTTTGCTTTTACACATATAATTTTTTATTCTGATGTTCTCTGTTTACTCTGATATAATAAGATAATTATAATTTTTTTCCATGGGGGATTTTTCCGGATTTTTTTTTTCTACAGAGTAGTTTGAGAACCTCCAATATTTCTCAAAATTCTTTGTTCATGTTCTAATAATGTATATAATATTTGTTATACACCGAAGAGTCATTACATTATGACCACCTTCCATCTGTAATAATGAGCTTGTCCAGGAACAGAACTACTGCGCGTGTACAGCTGATGTTGGAGTATATAAAGCGGCTATGCATTGTCTTTCCAAATATAGTGCGATTAGCGATATAATGAGAAAAGCAGTTGATTTATAAGACTTCGATAAAGGTCAAATCGTTATGTCTCAGCGACTGGGAACATCAAAATCGCAAGCGGTATGTTTAGTGGGCTGTTCATGTTCAGTTGTTGTGAACACATGTCAAAAGTGGTGTATGGATGGTGAAATGACAAGTCGCCGGCCAGCAGTGTGTTGTCCATGATGCATTGATTCCAGAGGAGAGCGGATATTGTTATGTATTGTTCACTGTAACCAAAGAGCTACAACAGCCGAAATCACCACCAGCTACAACAGTGGCGACCCAGACAGTGTTTCACAACATATTGTGCAGCGTACATTGCTGTGTATGGGCCTACTTATGTCCCTGCACTGACGGAACGTCATCGCCAGTTGCGTCTGCAATGGGGCAAGAAACATCGGAATTGGACATTAGAAGAATGGATGAAAGTCGCATAGTCTGACGAATGTCGTTTTCTGGTCCATCACATTGTGTGCGAATACGCCAATTTCCAAAGGAAACCCTCACTTCCGGATGCACAGATGGACGGAGATAAACCGGTGGCAGGGGCATTATGGTGTGAGCAATGTTTTCATGGAGCACATTAGGACCCATAATCAGCATAGAACAATCCCTGGTGTCTGTGCACTACGTGAACATAATTGCAGACCAGGTTCACCTATTCATGACAACAGTATTTCCGGCAGGGGATGGTGTTTACCAACAGGATAATGCACCATATCATAAGGGTCGAATCGTCATGGAGTGGTTCGAGGTACATTCTAGTGACTTTCAAGTCATGTCTTGGCCTCCAAATTCACCTGACATTAATCCAATAGAGCATTTGTGGTCCCACCTGGAAAACCTAATTCGTGCTGCCACGCTACCCCCTTGCAATGTGCAGGAATTTCAGGACCAGTTGATGCACGCTTGATACCAGATGCATCAGACTATCTATCAGCACCTTGTAGAGTCAATCCTACACTTGGGTGCTGGCAGTTTTGAAGGCTAAAGGTGATCCTACATGTTATTAACAGGGTGGTCATAATGGTGCTATATTTATATGTTTATGGGTGTATATTTATATGTTTATTGTAAAGCAGCTATCACACAGAAGATCCTACCCTCTGAACTTTACGCTAATACCTCTCCGAATAATCAAGCATTAGGTAATAGGGTTATTTTGAAGACTAAAATGAATTCAAAAAGGCATTAACAATTGGCTACTAACTGCTCACTATTTCATGTTTTAAACACACTCTGATTTTCTCACACTCCGATTGGTTGAATACGAGCTAACATCTAGCGTAGGAGATTTAGTCAGTCATAAGTTCGTCATTGACAAAGGTAGGAAAGGGAAACTTATCACACGATGCATTTTCGACTGTTTGTCTCTCGAAAAACCTGTTTCAGGTGGTTTCGGGAGAGAAAGTATCTGATACTGCTGATCACATGAGAGTACGTGTGATAGCAGCTTAAGTTAGATAAAAAGTGGATTTTAAAATAAGGATTTTGATAAAAAACACTTGAGTTTTTTCAAGTGGGTTTTATTGAAAAATACCACTTAGGCCAGCTTGTTGACCTAAAAAGATTGCATAACCTTTGCTCCCACGCACACATACACAAAAAAAAAAAAAAAAAAACTGTCAGCCAGGATGCCAGTAAAAAATTGTATTCTTCACAGATAAAAACTATTTTTAAAACAGGTTTTCTGTTTTTAAACAATTGTTGTTATACGTTATGTTTACAGATAACAACAGTTAAACTAATGAATATATTCTGTAAATGTACGGAAAAAAATCTATATTTATTACATGATTTCTCTGTAACATTACAGAATATGACTCATTTTTACAAACAGTTTTTTCTGTGATGCAAACAGATTTTTTTTTTTTTTTTAAATAGTGAAATTCTGTTATTTTAGCAGAAATACTCTGTAAGTTTACGAAAAATCCTCTTTTTTTTTTCTGTAAAAAATACATGTTTTCTCTGCAAAAAATTTAAAATAATTCTGTTATAGTAACATTTTTTTCTGCAAATATAACAGAATGTCACTGTTTAAAAGGCAAAAGAGATCTGTTTACATCACAGGAAAAAAATGTTTTAAAAATGAGTTTTCTGTTTTTTTAAACAGTCAAATTTCGTTGAATTCACAGACGAATTACATTGTTTTAATAGAAGAATTACGTTGCTTTAACAGAAGTATTTACGGAAATATTTACAGATTTTCCCAATTTTTTTTTTAAACGCTTTTTTTCTGTGAAGAAAACGGGTTATGATTGGCGTCCTGGCTGACAATTTTTTTCCGTTTTTTCGACAGTTTTTTTTTTACAGTGTAATGACTTTATGAAATAAACATTGCAAATAATTAGTGTAGTATTTAATTAACGCAATATTTTCATTTTCTTCAGTACTTGAACATTGAAATGAAAACCTTGCATTAAAAACTTTTCAAATATTAAATTATAAGATAAATTCAATTAGTATTAATAAACTTTCCCGAGATTGTTAAATGAGAGATTTTGAAAATGATAAATGTTTTTTGTAATTAATTATAAGTTTAAAGGTTTTTTTTTTCCCTAAGAATATACATTTATCATTTTGAATTATATTTCATTACATTTCTCTTTCACCTTTTAAAATTAAATAGGGTAGGTGCTCCAGTGATTGGCATGCTCCAGTAATTGACATCTATCCCGAAATAATTAATAAATAAGAAAAATAATAAAATCATATATTTTACATTTAAGAAATTTAACATTTAATGTCAAACACTGGAGCATAGGGTGCTAATAACTGGTAAAATGAATAACTAGCAGTGTCAAACACTGGAACATAGGGGCCAATTTCTAATAAAATGAAAAACTGGCAGTGTCAATTACTGGAACACTGAATGGGTGTCAAATAAAAATTCATAAAAAAAATAAAAAAAATTGTTATCAAATGTATATATTTTAACATATATATGGTCCTGAATGTCTTTCATACCATATGTACTAACTTAAAATGTCTAAAAATATTTTCTGATGACTAGAATATTAATAAAATCTTTTTGTAAAAAAATAGAACCGACTCCAAAAAGCAACTACTATTCAAACATTCAAATAACCAAAAAAAAAAAAAAAAAAAAAAAGGTATGAAATGTAACTGTAAATTGAGCCTAAAAGTATGAAATAATTTCCTTCGCCAAACAACCTATAACACTACAATTAATCATAACTTTTGAAGTCGGCGCAAAATTAAATCAAATTTAATTGGTTTTTAAAGGTTTGTTTTTAGATCGGTAGCAAGAAATGCTGATGTCACGAATGATCCATTATCATGTTTCCTTTATTATTTTATCACTATATACAATTGGTCCATTAGTAGCATCTGCATAGAACAGTGAACATTCTTTACAATGCGGTATTTACCTATGTTTCTACGAAGTTAGAGTTTCCTTTACAAATTTGGTATAACTTTGATAACTATCATCCTTGATGGCTTTTGGATTTGGCGATCAAAATGTAATGAAAAAATATACACGTAAGATGTATATTTTCATAATATATATTGTACGATGTATTGTTTCATAATCTTGATTAATCTCTTAATATACCTTATCAAAACAATCATGATATCCCAAAGAAATTAAATATATTTGCCAGATAATTTTGCGATTTTTCTTTCACCAAGGACATCAGATACCAGCATCTTCGCCAACTTTTGCTGCTTAAGAAATCTTATTTGTTTTCTTGAATCAAAGTAGTTTTCGGCTGCATTTTGCAGGTGACAATGTGAGATGGGTATATTGAATAGGATTTGATTTTTGTATTGAATAAAGTTATAAATTTTTATTTAATTTTGCGCCGACTTCAAAAGTTATGATTAATTGTAGTGTTATAGGTTGTTTGGCGAAGGAAATTATTTCATACTTTTAGGCTCAATTTACAGTTACATTTCATACCTTTTTTTTTTTTTTTTTTTTTTTGGTTATTTGAATGTTTGAATAGTAGTTGCTTTTTGGAGTCGGTTCTATTTTTTTACAAAAAGATTTTATTTTTCTCTTTTCATTGAAAACTTATTCATATAGCAGAACTTCAAAAGACGTTCGACGGCAGCTTCACAAATCACAACTTCCAAGAAAAGTGACATAACTCAAAAAATGGTTTATGTCAGTGAGAAATACATGAAATGCACCCAATGTGAAAAAAAAAAGTTACATCTCCATATCGAAAGTTATCCACTCGAGAGACAGTTGTGCCAGTTTTATTCTAGTCAAGTTATATTTAAGTTGATTTTTCTCAAATACTACATTTTTAAGTTGTGTCACTTTTCTTGCCTTTATCAGATATGAGTAAAAAACTATCTATTGAATGAACATACGTTAAGTTAAAAAGTCTTTAGAAATGTAAAAGAACGGATACGCTGTATTCGTAACCAAAAATTCTGTTAGGCATATATATTGAACTTTACAGTGAATACTTGTCCCCCGCTGCGCTGGAAACTGCGCAGCGTAAAGTTCAAACAAAGAGCAAAATATGCATTGCAGCTGACGGACAGAAGTTTCAACATCGATACTTACCAGTGTAGCTGCATGCGTTCAGCAGTTAGAGTGCGAATAGACTTTTGTGAGTAGCCTGTAATTTGTTTATATCTTAATGAAATCATAATGAAACCTATTTCAGGCCAAAATCATTACAACAAAAAAAGTATTAAAATTAAATCATCTCTTACGAAGTTAAAAGCTAACAAATATCAACAACAACAACAATGAGAAACATGGTTTGTGATGAGAACCTCTTCCTTTATGAAGTCGGTTTAAAACGTCTATGCGTTAATCGATGTGACCGCTTACAATAACCATACATTGAATTTTACATAGCATAAATGTCACCCGCTACGCTACAGCATATGCAATGTCGTTCAAGTGTACACAAAATAGGAAATTGTGAACAAACAAATGCACGTTTTAAGCGATCTGTTTTTAGCATTAATGTCTAAACTATCTTTTCGTACTAAATCGATGATGCTTTGTAATTTTATAATTCACTTTTTCCCCCTGTCTTGAACCGTTTCCAAGATAGGAACGCTAGCATGAATGTCTAAACTATCTTTTTGTACTAAATCGATGATACTCTTCAACTTTTTAATTCCCTTTTTTCTCTAGAACCGTTTCCAAAATAGGAACACTAACTCCGCTATTTTCCACCAGGCGGCGCTACAAGCGGTTTAACCTTGTACTGCGTGGCCACTTTGCTATACTTACATACCATTTTTATCACTATAGCTGCAGCCGTTTAGCAGTTAAAAGAGTTGGGACTGATTTTTTTTTTGGCACCCTGTATTTTCTTTAGATCGTAAAGATATTACAATGGGACCTATTTCAGACCAAGACCTTTTCAACAAAACAAAAAGTATCAAAATCGGAGCATTCGTTCAGAAGTTATGAGCTAACAAACATAAAAAAAACATACGGTTTGAATTGAGAACCTTCCTTCTTTTTTGAAGTCGGTTAAAAACATCAGGGATTGCTCTAAAAGTATCAATCACTGGGGCACTTACCCTACCTGTTTAAAGTATTATAGAAATATTTATTATACAAATACAATAGTTAGAAAGTAATAAAGATGACTTTCTAAAAAAAATATTTTTTATACAAATACAATAGTTAGAAAGTAATATAAAGACGACCTACTAAAAAAATATTTTTCTTACAAATACAATAGTTAGAAAGTAATAAAGACGACCATTTTGGAGGCAAAACTGAAGAAAGTTAACGCATATTTCCCATTTTACACTAAATTATAATTTGGGCGTATTTTTCAGTCGTTCATTTAGTTTTGCAACTTTAGTAAAAGACTCGAGTTGAATGTGGAATTCGAATTTACTGACAGTAACAGCCCTTAAAGTACGTTTCATTTAAAAAATAACGTTAAGGATTTTTTACTGTAAAAACTAAATTAACTGATTATTTTTCTTGACTTTTATTTAGGAAAAATATATGCTAATTGAACTAATTTAAATAAAATATTTTTTAATGTTTATAAAAATTCCTTAATATCAAAACACTTTTAAAAATAAAATCCTATATTTCACCAGATAAATGGTTTCAATTAACTGCAACCAGTATTTTGGTGCACTGTTTCACCATTTTAGTAGTAGGTACCTCTGAAATCAAGGGCGAGATGTGGTTCTTAAAACCATTGCCTCCTAAACTAGATGCCTGTTGCGTTGCTCGTAAACTTGGCAACAGTTCAAGCAGAAATCCTTCGTTAAACTAGAGATACGACAATGCTGGCAATGAATTCTGATTCGTCCAAAGTTACTTTCGGCCGCCTGAGGGAAGGACTGCAGTGCCAACATAGAGATGGCGACCACTGTGCTAGAACACCTTCAAACAAAACCACTTATGGAACATACAAATAAATAGCCCATACTGCGCTTATGCTCCAAGGTTAGGAATCCAGGTTGCCATAGTTTGGACGAAATTTAATCAGCCCGCCATTTTTTTCCGTCCACTGCGCAAGCGCACTTAGCTCTTGTCTTATCTCTGGTTTACTAAAGGATTTCTAGTTCAAGTGGTAGGCAGCGCCACCTGATATAGATTGCGCTACTTTTTTATTCAACAGCCCCAATAATTTTTAAAAGTGGGAATTGATATACATAAAAGGCGAATAGAATCGACGAAACGTCGGTTATATATACCATATATCACTTCTTAAATTTATTGGTGAGAGTTGAATAAAAAGGTCTCGCAATCTCTACCAGGTGGCGCTGTCTACCGCTTGAATTGTTGCCAAGTTTACGAGCAAAGCGACAGGCATCTACTTTAGGAGGCAATGGTAAAACTATTGAAGCGCCGAAGCGAAACGCTTCCAAAAGTAGAGGAAGAATCAATTCTGTCTTTCGATAAGGCGACGGTACTGGATTACTTTTTAAAAATCTTAAATAAGAGAAGCGCTGCTTCCATCGCTTCCATGGACGCTTCGCCACTGACTGAAATTGTGAAACTTAGCTCCAGAATATTGGTTGCAGTTAAAGATAACTGTTTAGCACCATTAGTTTGCTGAAACTTTTAACTCTTATTTTTAAAAGTGTAGAAAACGTATTAAATTCCCAGAAAATCAGAGGAAACTTTCACATGCTGCCCAGTTAACATTAACTTAACGCTCAGGCAAACTGTATGTACATGAACGAAACACATTAAAAAAGCAAATAAAATAACTACTATCAATATAAAATAGTCTAGATATGAGGGGAGGAAAAGTAGAAGATCATAGAGTCCCCGAATGGTCAGCATGGAACTTATCTTGAAAAAAATTGCTATCTTATTTATTCCCAGTCATAGGGATAATTACTAAATAGTTGAAGTGAAAATAAGCAGGGATGAAAAGGTTCTGCTTTTATTTTTTCCACCAGTACTACTATAAACAATTTTTTATCATATTTTTACTGATATTTTCGTGATTTTAAAGGGTAGAAATTTTTGCAGAAAAATACTGAGGACAAAAAAAGCGAAACTTTTTCGTCCCTGAATAAGTATATTTAACTTTTATTTTACAGCAATCTAGTTTTCTCAAAACTTAATGTGCAAAAGAATTACATAAAAGTATAAAAGTGAAACGCTTCAAAAAGTAGAGGAAGAATCAATTCAGTCTTTCGATAAGGCGATGTTACTTGATTACTTTTTAAGAATCTTAACCCTTTGAGTGCTATGGACGCACATATGCGTCCAGCGAAAGTCATTAATATAGACTATGGACGCAAATACGCGCTTAGCAGATGTTATCAGTATGGACTATGGACGCAAATACGCGCCCGGCAAAAATGCTACTATGCAGAGTACTATGCAACACTCACATAAAGTGCGTCCGCGATAAGAATGAGACAACTTGATTCTCATTTATTTTCAACAAAATATTACTTGCATGAATGCTGCTTGCATGAAATTGACAAACAAACATTTTTAATAACTTTTGATACTTTAAATTGAAGAATATACACCTTTAAGTCCCATTTTGCGAAGATTGCTTCTAGTCGTCGTCATGGCGTTTTGTACAGTTTCTTTGGTTACTGATTTAAGAAGACGATGATAAACCCTCTTGAATCGTCAGCGCCAACCACGCGCCGTCCGTATGGACCGCATAGGCCGCGAGTATTCAGCACTCGAAGGGTTAAATAGGGGGAAGCGCTGCTTCCGTCGCTTCCATGGACGCTTCGCCACTGACAGAAATGGTGAAACTTCATGCCGTTGCTTGTTATTTGCACAAAATAAAAAGCGTAGATCAAAATATACAAAGAATTACAAAGATGTTACATAACAGTTAAAAAATACAGACACAACATATTTAATTCTTTTTTTTTTTTTTCTTTTTTATATTAAATATAAATACCAAAAAAGTGTTCTTTAAAAAAGTAATTAAAAAGTGAAATTGAAATTTGTGACTCAGTTCATAAGATCCAGTTCAAATCTAGATCTTTTCCTGTGGAGAAGTTCTGTCACATTGTAACAGAAAAAGTAGTAATAATTTCATTATCGATAGTATAGAGATTTTCGTAAAATTCCATACAGAGATCTTTGATACCTTGCCGGAAGAAGATGGTTCTAAGGCATCTTCTAATAGTACTATTTCCAAGGAATCTATGTCTGTTGCAGATTTTCCGTAAATTCTTATTGTAAAATTTATTTAGGAAGTCATGGGAAGTTTTGTAATGAAAGCTCTAGGTAGGGCAGGAATAATGGATGATGATGAGGACATAAGCATTATATAAAAGCAATTATTGTGAATAGAAGATGAAGAACTTGTTTAGCATAGGATTCAAATCATTGGGGACTCCTTTGGATTTACTTATGGTGTTCAGGATATGTTATGTTCCATGTGCATCTACTGCCGAGGAGGAGATCACAATATTTAATTTTGATTGTCAGAGAATAGTGATTCAGTAAGAGTAGATTTATTTAAGTAGTTAGTAGACCTAGAGAAGAAAACTGTAGCAATTTTCATTAAGTTTTACATGCCATTAGGTGCATCATTGTGCCTATTGACTATAATAAAAAAGTACAATGCTAAAATGAAGATGGCTTTAGGAAAATTCAGAGTTAACTTGATCAGAAAATAAATAAATATGCAACCCTGAACCCTAAAGGTCAACGATTTTTAAAAGCTTGTTTACGTGGTATAATATGTAATATTGACCCCAATCCCAACTTCGAAACTCTCAAGAAAAAAAACTTCATCGTAACAAGAGTAGCGGTGATGAAAAATAGAAAATTTGGATAGTCCATGCCCATCTACATGTTAAATGTGTTACTAAGATTTAAATTTGTAGAAACTTACAAAAATATTGTCCTGCTATGCACTAAAGACATAATTAAACATTTTAAATCTAAACTTTAAATCAAGTAGAGCTATCGTTTTCAGAGTTTTGGACGTGCGTTTGAAATCTGTGGCTTTTTTCTCAAATGTTTGAAATGCTCCCATTACCACCTAACTAAAGATTGTCGCCAAAAAGAAACGTTGAAACCTGCTTGAGCCAGTTGTGGTTTAGAACATCTTAAAATATATGCAAGTTGAACTAGGAATTCTTTAAACATAAAAATAACAATAACATAAATGCAGTGTCCACAGCAGTCCTATATTTTTACGAGCATTTTATTATTTTGCCACCACTTTAATCAATCAGTATACTTTCACATATTGCTTTAGCTTTAAAACTCTTCATAAAAAATGCATAAAAATAGTGGTGTTAAAATAATAAAACAAACAAGAAAATATAGGACCGCAGCAGGCACTGTAAATGTTAACGAAAACCAAACTCCAGATAACTACCTCCGACAATCCTTGGATTTGCCGTTGTATTAAACACTAAACAGTTTTAACTATATTTAGAAAGTTAATACACACACACACACAAAAAAAAAAAAAAAAAAAAAATATCCTCTAAAATTCCCATCGAAAATCCCCGAACTAATTCTGCAGTTGGAAATAAATTAGAAAATATATGTTCCCAAAAAAAGCGATAAGCAAAAAAATATTTTAAACATTCAAATAAATACCGGAAATTTTCAAAATTAATAAAATTCTTAAATGTAACAAAAATATCTCGAAGCTCATTAACAAATGTTCTCACATCTGGAACATATATTTATAATTATTAAGGAATTTCACTGTCAGGTCATGGAACTGTATCTTACCAATGATGATTAACCTTATTAATACCTTTAACACTATTAATATAATTACCCGGAACTGTAATGCTTTATGCTAAAAAATGATTTTATTTCCATGTTTGACGATATTGATATTATTCTACTTCAAGAAACTCATAACATTGTGAATATTTCTAAGTATAAGTTCCAGCAAAATCGATTTCTCATGCGCTGGGAAGGCACTGCCATCTACATCCAGAATCACATTCGTCATGAAAGTATACACAACCATAGCTGCCAAGTTTTTTAATTTATTCCGGAATGATGCTAGTCCCGCCCTTTTTTCACACCGTAATATTAAAAAAAAAAAAAAAAAAAAAAAGATTATCATTATTTAACTACAATTAAACATGAAAAATATTACTCTAAAAAGATTCCGGTGGGAAAAAAGGGTGGTGATAACAACATTCCAGAATAAATTAAAAAACTTCGTAGCTATGCACAACATAACATATATAGCTGTTGACTTCACGTATATTAACTTACAATTCTCACATATTAAGAATAATATTACTTCAATGTGTATTAAAGATGGTCGACAATACCCGACCAATGCTCACATATTTGTGAACACGATCACTGGTTCTTTGTTGGTGAGTATAATGCCCATACTTGCGAACCATCTCATTATGAACCGTACAATTTTTAGTACCCGCCTTTTTTTTCACACCAATAATTTTTTAGAGTAATTTTAGTCTTATTTAATCGTAACAACATTTGGAGGGAATTACTCTAAAAATATAGTGGTGTGTGAAAAGGGGCGTTTTTTAGGGGGGCGTTAACTATTGTACGGTTATTAATGAGATGGTTGGCAAGTATGAATGCCATGAGCACACAGTAGGACTGTAACACTGTAGAGAAAACATATGTAGAGGAAATAAACTTCATAATCTGATCACACATCTCAAATTAAATCTGCACGCTCCTATCCCTCCTTTTAAAGGTAAGCATGGCAACTAATACTCACCTTTCCATCACTGATTTTACCATCACAAAACCTTCCATATCCTAAATTTTTAACATTATTAACGATCTTAGATTTAATCATTAACTTGCTCCTTTTAAAATTAGCAGCATATACCGGCTTTCTTCTCTTCATTTCGAAGATCCTTTCGTAATTATAGTCCATTAGGACTAGAAAAAATTTCATAAATATCTAGTTAATTCTGACCTACTTTCCCAATATCCATAGTACCAATGACAATGATACTGCCCTAAACAACCTTAACTTGTAAACTGATGATACCAAAAACAATACGTTTTATAAATGTTTTATCTAAACAATATTATAAATTCATTCCTTCTTGCTACATCCATAAAAAAAAAAAAAAATCTTGGTAGAATCTTACGCCGAATAATTATCTCAAAATATATATCTGTCTAATCCTTCTCTCTTTTTACATGTTGTGTCTAGTTACCAATACTGAAAATAAAGATATCCCTATTAACTGCATAGCAATAATCACTAAACTGACCAACACTATTTAAAAAATTAAATATTTTTCTCAATCTTTGAAATATTTTATAATATATCCCATTCCTAAACCACTCACTAACCTGTTTGATCCAATCAAACTTCTATGTCATCTGTATTCATCCCGCTGTTAGTAAAGTCGTTGAACATGTAATATGGATGCATCTTCAGCAATATATACAAAATAATAATATTCTTAGGTCTGAGCAGCACTGTAAAAAGTAAGTCCTGTTTGCTGCCTGAATTTTTTTGTAATTTAAAAAAATACGTTCTAACAGTGTCATTTTTTCGTAAATTACACGGTTTTTTTTCTTTGATTACAGAAAATGGCTGGCAGTAAACAGGACTGTTTTTTACAGTGAGTAGAGTGTCACTTAAATGAAGGGCAAATTTTGTTTTTCTTTTTTGAAATCTGATACGCATACCCTCTAATATTTTTCTATTCGACTCTAAACACTTTTTAATAAAATATCAGCTCTCTGGGATAATGTTAACCCGTGCTGAATTGAGGGGAAAATCCCAATGTCTATATTAGGTTGGATAACAATATAATTTGGTGCTGATTAGATTTTACTGTATATCGCACTGCAGATGGCACTGCAGGTAGCACTGTTATTCTGTTATGACTAGGGCTGGATTATTTATCAATATATCTCCAAGTATCGATATTTTTTTAATATCCCGATAAAAATATTTAAGATCTAGCTCCGCTAATATATCCCTTTAACGATATTGCCTAGTACGCACCCGAGTGAACGAAACTCGAGCGAATAAAACCCGATCAGCCAACGTACAACAGCTAACGAGACCCGAAGAAAAAAAGCGCCGAATATCTTATTCTAATACTCATTTTCTACTTTCAGCTAATTACTCACTGATAAACTAGAAAAAATAACCCCACGCCAAACGATCTCTAATACATATACTTCATAACCTCAAATCTAAACACCACTGCTTTAAAAAGGCCACCGCAAAAAAATTAATAAATAAACCAGTATTTATTGAAAGCCATTTGCTTTGATTATCCCGTGAATAAGCTGACTTCGTTCAAGGTCACAGTTCTACCCCTTCAGACATACTTCAACATCACAATCCATTCACTATTAATGCGTATTCATACCTATAATCAGCAGGTGTGTTTACTAGGAAAGAGATTTGATGTTAGTCGAAACGATATATCCCTATCCGAGATATCTATTATGGGTTCTGATATATTACACTATATTGAATTCCCACTTTACATTCATGCATATCGTAGGTGACAGAAACCACAGAAAAGGCAATATGAAGAATGAAAACAATATCTTCTGTTTTAGCTCCTTTCCTGCTATTGGTTCATTGATATCGGTCTATTTCAAAGTGTCGATATAAAATGGCCAATAACATGCTTCAACATGTGTTTAATAAAGATCATCAAAGCCGAACTGATACAGTGATGCCAGATTGGGGATTTTGTCCCCATTTTGGGGAGTTTTGAGGCTTCTGGGGACAATTTTGGAGACCAAATGTTTGTGGGGGACTTTTTTGGGAAATTCTAAAATTTTTGGGGACAAATCTGGGGCGTTTTTCAACTTTCTGTCAATGTTGGTAACGTAATGATATATCCCTATGACTAGAGACTTTCAATAGCTTTATTGTTATTTGGGGATTTTTTTCAAAAATTGCCTTCATTTGGGGAAAAATCTGAGCTTAAATCATAGAAATATCTGCTTGATATTTTTTTTTTTTTTTTGAAAAAATTTTTATTTTCCCTTTTTAGTAGAAATCAAGTTGGGGATTTTTTCGAAAAAAAAAAAAAAAAAAAAAAAAAAAACGTGATTTGGGGAAATTTGAAGACCTGTTTGGGGAAATAATTTTCGACCATCTGGCATCACTGAACTGATATCTACTAGAAGAGTTTTTTTGCAAATTTTCTTAGCGTTTAGTAAAAAACTTCTGAAAATATAAGCAATTATGAAATGTAATTTTTTTTTAATATTATTTTATTATTATTAAATATTTCGATAAAATATTTTTTTTATTAAGACTGTACATCAGTCCCTTTCTCCTTTCCCATGTTATCCAATGGGATTTTCGTTGCTTCGTTTTATAAAAATATCATTCAAAAATGAAGTTTTTCAAATTCTGTTTTTTGAATATTACTCTTTGAACGGGTCGCCTTTTAGCTTAGTGAGCAATTTTTCGAAAAAATTTATTTAAATATTTTATTTCAATAAGTAAATTATGGACTCTAAGTGTGGATCTCTAAGTAAAATATTTAAATTTATTTTTTCGAAAAATTGCTCACTAATCTAAAAGACGACCTGTTCAAAGAGTAATATTCAAAAAACAGAATTCGAAAAAGTTCATTTTTGAACAAAATATTTTTATAAAACGAAGCTACAAAATCCCCATTGGATAACATAGGAAGGGAGAAAGGGTGCTATTTAACTGATGTAAAATAAAGTTTTATCGTCAGTAATTTACAGTGACAGTTTCTTTATAGAATTATATAATATTGAATAGTTTATTACTTTATTTATGTAGCATTTATTTTTTCTCTTTCCATTTATTTATTTATTTTATTTTTAAAGCCGTACATGTTAAATAAAATTGGTTTAAATGCAAAATGAGTTACTTTAAGTAACAAAATGAAACTTCAAAATAATTTTGTTTAGATAATATAATTTTTATACTGACAATGTATACACACACACACACACATATATATATATATATTATATACTAGCAGGCTTTGCCCGCTTCGCTGGACATTAAACTTAAATGAGTTGTCAATATACCATATCTTTATTAATAACCTAAGTTCTCGCTGTAAATGTTAGAGGTTTTCTCGCTCGGAACGTGAGGAGTCTGAGTCCCCACTGCCTTCGGTAACAACTTACCCGAAGTTTTGCAAAATCCCACTAATGCACATAATGCGTATACTTAATCAATATCCACACCAAATTTCGCCATTCTAAGATAATTCAAAGCGAATTCAAACGGAAAAACATGTTTTTACACATGTTTATTGCCCCCCGACTCCGAAAAGGGGGGGGGGGATTTCGAATTTCGCGAAATGCAGTTACAATAAGTGCCGGATGCATACAAACAATTTACACACCAAATTTCGTGACCACAGAAGTCTTTAATAGACAGTATTATAAATAAATAAATACAAAAAGCACAGCTTAAGTATCGGAACCCTTTGGTGACTTTAAATATTTTAAGCCATTTTTGCGATGAACAGAATTGGCTATCTCAATTGTGCAATTAAAGATCTTGGCGAGAAACGTCCGAGCTACTTCGGTGCCGAATTTCAAATTTTGCCAAAGGGATCCAATACTAAAGCTGTTCCATATCGAATCTGGGTTGAAAACGGAAAAAGGGTAAAATAAATTAGAAATATCAGACCTATATTTATAAATTTGATACCGAATGAAAGGGGCGATTTTGCTGAATCCAGGGGTTCAAACAGTTTTTCGATGCGACAATTAGATTTTAAAAAAATAATTAATGTATGAAATTTTAGTGGCAACGGAAAAATGGATAAAGGGAAAAATAAATTAGAAATATCAGGCCTATCATTACAAATTCAGTACCAAATGAAAGAGGTGATTTTTCTGAATCCTGGGGTGTAAACAGTTTTTCGATATGACAATTAGATTTTTTAAAATTAACTAAAGTATGAAACTCAGGTGGCAAAACTTCATTTCAATCTTTTCATAATTTGTAGTGCGAATCACGCGAATAAAAAAAGTCTTTATCTTAAAAATTTATTTTTGCATTTCATTTTTCCATTCAAATCGTTTTAGTGAAAAAATATTTATGGCGCATGCGCAGGCGTTTTTTACCCACAATTTAAACACTAATCAGAATTTTGAAAATTTCTATAAATATAATTTTAATTTGGGTGAAGACCTAAGTTTCTGCCAAGCGCCGTTGAATTCCGTCCAGCCGTTCTCAAGTGATGCCCGGACAAACGTGTTTTAGTGTTTTACCCACCAGGGGGGAACGGGGGGGAATTTCTGAAAAGATGATAAATATAATTTTAAGTTGGGTGAAGACCTAAATCCCTGCCCAGCGCCGTTGAATTCCGTCCAGCCGTTCTCAAGTGATGCCCGGACAAAAAAAGCGACATACGGACACGATGACACCCACACACACACAGGCAAAATTTTCTGAAGTCATTTTCGGCTTTCATGGGGTGTAAAACGTGAAGATATCGCAAAAATTTTCGATTCCGACAAATTTACAGACAAAAGTCTGATTTTATTAATATAGATATATAATATGTAATTCAAATTTCAATTATTGTAAAACTATTACGAATGTGAATTGAACATATATATTTAAAAGATATTGTAATGATTTGGTAAGAGGATACAAAAATAAAAATGACAAGTAACTGACATTTAGGATGCATATAAGAGTTTTAAGTAAAAAATATTACTCTCTACGACCAAAAAAGGTGTATTCAATGGCAATTCTGAACTATTTAAAATGATTTTCATTTTTATTTAATACCTACAACTTAAGACAATTTTTCTGAACTTCATTTTTAGTAGAATTATGAATTTTGATATACTTGGTACAAATAAAACACAGATCACATATTAGCTGTGTTAAAATATGATTTTAAAATAATTAAAGCTTAAAATGGGAAGAATAGAGGACAAACTATACAGAGGTATACTAAAAAGCAATAGTATAAGTTATAAGAAACACAAAACATTAATTCACTTTTTATGATTTTTTTTTTTTTTTTTTTATGATAAAGTTATGGTAGTAATATACCAGAAAATACATGGAAAACACTCTATACTTGTATACTTTAAAATTCGTGTGCATATGTCTTTAAAAAATAACAAATGTCTATTTTTTCCTGCCTTGAAAGAAATATCGCAATATATCATTAATATCGATATTAACTTGGTGATATATCGCGATATTTAATTTCTGATATCGTCCAGCACTAGTTATGACCCACACGTGCGTAATAGTATATATTATGCAGTTTTTACATATAAGATGGTTGTAATAAAAAACTATGGCGATTTAATTAGTGTTCGTATCAGCTTATACATGGTGTCGCATGTTGCTTTTTTATTTATTTATTTATTTACAGGAAGGCAATATCCTATAAGGACATCAAACTTGATGTACGAAAATGCTAATATGTAAAATTACGCTGAATTATTTTGAGTGCATATCCACTGACTGGTAGCAATTTTATGCAGCTATTTTCAGGTTTTGGTTAATTTTCCAACGAATTATCATATTAGAATCATACAAAAAAATGTTTTGTGAGGGTCAAAGCATTTTTTTTTTTTTCCAATGCATAGAAAAGAAATTATTAACTACTGTTACACGAATGCTATAAACTGTAAAATTTAACACAGGTTTTAAAAAATTCCATTTTTATTCAATAGATTAAATCAATAACAAAAAAGAATTATTAGATTAGTAATGCATTAACGATTTATAACAGCTTCCAATTTTCATAAAATTTCTACAAAAGAGTAATATTAGATTCTTTGAAGAAGGGAAAAAAAAAACAAACAAAAAAAAAAAAAAAAACAGACCTGGATCGAGATGCTGATATATTTTTCTCAATGACACGGATCCGGATCTTTTTCTCCCGCATATCCGCGGATAAGGATATAGATACAAAGCTCCGGCAGATGTCTACTCCCAATCATAGATTTTATAATTGAAATTTTTGAGTAATATGATATACAGTAAATTTTCGATTGTCCGTGAGCGGTATGGACGAATATTGTCTATTCATTATGAACACGCCACATAGTTTACTTAAATTTAATATACCAGCAGTTGATTATACACAGACCAACTACTAAAATCTTGTGTTTCGTATTTAGGTAATCTCAAAACGCATAATTATAGCACAAAAATTAGCATTAAAATTTTGATTTTAAACATGATTTTGTCTTCTGCATTAGTATGAGAAAGTAATTTATATTCGTAATCAGTTTTCTTGGACTTGGTAAAATTTAGTAAATGACTGACTTCCATTAATTATATTCATTAGAAAAGAATGTGTTTACTTCATTTTGTGTAGCCATGTATGTTGTCCATTCATTATAACCACACAATATTATGTACTTTAATTCATTATACTCCTATAATATAGTGTACTTATACTTAGAGCAGTAGTAAAATCACATAGCATAGTTTAAAATCCACTTAAAATATTCATTTTTAAATAAATTGGAGTGTGAAGGTTGATATTTTTATTTACCAACATTGAATTCATGAATAAATATTTCTAAATCTAAAAAGCACTTAAAATATTTTTAAAATATATCCGTAATATATCCAGGATCTTTTGTATGGCTATGTTAACGAAAGATGAACGATATCTTGCTATATTCTATTATAAAAAAGCATGATTTCGTAAAAAAAAAAAAAAAAAAAAAAAAAAAAAAAAACGTGCTTTCATGCGTATAATATATATTTCTACATTTTATTTTGTTTGATGCTTCCTAAAGTTGTGAAACTGTACCTAACAAGAAATTTCGCTCATACACTGTAAACAGATGTGTCTTAAATTCAGACAGAAATGTGTCTGAAAAGCCAATTCAGACAGATAAATGCCTGAAACACTTACGCATGCAAAACTTCAGACGCATGTGCTGTCGTAAATTTAGACACGTAAGTGTCTTTTTTGTAAATGATCTGAGATAAGTGTCTGAATAAGATTGATATGTCTGAAATTATGACAGATGACAGTTTATACACATGAAATTTTAGACATTTTACAATTTAGGCACTTAAAATTTGAGACATTACAAATTTCAGACGCTTAGAAAATCAGACATCTGTATTACTTAACAAATTTTCCATATGGAATCTACTTTAAGCAGCATGCATATCCTGTTTTAACATTTTTTAAACAAATAAATTTGATATTATTTTATATAATATAAGTTGTTAACTTATTTAAAATACTTAGACGCGAAACTTATTCTGTTAAAAAATAAAAAACAAAGTTAATTTTTGTTTAAAGTTCTCATGTGTAATAAAATAACAACAACAAAAAAAATTAAGATAAACGAAGCATGTAACTTGTAGCTAATAAAGCGAATTCGTAACTAAACAATCTCAAACAATTTGTGCATAATTGATTTTTTTTTTTTTTTTCCGCGTTTTAAAAATTATTATTAGAAGGTTTTTAATTGAAATTGACTTTGTCATCGTGTCCTCGTGTCACGCTAGTAAACAATGCGCCTTCATTTTAAAGTAAATATAAGCTGTTTTGTTTGTCGCTCTGTGGCTCGGTTGGTAAGAGCGTCCTGTTAATAACGCGGTGGTTGTGAGTTCGGTCCCTGGAAAGTCCAGCGTGTTAGTTTTTGCAGATAATTAGTAGAAAAGGTCTTAATTGAAACAAGAAAACTTTTCGTTGCTTGCACTAAGAATTTTTTGAGGAGTTTTTTTAAGAAGCATTTTTTTTATTTAGATAGTGGAAAACACAAAACATTTTAGATATTAAAAAAGCACAAAATAAAATGTTTTAAGTAAAAAATACATTAAAAAATATTTTTAGAGGCTTTATATATATGTATATATAAACATTATATATTACTATTATATGAAATTGGATTTGTCATCGGCTTTTTGTCACGTTAAAAAACCAAGACGCTTCCATTATATATATTAAAAAAAAAAAAAAAAAAATGTAAGCAACTCATTGTATTTCTTAATGAATCAGCTGGTTACAGCGTCATGTTGATAATGCGAAAGTCGTGTGTTCGCTCCTCGCCAGGCCGAGGTGTTTTTTGCAAATAATTAATAGAAAAAGTGTATATGTAAAAAAGTGTGTATTGTAAATTAATAAAAGAAAATATTTCGTTGTGTACACAGTATCCTAATAATTTTTCAAAAGTTTTTAAACGGCTTTTTATCTAGTTACAAAAAGCATAAAATTAAAATGTAAGTAAAAATAAATAAATAAATAAAATTTTTTAGAAGCTTTTTATTAGTTAGAAGCTTTTTATATGAAATTGACTTGGTCATCGTGTCTTCCTATCACGCTAGTAAAGAATTAAAGTAAATATAAGCCGTTCCGTTTGTGGCTACGTGGCTCAGTTGGTCAGAGCGTCAATTTAATAACGCCGTGGTCGCGAGTTCGGTCCCCGGGAGGTACGGAGTGTTATTTTTTGAGGATAATTACTAGAAAAGGTGTCAATTGATAAAAGAAAATTTTTCGTTGACTACACAATATCTTAAGAATTTTGCGAAAACAATTTTTAAGAAGTTTTTTTTTTTTTTTTTTTTTTTTTTTTTTTTTTTTTAATATTAGAAAACACAAAACATTCTTAGATGTTAAAAAAGCTCAAAATTAAAAGTTTCAAGTACAAAATACATAAATAAATATTTTTAGAAGCTTTATATATATATATATATTATATTATTATATGAAGTTGAATTTGTCATCGCGTTTTCTGTCACGATAAAAAACAAGACGAAAAAAAAAATGTAAACAATTCATTGTATTTCTTAATGGCTCAGTTGGTTAGAGCGTCGTGTTAATTTTTGCAAATAATTAATAGAAACGGTGTTAGTTGATAAAAGGAAATATATCGTTGTGTACACAGTATCCTAATAATTTTTGAAGAGCTTTTTTTAAATAGCTTTTTATCTAGTTACTAAAAAGCACAAAATAAAAATTTAAATAAAAATAAATAAATAAATAAAGTTTTTATAAGCTTTTTATTGAAACTGGATTTCGTTATCGCGTCTTCATGTCACGCTAATAAATATGGCACCGCAACTTTAAAGTAAATGTCAGCAGTTCTTACAGTCGCTAGTTGGCTCAGTTGGTCAGAGCGTCGTTAATGCGATGGTGGTGAGTTCCATCCCCGAAGGATCGATGTGTTAAATTTTGTAGATAATTAATAGAAAATGTGTCAAATGATAAAAGGAAATTTTTCATTGTCTACGCAGTATTCTAAGAATTTTTGAAGAGTTTTTTTAAGAAGCTTTTTTTAGATATTAAAAAGCACAAAAAAAAAGTTTTATATATATGTACATATTCTTTTAGAAGCATTTTATTGAAACTGGATTTTTATCATCTTGCCTTTGTGTCATTCTGAAGAAGAAGGCGCCTCCACTTTAATATAAATTTAAACAACCTTTTTCGTCTTCGTTAGCGCATTTGGTTAGAGCGTCATGGTGATAACGCGATGCTCGTGGGTTCGACCCTTGCAAGCCGATGTGTTGCTTTTTTGCAGATGATTAATAGAAACTATGTCAACTGATAAAAGAAAATCTTTCATTGTCTACACATTATCATAAGGAATATTTAAAGAAGCTGTTTTTTGAGTTACTAAAACGCACAAAATAAAAATTTTAATAAAAATATAAATAAAAATAACACTGAAAGCTTTTTTTATTATTATTGTGTAGCCCGAACAAGCCCAAAATAAAAATTTATTCTTGCAGACACATGCTATAAAATCATAAAAGTGTCAACAACAAGAAAATTTTAAAGAAAAATATAGATATTTCACTTTTGCAAAAGGTGAAAAATTTTAAATATTCTAAATATTTTAAAAAGCATTCGAGAACAATGTTCCTTTTGTATAAGTATTTGTGAGATTTTTCTAGAATGTTCTATGGTTTTTCTTGACAGTTAGACTTTTGGTTAGAACGTCATGCTGATAATGCAATGATCGTTGGATTCGGTCCTCGAAAGACGATATAGTACTTTTTTTCCAGATAAATAATCGAAAAAAAAAAAAAATGTCAATTGATAAAAGACAATCTTCCGTTGTCTACAAAATATCCTAAGAAATTTTAATTAGTTTTTTTTAAGAAGCTTTTTTCTTTTTGTAACTAAAAAGCACAAAATAAAATTTAAGTAAAAAATCATTTTTTAAAATTAGAAGCTTTTTATTGTGAAGCCCTAAAAAGCATAAAATAAAATTTATTCTGGCAAAGACATGCTACAAAGAAATGAAAGTTTCAACACTAAGAAAATTTTAGAGAAAAGTATAAGTACTTTCCTTTTCAAAAGATGAAAATTTTTTAATGTTCAAAATATTTTAAAAAGCTTTCGAGACATTTGAAATTTCTGGCCAAACGAACGATTATATAAAAACTAATAACTAAGAATATTGGTCTCGAAAGGTTTTTAAAATATTTTGAACATTAAAAAATTTTCATCTTTTGAAAAGGAAAGTACTTATACTTTTCTCTAAAATTTTCTTAGTGTTGAAACTTTCATTTCTTTGTAGCATGTCTTTGCCAGAATAAATTTTATTTTATGCTTTTTAGGGCTTCACAATAAAAAGCTTCTAATTTTAAAAAATGATTTTTTACTTAAATTTTATTTTATGTTTCCCTGCACTTCAAATTGTAAAAGAGCAATTTTTTTGGTTTCATGTACATAGTTTGTTTTCTTGCAAATAACGTTAAAAAAAAAAAAAAAAAAAAAATCGTTTAAAATCCATAGTCTACTATTTTTTCATATTTATTACGCATTTTACAAAAAAACTCTGAACCTCTACACATTAAATTTAAGATAATAATATGTATTAAGCTTCACTTCTTATGGATAGTTTTATTGCAAAGACATAAAACTTCGATTTGTTTTACGGATACTAGAATATATTTCATTATACAAGCAGCGTACAGTGTGAGTACCTATGGCTTGATTGGAAAGACGCTCGACTTTGAATCCGATGATTGTCAGTTCGATTCCCAGCACGGGCAACGGGGAATGTTGTTGTAAAAATTATTAATGCTTTTTTTTTAATATTTTAGGAGATTCTAAAATCTATTTTACACAGATAAACAGTATAAAACGCATCTTTTTATTTATTTATTTATGAGAAATATTCACTGTAGACAGGATCAAATATGGCGGAAACTCAGACACTGCGAGTGTGTAACGATGTGCCTTTTACAATACTTCAAGTGTCTGAAATAAATAAAACTCTTTTTAGCATCTTAAAATTAAACACCATTTTAGACACAAGTGTATCTGAATTTCAGACACTTCTATTTACAGTGTAAAAATGAAATAAAATAAATAGAAATAGAAATCGCTACGGAGAAGAAAACAACTGCAGCAGGTTAAAACCTTAAAACGTTATTGAAAGCGTTTTGCATATTTAACTGTCACACTTTAAAGTCCTACTTCCGGAATGTTATCAGATCGAACACTGCATTAACAAACTCAATACTGAATTTATCGTATTGAATGTTTATGAACACTTTAAAATCACAATTTCAGAGCCGTTTCTACATTTTAATATTTTTACTTCGATTTCTCTTTCCTCGGATTCTTTATTATTATCTCCTTATATTATTAAAATCTGTGCGCATCTGTCTTTCTGTCTGTCTGTCTGTCTGTCTGTGAGAAATGCTCTGTGGCCGCTGAAGCTCCGGCGCTAATGGTCGCAGCGCCTCGAAACCGGTGTCGACAGACGCAGAATTTCTTCATTTCGACATCGCGATATTTCGCTAAGCGATGCGACCCTAATTAGCGGAGATATTAATTAAAATGTCCACCCATGTCTACCGAAAAATGACCCAGAATTCATGATTAAATGCTTAAAAAGCGACATTTTTACGGAAAAAGTAGAAAATTAATTAGAAATATCAGTCGTATTGTTAGAAACAAGATACTATTGGAAAGGGCTTTTTTTTCTCAATCCGATTGTGTAAACGGCTTATCGATCGGACAATTAGATTTTTTTAAATTAACTAAACTAAAAAAAATGGTGGCAACAAATCACAAGCATTTTAACTTGGCAGACAATCTTGAACGGAAAGAAAAAACATCTGTTGTTCAATGAGGTCACGTGTTTTTGTACTGTGATTAAAAATTACAATTTTCTATTTTCTTCAATGTTTCAAAATTCGCACATTTCAATTAGTATACAATCTTAACACCACAAAACAAACTTGCATTTCAAATTTCATCGATTTTGGTCAATAAACAAAAGATTTACATTTTAATTGCAAATTAAATTTTATCTTTACACGCCTGACATTTTATATTTATCTGACGAAAGAGGATACCAGTTTCAAAACGACACAAATACACTTAAGGTAAAAATATTTCTTTTTCTATTTACTTCCATTAACCGACTACCGTAGATAATGGAATTCGAAATTTCACCTGACTTACACGTTTTGAGGTGTCATGGCGCTGTAATAATTTAAAATTTCAATATTTAAAATTCTAATTATGTTTAATTTTTTTTTTTTTTTTTTTTTTAATATGTCATTCGATACACATTTTAAAGTACGGTTACATTATCAAAAGGGGAATTCGAGATTTCACCCGATTTACACGTTTTGAGGTCTCCTGATTAGGTTTTCTTTTGCATCGCAATAGTGGAATTCGAGATTTCAGCTTATTTACACGTTTTGAGGTCTCCTGAATGGGTTTTCTTTTGTATCTCAGCTGCTAATTAAAATAATTTCATAAGTAATACATCATTTGAAAGCTTTGTTAATTTGGAATTGAATAGTAGATTACAGAAATTCGATATTTCGACATTTTTCCTGATTTAAACGTTTTGAGGTGTCCTGAATGGGTTTCTCTTTTGTCTCAGTTACTAATTAAAAAATTTCATAAGTAATACATCATTTGAAAGCTTTGTTGAGTTGGAATCGAACAGTAGATTACAGAAATTTCTACCGCCAGATCGCGCTGTAATATTTTTAAATTACAATATTTCTATTTCTAATCATGATTAAATTTTTTTTTAATGCGTCATTCGATACACATTTAGAAGTACCTTTACATTATCGAAAATGGAATTCAAGATTTCACCAGATTGACACGTTTTGAGGTCTCCTCAATCAGTTTTCTTTTGTATCTCAACTACTAAATAAAATAATTTCATAAGTAATATATTATTAGAAAGCTTTGTTGATTTGGGATCGAACAGTGGAATACAGAAATTTCTACCGCCAGATGGCGCTGTAATATTTTCAAATTTCAAAATTTCAATTTCTAATCATGATTAAATTATTTTTAATACATCATGCGAAAGATATTTTAAAGTTCTTTTATATTATCGAAAGTTTTCAGCAGACTTACACGTTTTGAGGCGTCCTGATTAGGTGTTCTTTTGCATCTCAGCTAATTGAGTAAGACCTTTCAAAATTGGTATTCGTAGGTTAATTAGAAGGGGTTGAAAGGGTGGGGTAGAAATAGGCGTGCACCGCGCGCAGCGCGCACGGGACTACGCTGCCGAAGGCAGTGGGGACCCGTTCCGACTTTTTAACCGATGCAGGGATGGAACACGGGCGCAGAATTCATACCGGAATCTGTTTAAGAAATTTCTCCACCTATAATATTGTTGATTCGAGAGGTAGAAAATTTTCTTATATTGATAGTGGTATGAATTCTGCGCCCGTGTTCCATCCCTGCCGATGGGAAATAATTTTTTTAATTTTCTTTTCTTAAGAATAAAAATTTGATTTGAGAAGGAATACGTGCGCGCAGCGTGCGTATACCTTCACACGTGCGCGCGCAGCGCGCATGGGTCTGAAGTGCCGAAGGCAGTGGGGACCCGGTGTGATTTTTTACCCGATGAGAAATGATTTTTCTTAGGGGGCACGAAGTGTCAGGGAAGGAATGCGGGCGTGCAGCGCGCGTAATCTTTAACTTGTGCGCGCGCAGCGCGCACGGAACTGCGCTGCCGAAGGCAGTGGGGATCCGGGACGACATTTTACCCGATCAGAAATGATTTTTTTTTTTTTTATTTCTTTTCTTAGGACTAAAAGTTACTGTTAGTGATTGATTAATTATAGTGATTCATTTGAAAATACTGACCCGCTAGCGGGCGAAGCTCGCTAGTTATTATTATTAAAATCTTACGATTCTTAAATATTTCACACAGAAGCGGTTAAAAATTTATAATTTGAATTCTAAAGTATTGGCTCATTTTCGGTAAAGTAATGATGTCTGATTTTCATATGAATCTTAAATCTGAAACTGCTTACCAGAATTAGTGATAATATTAAACGATAAAAATATTTCACAAAGAAAAATATAGAATTAAACGTAGACTGTTCGTACTGGCTGTTTTCGATAACAATAATCGATCGAAAACATATTAATCGTTATAATATAAAGCGGCATTCGTTGTATAAATCCAAGAAAAATTCATTTAGCCTTAACGAAATAATTTTTTGTATAAGTTTAATTCAATAAACTTTTATCCAAATTTTTTGAAATATATTTCTAGGTAAGTTTTACCCATATAATATGAATAAATTTTCCAAATATTATAAGAAGTTGGGTCGTTAAAGAAAATTAAACAGGATAAAGATTTTTCTACAAAAATTATCGAGATTTCTAATCCCTCAAAAGTGCTTTAAACAAAAGTTCGATAGTGTGTGACCTCTGTTAATAGCTAAGTTAATAAAATTCGTGCTTTAATAATTCGTGCTTCGATTTAATCAGTGTTAATACTCCGTGTTCACTATTTTTCAAGGCTTTCCAATATTTTTAATTACATAACTACGTTTTCTCAATATTTATTCTACCTACACTAAGTATTAAAATTACATCTATTTCAAGCTTATTTTAAAATTTAGTCATATATAGAGCATATGATAACTAGTGCTTGCACAATAAGTCACGTAGAAGGCATCATTATTCTAAATACAATTTTAATGGAACGAAATAGAAATCAAG
Source organism: Salticus scenicus (assembly GCA_963930645.1). Classification (NCBI taxonomy): domain Eukaryota; kingdom Metazoa; phylum Arthropoda; class Arachnida; order Araneae; family Salticidae; genus Salticus; species Salticus scenicus. The sequence continues at coordinate 263,120,220 of OZ005654.1, read as the reverse complement.
AGCTGCTTGACTCACACTTATCGCTTTACATTTAAAAGGTACTTAATGGTTTAGGCTTACTGTTAAAGTTGGAGGCGATGTCCCTTTTATGAATACCATCATATATATATATATATAGATAGATAGATAGATAGATATAATATAAAAATCCTGTTAATTAATATTTTCTTTAATAATGATTCAAATTTGTTTTTTGTAAATCGAAATTTTCATTTCCTTTTTTTAAAAATAACCGATAGGAAAATTAATCTTTCTTTTTTTTAGTACTTTAACATATTTCTTTCAAATTGTCTTTTCCCCTCCAGACCAAAAATATCCTTCTAGTTTTAATCCACGCCCTGTCTGAAAAAAAGAAGAAGAAATTATATAATTAGATAGCACTAAACTACACCCTTTTTGATCACGTGACATGACGTCAGTAGGGGAAAAAGTCCCCCGACTCTTCTACTTTTTTTCTCATATAAAAATGTTTGCATTCTTACTATGTTGCCTTTTTTCGTTATGCTATTGTTGAATGACCTTATGTTATATTTTTCTGCATATTGTCGGTACTATACTGACTGTACCATGTAATCTTCTAAAGTATTGTACTGGCTCCTCCCTCTACGAGGGAAACCCCCCGCCTTCTCATAAAATAATAATATGTAAAGCTTCATTAAAGTTTACTTACTGACTGTTTTTGATCACGAAAGTGACTGCTAACATCAAAAGGATGTACCAGATTTACGTTATAAGCCGCGTAGGATTTTTGAGTAAACCAGTCTTTATGAAATTTAAACGTTTATTTTTTGCATTCTTTTATAAACATTAAATATGCTTATAAACAGTTTATTTTTTCTTTCAAGCTGAACTGCCCGAAGGATGTAAGCCTTTAGATGTGAACTATACAGTGTAGTCAAAATCGTTAACCAACATGCGGGAATTTTCAAGTTTTGGATATACACTGCTACATCGTTATGGAATGTGTTCATGGTTCCAGTCTCGAATGGGATATCGAGTGTCAAAAATAACTCATTTCTATTCTACAATGATTCGGTTTTCTGTTCCCTATGAAACTACTTCTGCAGTTGCACTGGCATCAATGTGTCTGCTTCGAGCTAATTTCTGCAAAAGTCCTGTTCTATGTGAGTGTGATAATAGTTTAAGGCATGGAGTAGAAAGAATAGGAGGGGAAAGTCCAATGATGCCCAGCCTTTGAAAGTGGAAGACGATATTTTTGTAAATATTGAGGGCGCTGTAGTCTACTTTCTCCCGGTTTTCCTTGACAGGAATTTTCGGTTTTCGACTGCTTTTGCTGCAAAATAAATAATTATTATTACTAAAAGATATTTTAATCAACACAATTTTATTGTTTTCTCTTTCAACTTTTTTTTTCTTTCTTGCTTATATGTTACGATCTTTTCTTTTCGTTTACTTATCAAACTCCAAGTCCCTTTTTTAATATTTTGCCAAATAGTATACATGTTTTCCATAAAAATTCAAAATAAAGTTAATCCGTGGTTCAAGGTTTTATTCACTATACAGGGGCCATATATTTCACCAGATAAACAACAGAATTCCAACTTATGCAATCATTCATTCAGCGGTGTACATTAAAAATGAAAGTAAATCAAGTCATCTTTCACTAGTGATTTAAGTGCTAATCTTGTAATAAACAGTCACCAAGAATAGAAATAGCGCTGCGTTCTAATAATGCGCAGTGCAGAATAAATTTGTGAAAGATACTGTAGCATTAGTAACACAATTTTTTTTTTTTTTTTTTTTTTTTTTTTTTTTTAGAGTGTGTTAATTTCAATTAGATGTTTTCATATGTTTTTAAAAATATGTTTCAGCATAACAAGTGTTTTTTTTTCCAGGTTATACTATTTTCTCTCTGTTTTTATTATTATTTTTTTAGAATGGATCCATCTCCCTCCCTGTTCCTTTACAAATTCATATTTTATTTCTGAATAAATATTAGTTTTACAGGCAGTTATTAAAATATAAAGAAATACAATTTTTGTTATTTCTTTTTAGAGCAAATATGCAGTGACCTAATAAATATACATTTTTCTTATAATTAAATATTTTGAAAATTTAGTATTAACTGCAGGTGTACATTTTTTTTTTTTTTTTTTTTCATTACTCAAACATTTCTTGTTTAAAAATTATCAATATTATAGTAAAATTAATTATTTGATTGTTTGTGAATATGATATATTTGCATCTGACAGTCTTAAATTCTTCGCAAAAGATCAGTTTTAGGAGATCGGTTTGGCGTGCATTCAATCGGACTCGGAGATCTGCTCCATTGCAGCGTTCATCCGACTTATTCAAAGAAGACGTAAATTTTGGTATCTGTCTTATTTAAAATATATAATATAAAATGTTTGCATAATAATAACTGGTGTAATACAAATATACGACTGCATATTTCTAATTTCATATGATATCTGCATTTTGCCGCTCGCAGCGATAAAGCCCCCGCCTTTTAACCATCTTACGATTGTCTTTACTAAGCAATTTCACTATTGTACAAAGGGCTTTGGATATACATAATTACCATTTACATGTAGCCGTCGTACTAAATTACGGAGGAGAAGTTTAGAGCTTTCATTGATGAGAATAAAATGTAAGTTATTTTAACAGCATTATGCACTGTCTTTTTATTAAAATACCTATGTATAACTCAGGGATCGTAATCTCCGCCTTTTTTTTCAGGACATTGTGAGAAATAAGAAAATTATTCTTTCTTTGCTACCCCCATTTTTATACAATAATTTTTTTATTATTTAATCACAAGGTGTTACTTTAAACATAAATAAAGATTTTCCTTAAGAAAAAGGTGGTGTCTAAATATGCGAACATTTTCCATCCTTGCAAGCGTCCTGAAGAAAAAAAAAAAAAAAAAGAAAGAAAGAAAAATGCGGAAACTATGACTCCTGATAACTGTTAAAGGAAGAACAAAAAGCGGGGCATAATTTTTTTTTCTTTTTTTTTTTTTTTAATTATTTATTAACTCTTCGGGTACATTTCAAGAGTGCGACTCGTCATCTGCTTACTTGGGCGGAGTTACGTCGTAACTCACTTCATCTGAAATTTTGAAAAATTCACGTCATCTGAATTTAAGAAGTAGGCGTTGATGTTTGTGGCACCACCGCCAGTGGGCGTTGATCACAACACTTTCCTGGCGTTTTTTTTATGATATTTTACAACCATACTTATATCATCAATATAAGTATATTCCAAATGAAATGTATTACTTTTACATTATCACACTTTCGCGACCGCTGACGTAGATTCACATCATTTGAAAATCTGTAACTCCGCCAGTGGGCGTTTCTTTTGCAATTTGTATGCTATTTTTTTCTTAACTATATAATCAATATTTGCAATTTTACAATGAAATATACTATGGATACAAATACTTTGATTAGAATGAATAAAATTATAATGTATATCCATTTGTAATATAAATGTGAATACAGAAAATTTTAATCTGAAATATTGTAACATGGGAGAATAACGCCCACAGGTGTACTTACTGTCAAAAATTCAAACTCATGCTGTCGGGAAAGTGTTATTCCATACAGCGACAAATTAAATCCGTCCCATGGGCATAAAAATCTTCAAATAATTCAGTACTCAAAGGGTTAGACAACATTTTTTAGAGTATATTTTTTTTCTTTTTCAGAAACTGAAACATTTTTGTTAATATTCCAGAGATTCCCTAATTATCGTTCTTTCATAAATATTTTTAGTCTTTCCTTAAATGTTCTTAAAAAAAAAAAAAAAAAAAAAAAAAAAAGTTAAGCTTTCTTTCGCCCTTTTGCTTACCAAATAGATTACATTTAGGGCCTTTTTTTTTTTTTTTTTTTTTTATTCTGTTTCTACATTCATAAAGTAAATAAATAAATAGGTAAAAATAAAATAAAATAAATAAATACTACACTTTACATTTTTTTTGTTACTATGCGATGCAGTAAAATAGTATAATAGTTATTACTAGACTGGGAATTATTTTTTTTTTTTAAAAGTAATGTGAATTGGATTGAAGGCATCTACATATTTAAACGAGGCCATCTTTTATTTTTTCATAGTAATAATCATATAAAATCTCATATTTCATATTTGAATTCCGGAGGTTGCGAAAATGCGGTTATATTATGGTTGTATATTTCACTTGTATCTTTATAGAGTTGTCATAGCTGCCAACATTTTAATTTTGCCTGCACATGTTTCGCTCCGTTTTTATTTCGCAACACTCCAGAATTAGTTTTTCCAATGTATTAACACAAATAATTAAGGAAAAATTACTTTAAAAATAATGGTATGAAATAAAGGCGGGGCTAAAAATACTCCGGAATAAATTAAATTTTGGCAGTTATGTGTTGTAAGCATTAAAAGTTTGAAGGTACCATTTTAAAAATCATGTCACAAACGTTTATTTACATCGTTACAAAAATTCGTTTGATTTGTATAATTTAATATTTACGAAATACAATGATGAAATCCAAACAGAATCCATGATAATTTTTGATTCAGGAATATATTTTAAATAAAAAAAAATATTGATAAATTCTTGTTCGAAAAAATTATTAGTTATGACCTGTACTAATTTCTAGATAAAAGTAATCGCAGTGCTGAAAAATACTGATGTGCAAATTAACAGCTAGTTCTAATTAATAATCCTGAATATAGACATAATTTTTCACTTCGAAGCAGCTTAGAAACTATCATTTATTAATTTTCCTATGGGATGACGAAGAAAATCTTAAAATGTACAAGAGAAAATTAAAGAAAATATACTTTTATTATTTTTTTAATTACGTCTATGGGTAAAACTGTATAAAACTACAATGTCAAGCCAAAAAAAGTTCAATTTAAAAATATTGGTGATTGACAGAATTCCCATCCCTTCCGATTTTCGAATACCAATGAATTTTTGTTGAAATATACACTTTATATATTAGGAAAATTCTGTGATTAAATAGCGTAAAATTAATTTTGGAGAAATGGCGATATCAATTAATCGGAAGGGTTGCAGTTTTGGTGAGAGCAATCCAGAATTTTTTTTAATAAGCAAAAGAACCGCCTACAAGCCTTTTTATAGGGCAATACAATAAAAAATTGAGTTGAAAAAAAGTGTCTTAGTATTCATATTTAAACCTTTAATTACAGTTGTCAAAAATACACACCAGTGGTATTTGCTGCGTTTATTGCTGATCATAAAATTGGAATCATTTAAATACTAGCGCTTAACATTATAGCTGCAAACTATTTCGACTTTTGGATATCGGCACGTATGTCGACATTCTAATTAATATTCTGTAGAACTGTTATTACTTGCTTTACTTTTTTAAACTACCTAACAAAACCTGAGTTGATGGCCAACACGAGACCAAGTGTAGGCTGCCATTAGTAACGGCAACTGGTCCACCGGTGGCAAAAGTTAACGGAACCGAAGGGAATCTGTTATGCCGGCAATCAGATGGCCACATTCGACCTATCCACTGCTTGCAGACTGCAGTCAAATGTAAATAAGATCATGGGTCAGTGATGGGTTGCTGCTGGTTGCTAGCAATAGAAGGGAAATAACTAATGGGCCTCTGCTGGCAATCAACAGTAAGATGAAAATTATTAGTGGGCCACACTTGGGCCATATGTTGGCAAACAAAATGTTTTCATATTATTGCTGGCAGTTCTCACTGGGTACAATTTGTGGCATATATGGAATCTTCATATTATTGTTAGCTGCGTTTTTAGAATAGCAGTCTCCAAATGCAATAACGATTAAATAGGAAGCAAAAATGCTTTAAAAAGGTACTGGTGTGAAAAAGAATGTGGGGCTAACAATATTACCGAATTTTAACGCTTTCGCGGCCGCATCCTTTTGTCTTTTTGACAGTAAAGTCGGCCTGTGGGCGTTATTCTCCCAAGTTACAGTATTTCAGAACAAAATTTTCTTTATTCACATTTGTATTTCAAATGGATATACATTATAATTTTTTCTTTCTAATCAAAATATTTGTATCAGTAGTATATTGAATGTAATCCAAAGGAATATTGGATATGATATAGTATATACTTAAGAATAAATAGCGTAGGAATAAATAACGGAATACTTAGGAATAAATAACGTACATGTTGCGAAAGAAATGCCCACTGGCGGAGATTACAGATTTTTAAATGACCTGAATCTACGTCAGCGGTCACGAAAGTGTTAATTTGTATATTTGCAAATATGTTTATGCCGAATACTATGGACATCCAGTGCATCTTGTGACAAATATTATAGTTTTTAAAACTTTCCAGTATCCTTTCCAGTTTTCCAAAATCCTTTGGCGCACTAGCCGGAAAGAGAATGCCAGCACGTACTTAAAAAAAGAAAGAAAAACTTATTTATTTCAATTTGAACATTCAAGACCGCTCTGCAGTCTGAAACAGAAATAGGAGAGAAAATAAAAATAATGGGTCTAACCAAGAACTATAAAAACCAACCCACGACACACACTGTGTCGAAGTCGGTGGATCCAGGAAAAAACGGCACGGAAAAAAGGGCACCCGCAAAAAAGGGCACTTTTCTAATTCGCAAATTGCAAAATAATAAATATCAAATAATGAATTTAAAAAATGACTTTCAAACTACATTCTTAGAAATTTGAATTGGTTTGGTACAACATTCATTTAGTATATATCTCGGGGAAGACGGGGGAGGGGGCCAGGAGCAGATCGAAAGAAAATAATTGTTTTTACAAGATCTCTTACCGATTTTAATGAAAATTTGTATAATCACGTGCAATTTATAAAAAAAATGACAGTAAGTCTCAGGCAAACTTGGGGGTGGGGGGCGTTAAAGTGGGGGGGGGGAGATAAAATTAAAATTATCTTTTATATCCCTGTTTTGCCGATTTAATGATATATTCTATAATTACCACTTACTTTTTATGAAGATCACAATGAGTGCATTATACGGGGGGGGGGCAAGGGGGGAACATTGAAATAGATTTCATTCTTCTTTAAACTACCTTTTTATCGATTCAAAAAACCGTATAATCACGTATAATTTGTGAAAAAATTACAGTAAGTGTCAGACAGACTTTGGGGCTGGGGAGGGGTTAAAGAGAGGGAGGGGCAGATTAAAACAAAATCATATTTTATATCACCATTTTACCGAATTAATGATAAATTATATAACTATCACTTAATTTTTATGAAGATAACAGTTAATGTATTATATACCTGGGAAGGGGGGGGGGGCAAGGGGAGCAGATGAAAATAAAATATATTCTTCTTTAAACTACCCTATTATCGATTAAAAAAAATTGTATAATCACGTATAATTTGTAAACAAATTACAATAAGTGTCAAACATACTTGGAGGGGGAAGGGTAGGAGGGGGAGAGGTGCAGAGGAAAACAAAATGAATTTTTATATTACCATTTTAGCGAATTTAATAATATATTCTATAACTACCACTTAATTTTTATAAAGATTACAATGAGTGTATTCAATACTTGGGTGGGGTGGAGAAAGAGGGTTAGATGGAAATATATTATATACTCCTCTTTAAACTACCCTATGTATAATAATATACATATATAATACTTTGTATAATAACATGAAAAAACCACACCAAGTGTCAGACGTACTTCAGGGGGTGGGGCAGATGAAAGAAAAAGAATTTGTTATATCACCATTTTATCGATTTAATGATATATTCTATAACTATCAATTATTTTTTATGAAGTTCACAAAGAGTGTATTACACATGTGGGGGGGGGGACGCAGATAAAAGTAGAAAATATTATTCTGTAAACTACCGTATAATCGATTAAAAATAAAAACTTTGTATATATACAACTTTCTGCTCATGAAGAAATTTCAGTGAGTTTACACATATCTGGACGAATTGCTACGGGGGGGGGGGGAGAGTGAAGAAAATATTTGTTTTTAACCATGCTACTTATTTATATTAAACTTTGTATGACTACCACTTTCATTTTATTAAAATTATAGTGAAAGTTACCTGTAGTTGATAAGGGGCGGGGGGGGGGGGGTTAGTGGGGGCAAATAAAAAATAAAAAAATCTTTTTAAAAAACACTTATTACCGTTTGTTTTATTGTTTTATTTACATTTTTTGGTAAATATCAGTTAGTAATAATGAAAAATTAGGGGGAGTTACACAAAAATTCAATATATGATATAAATCTGTAAAAACGTTGCTCAAAAATGACATTTCTTCTTTTAATCTGTCTCTTTTGTCCACCCCACCCCCCTCACGTAGAAATAAAGAACTTACGCTCTTGTTGACGCTTAGCATGAGTTTTACAAGGAGAAATTAAGAAAAGTGTCCTTTTTCCGCAATACGGAGAAAAAGGCACTTTTCTTCATCGTTACTTGTAAAATACTTGTTAAACGTGGACGATAGCAAAAATTTTTTGTTTCTACGAGGGGAGGGGAGAGACAGATCAAAGAAAAAAAATCTGTTTTAGAATAATCTTTTACAAATGTTTGATATTAACTTTTAATTAATGTCTGATATTAACAATGTATTGAATTTTTGGATTGCGCAATAAAGGGCTCCGGAAAAAAGGGCACTTTTTTTAATTTTTCTTTGTAAAACTGATTCTAAACATCAACAAGAGTGTAAGTATTTTATATCTACATGGGGGGAAGGACAAAAGAGACAGATTAAAAGAAGAAAATTTTTTTTGAATAATATTTTTACAGATGTAAATCATACATTGAATTTTTGCATACTTCAGTATAATTTTTCATTAATAGTAATTGATACTTATACAAAATGTAAATAAAAAAAAAAAATAAAAAAAAAAAAAAAAACGATAATAAGTGTTGTTTAAAAAGGTTTTTTTATTTTCCATCTGTCCCCTTACCCCACCTCCCTCCCCTTTATCAACTTTAGTTAACTTTCACTATAATTTTAATAAAATGAAAGTGATAGTGGTACAAAGTTTCATATAAGTAGGTAGCATGGTGATATAAAAACAAACATTTTATTCACTCTGCCCCCCCTCCCCATTAGCAAATCGTCCAGATATGTGTATAGTCACTGTAATTTTTCATAAAAAGAAAATTGCGTAGATACAAAGTTTTTTTTAAAATCGACAATGCGGTAGTTTAAAGAATAAACCTTCGTCCCCCTTGTCCCCCCTCCCAAATGTATAATACCCTCATTTTGATCTTCATAAAAAGTAAGTGATAGTTGTAGAGTATATCATTAAAGTCGGTAAAATGGTAATATAAAAAAAATATTTTATTTTTTTCTGTCCCCCCTCTTCTCCCCTCCCCTCAAGTATGTCTGACCTTACTGTGATTTTTTTCACAAATTGTGGTATTATAGAATATATCATTAAAATCGCTAAAATGGGGATAAAAAGAATCACTTTATTTTCCTCTCCCTCTCCCCCCCCTTGTCCCCCCCACACACTAATTATGTCTGACACTTACTGTAGATTTTGAATAAATTATACGTGATTATACAAAAAAAATTTTAATCAATAATAGAGTAATTTAAAGAAGAATATATTTTTTTTTCTATCTACCCCCCTTGCCCCACCCCAGGTATATAATACACTCAATGTGATCTTCATAAAAAGTAAGTGATAGTTATAGAATATATCATTAAAGTCGGTAAAACGGTGATATAATTTTATTTTCCACTGCACCCCCCTCTTTAACACACACCCCCCCCCCCACCACCAATCAAATTTGCCTGACACTTACTGTAATTTTTTTCACAAATTGTACGAGATTATACAAAGCTTCATTAAAATCTGTAAAAGTTTATGTAAAAACAATTGTTTTCTTTCGATCTGCTACTGCCCCCTCCCCCCTCCCCCCTCCCCCTCCCCCACCTTTTTCCCCGAGGTATATACTAAATGAATGTTGTACCAAATCAATTGAAATTTCTATATATGTAATTTGAAAGCCACTTTTTAAATATCATTATTTGATATTTATTATTTTTTGATTTGCGAAATGAAAAAGTTCCCTTTTTTCCGGGATCCGAAGTCTGGACGCGTGCCGAACTGTTAAACAGTGAAATGTCGGTACAAATGTCAAACTCCGACACATGTGTGAAGTATGATACTGGTGTGCCGAACTTCAATACTGTATCTAACTCGGTACCGTATCAAAGCAACGTAGCGACACACTAAAGATGTGTCGACACACTGCGGCGACGCACCGACACATCGGCCATCTCTGCTATAAAAGTTACACTGCGAGTGACTTTCAACTTGCGTAAGTCGGATGAATACTCCAAGGCAGCAGATCTGTGATTGTATGCAATGATAGGCGGAGGTGTTTCTGCTTCTCTTAGAAAAGAAAAGGCGTCTTTGCTAAAGATCAGTTTTAGAAGCAGAACGGCTTGGACACATTACACTGAAAAAAAAAAAAAAAAAAAAAAAAAATCGATATCTGGTACCATTCTTGCAGATTCTTATGTAAAATGACCTCCTGAATCCGAATATGACCCCCATTTTTCCCAATCACCCACCTTTTTCTAGATACAGCCCTTCCCTCATTTTTATCATTGTTTGGTAATTTTATACCCATCAGTTTGATTTGTAGAGGAACGATGATTATTTCAACCGTTAAATGTCTTCTGACCTGCGGATCTACAGAAGTAGAAAGTTCTAAAACACGAACATTTGTAGTAAGAACGAAATTTGATTCGATTTGTGCCCAAAAAACAAAAGAAAATCAATAAAAACAATCAGTTTCTGTATCTTTCTTTATTTTTTTCGCAACATTTCTCTTATTTTTTACATATTCCAGCTTCCAGATTGCCATTTTCTTACCAAAACACCCCAAGTAATATACATTGAAAATATTTTCAAAATGTTGGTCAGTGGAGTAGCCTCAAAGCCCTTGCAAGAAAGTTTGACTGATTCACTGTACGACGTTTGCTTTCAATAACTCCCATGTTAAATGTTTTGTTAAGTAAAATATCCTCCTTTGACATGTGTTAAAGTTCACCACACAAGATCACCACCGTCAAGAATACCATAAAGTTCCCTCTCTAATGACTAAACGTGTACTAAAGGTAGATAACGACTGACGACTACAATGATAAGAGCAATGACCTTTAACACGTGACAAAGTAGGAGATTTTACTGTTCATGTTTTACTGCCCAAAACATTTAACGTGGGAGATATTGAAAAATTTGATATTAACTGCAAGTGTAATTTTTTTTTTTTTTTTTTTTTTTTTCTGATTACTCAAACATTTCTTGTTTAAAAATTATTATTAATATTATACAGTAAATTTAATTATTTGTGAATATGATATATTATTGCATCTGACAGTTTTAATTCTTCTCAAAAGATCAGTTTTAGAAACAGATCGGCTCTGTGTGCATGCAGTCGGATTCGGAGATCTGCTCCATTGGAGCGTTCATCCGACTTATTCAAGTTAGTCGTAATGTAGACTTCGTATCTGTCTTATTTAAAATATATAATATAAAATGTTTACATAATAATAACTGGTGTAACAAATATACGACTGCATATTTCTAATTTCATATGATGTCTGCATTTTGCCGCTCGCAGCGATAAAGCCCCCGCCTTTTAACCATCTTACGATTGTCTTTACTAAGCAATTCCACTATTGTACAAAGGGCTTTGGATATAGTACATAATTACCATTTCGATGTAGCCGTCGTACTAAATTACGGAGGAGAAGTTTAGAGCTTTCATTGATGAGAATAAAATGTAAGTTATTTCAACAGCATTATGCACTGTCTTTTTATTAAAATACCTATGTATAACTCAGGGATCGTAATCTCCGCCTTTTTTTCAGGACATTGGGAGAAATAAAAAAATTATTCTTTCTTTGCTACCCCCATTTTTATACAATAATTTCTATACTATTTAATCACAAGGTGTTACTTTAAACATAAATAAAGATTTTCCATAAGAAAAAGGTGGTGTCTAAATATGAGAACATTTTTCATCCTTCAAAGCGTCCTGAAGAAAAAAAAAAAAAAAAAAAAAAATGCGGAAACTATGATCGCTGATAACTGTTAAAGAAAGAACAAAAAGCGGGGCATATTTTTTTTTTTTTTTTTGGGGGGGGGGGGAGGCTTTAATAGCTAGCATATGTGATCCCTCTTGTAATTAACGAAATATTTCTTTCTTTTCTTTTACGTTCTTTTTTTTTTTTTTTTTTTTTTATTAACTCTTCGGGTACATTTGACGAGTGCGACTCGTCATCTGCTTACTTGGGAGGAGTTACAGTGGACGAATCTAACTCGTCCACCGTAACTCACGTCATCTGAAATTCTGAAAAATTCACTTCATCTGAATTTAAGAAGTAGGCGTTGATGTTTGTGGCACCCTCGCCAGTAGGCGTTGATCACAACACTTTCCTGGCGTTTTTTATGATATTTTACAACCATACTTATATCATCAATATAAGTATATTCCAAATAAAATGTATTACTTTTACATATTAACACTTTCGCGACCGCTGACGTAGATTCACATCATTTGAAAATCTGTAACTCCGCCAGTGGGCGTTTCTTTTGCAATTTGTATGCTATTTTTTCTTAACTATATAATCAATATTTGCAATTTTACAATGAAACTAGCTGACCCGACAAACGTTGTTTTGTCATATAAATTATTTCTAGAGAATATTTTGCTAGAAAAAAATAACTAACTTATTGTAAGTGTGTAAGGATGTGGTATATAAGTGGAAGATGTATGGAGCGCTATGAACGGTGAAAGAATATAAAAGTAACAAAACACCAATCATTTATTTTTTCAATTTATTAAAATTGATTGTTTAAAATTATATACATATCGCTACTTATAACAATATTACTAAAAAACAATATCATTCCCTTAATGCAACAGAGTGTACAATATTTTTTGTTATCCCATCTTTCGCCAATACAAACAAACTGGATGGTTTGCCCACTCGAAATTGTCCGTGTGAAAAACATGATGTGCTCAAATCTAAGCCACATACAGACATCGTTTGGCCCTGAGACTTATTGATAGTCATTGCAAATGCCAATATAATTGGAAATTGAGGGCGTTTAAATTGAATTGGCACATCTGTGGGTATAATAGGAATTCGCAGTAGTAATATATTTTCACCTCGGAATTTGTCATTTAAAATGATGGCTTCGATAACATTTTTCATTAATTTTTTTATGACTAATCGCGTGCCGTTGCACAACCGTGGTGGGTTCAAATTACGAAGCAAAATAACCGGAGATCCAACCTTCAGTTGTAAAATATGCGGTGGCATGCCTGGTAAATCCAATGAGTTTAAAATCTTTGTTGGATAATTTACAGCTTCGGTGGCATCGCAAACTGTATCATTAGATTTGTATGACACCAAGTCTCCTGGTAACAAATGTTGTATCTTGAGATTCAATTCGTTGACGTCCACATTTTTTGCTGCTAAAATTGCTCTTTCTGCCAGCCACTCATGATTTGTGTATCGTCTGTGTACATCGGGAAATATCTGGTCAATAAGAGCATCTTGAGAATCAATGATTGTGCAGAAATCGGTCGGTAATTTTATGCATCCAGTTTCATCTGTAGTAACTTTTCCATCGCCGATATCTAACAATTGTTTTGAGAATGTTTCAGCGGATGGATCTTGAAGCTTTTGAACGCACAAATTTACTTTCAGTTGTACTTTTTCAACATTACGCTACAATGACGATGATTTTAAGCACGCGTTGATCTCATCAGCGTATGGTGAACGCGGAATAACGGGAAGTGCTTGTCTGAAATCACCTGAAAAGAGTAACAGAGTGCCGCCAAATAGTTTGTCGTTGTTTTTTATATCTTTCAATGTCCTGTTCGACGCCTCAATCGAATGTTTGTGTGCCATAGTGCATTCATCCCAGATAAGAATTTTACACTATTTCAGCACTGTGGCCATGGACGATTGTTTTTTTATGTTGCACACTGCGTCTGGGTTATTTTGAATATTTAGTGGCAGTTTAAATAATGATTGAGCTGTTCTGCTTCCATCCAATAAAGTTGCTGCAATGCCAGATGATGCAACAGCCAATGCGATGCCATTATTTGATCGTATTTCGGCGAGAATTAGCGAAAAAAGGAATGTTTTTCCAGTTCTACCTGGTGCCCCCCCCCCCCAAAAAAAAAAAAAAAGAATCCACTTTGTCCTGCCAAAACTGCGAGCATGATGCGGTCGTAAGTGGTTCTTTGTTCTTCATTCATTAGTGGGACATTGCGAGCAACAACCGCTGCCATTTCTACAGTATTGTATTGTAGTTCACGATTCAATTCAGTGCTTATTAAATCAGATGCATTTCGATTTGTTGAATGCATACCAAAATGACTGAGTGGTAAGTTGGCAATGATAATGCAAAGATTTCAATAGCAATCAATGCTTCATTGTACATAGCGTCACTGAATACTATCGTTAGATCGTTGCACCGTGAAAGATGTTGATGCAATATAACATCAGTCATTGAATCTTTGTGATTATCCCATAATGTCTCTGCTCGGGCCGGGAAACATGTAGTCAACACTATAGCGAATAGTAGACGAATTTGTTTTGCTGTACAGTTCAGTCCTACTTCAGCAAGCATACACTCCCACTGGTTGTCGTCTTCCAGCAAGCCGAGTGCATGGCATGCTTCTTTATATGTTGGATACTGTTGTCCATTCACCTTACGTAAATCTTGAAATGACAAAGGGCCGATGACATTAACCAATAACAGTCGAAGATAAAAGCACTCAGTCTGCCTTGGATTGACTGTAAATACTCGTCCCAAGGTGTTTGATTTGAATAAACCGGGACATGCATCAATCGGCGTGCCTTGCTTGCGGGGCATCCATTTTTTTGTTGGAGCCCATGTGAAATAGCGTGGTACTTCTGAATAGAGTAATGTCCGTGCAAAAGCACCAAAAGCATCCGCACGATTACACAATTTAAAAAATTCGGTGAGTGTAGTTTTTAGTGGATTTATAGCACGATCAATCGCTGTCTCGCTCGTGAAATATACGCGCTGGCCATTTTCAAGATGGGCGGCTAAATGAAGAACTGCTGGATCCCGTTCATGAATTGGGAAACCAAAGATACGCCAAACAGCTTCATTGGAGCTGACGTACCGGCCAATTTGGTAAAGTGTTATTTCATCGTTGTTATTCACCGGAGGAGCATTCACATTGGTATTTTCAACTCGACATACAGCTATATCACTGCCTTTATTCACATACTTGCAAATGTATTTGATGCTCTTCACTGAACTGCAGAACTGAACATTAATATGAGCACCAAAAATAAATTAAAAAAACTGGCGTACAGACAATAGCAAGAAATTCAAACTTCTTCACACACCATAAATTTTAAATCAGCACAACCGGTTTCGAAAGGACGTAGCCTTTCTTCATCAGGTGCAAACACGTGCAACTGCCTTGGAGGCAAAAGCAAGACTGAAAGCAGGACAAAATCCAGAGGGGGAGGAGCAACACAAAAAACCAATAAGAAGCAACATGCAGGACAGGACCAATCAGAGAGTTTAATTATTTAATTGAATTAAACAAAGTGATAAAATTGTCAAT
Source organism: Salticus scenicus (assembly GCA_963930645.1). Lineage (NCBI taxonomy): Eukaryota > Metazoa > Arthropoda > Arachnida > Araneae > Salticidae > Salticus > Salticus scenicus. Next base: position 263,104,658 of record OZ005654.1, on the reverse strand, counting down.
GAAAAATCTGATTCCACTTTGCTGTCTACAGCCTGGAAAAATTTGTTTAATTCAATTAAATAATTTCCTTCATTATGTTTATAACATCATATTAGTTATAATAAAATAATTCTAATTTAAATAAAAATAATAATAATTAATGGATAAATTTTATTAAATTTACTTATTAGTTTAATATTATTGAAAAAAAAATAATTATTGTTTACTCCTTTCCTCCCTCCTCATTTTGTGGTGTGTGTGTACGTGTGTTCCTCTCTGTTTGGTCCTGTCCTGCATGTTGCTTCCTATTGGTTGTTTGTGTTGCTCCTCCCCCTCTGGATTTTGTCCTGCTTTCAGTCTTGCTTTTGCCTCCAAGGCAGTTGCACGTGTTTGCACCTGATGAAGAAAGGCTACGTCCTTTCGAAACCGGTTGTGCTGATTTAAAATTTATGGTGTGTGAAGAAGTTTGAATTTCTTGCTATTATTATGAGCACTGAATGTTTTGCTCAGCAGAGGCGAATATGGGACCACCCAACGGTTATCAATGTCAATATCTATATTGTTGACATAGATGACCGCCATAGATGATAAGATTGTCCGCCATTATCGGGATTTCTTCGACGATATATTGGATATTCGTCAACATTTGTGATCGTGAAATTTTTCGGAAAACTTTTAGTACATTTTCCATCTGCACAAATAATAATGGCCAAAAAATTCATTTTTCATTTTAACATAAAATAACTCCGTCGGATATTGACGAATTTTTTAAAAGAATATACCATTTTAACTAATTTTAACATTTTAACAATATTAACGTTGAAAAAATATTTTAAACACTTACGGTTAAAAATTCATATTTCATTTCAACATTAAATAAATTCCGACATCGTGCTTACGATTCTAAAATATTAACTTTGAAAAAATATTTTAAACACTTCGTAAGATACGGTTAAAAATTCATTTTTCATTTCAACATTAAATAAATTCTGACATCGTGTTTACGACAACTCACGCCATCTAGGTGGACAAGTTGTTGAAAGAGTTGGTTAAAAATTAATTAAGAAAGAACTAATTAAGTTACAACTTTCATTTGTAAATCTAAACCATTCTCGAATCCACCTGAAGACACACAAAAAATTTCATTAAACTCAGTCCAGCCGTTTAGGAGGAGATCAGTGACATACACACGCACAAAAGAAATATATATATAAAGATGTACTATGGATACAAATACTTTGATTAGAAAGAATAAAATTATAATGTATATCCATTTGTAATATAAATGTGATACAGAAAATTTTAATCTGAAATATTGTAACATAGGAGAATAACGCCCACAGGTGTACCTTACTGTGAAAAATTCAAACTCATGCTGCCGGGAAAGTGTAATTCCATACAGCGACAAATTAAATCCGTCCCATGGGCATAAAAATCTTCAAATAATTCAGTACTCAAAGGGTTAGACAACATTTTTAAGAGTATATTTTTTTTCTTTTTCAGAAACTGAAACATTTTTGTTAATATTCCAGAGATTCCCTAATTATCGTTCTTTCATAAAAATTTTTAGTCTTTTCTTAAATGCTCTTAAAAAAAACAACAAAAAAAAAAAAAAAAAAAAAAAAAAAAAAACTAGTTGGCATAGGTGGACTCTGCTCAGTTCCCCATCATATTTATGTTCTCAGAAATTTCTAGTGCGAGACATATTATAATCATGTTAAAAGAAATGAATTTGACCAATGCTTGATGACAGAATGAAATCCCCGCCTAATAGGCTATCCATCATTCACTTGGGTATAATTATCTTATTCTAATTTATTAATTTATTTTATCAGGGTCAATTCTGTTGTTTAGTTTTCATGCTACTATTTCCAATGCAATAAACCTCAAAATTCATATATATATGAAAAATTTACAATTTCGCTATGTTGATAAAATCGTAAATTACGAATAATTTACGAAAATTTCCTAGTAGAATATTTGTTTTCAATCATGTTCAAACAAATATAATAAACTTAATTTTGAAGTTTTCTAATGTATTTAGGATCCTCAAAATGGAAGTTTATGATCAATATGCCTTATTCTGACACGTTAAGTAAATCGTAAATTCCAAATAACTTACGAATTTTTTTTAATTGGAAAAATCATAGTCTATGATATTCATGCCAGTATCCTAAATAATATTTCGAAAGTGGTTTGACAACTTTACGCTGAAAATATCCATCAAGATTGACGTTTATGTGAAATTTTGCTCTATACTGCCATGTTAAGAAATTCGTAAATTTCCAGTAACTTGCGAAATTTTAAAAGTAGCATATTTATAGTCACTGATGTTCACTCCGGCATTAAAACTGATATTTTAAAACTGATCTGACATTTTTACAGTAAAAAGTTTTCATTTAATGCACGTTTAAGTGAATTTTTGTCCTATTCTCCCATGTTAAGAAAATCGTAAATTTCTAATAACTTACGAAGTTTTTAAAATCGAATGTTGCAAATGAATAGGGTTCTTGCCAGTGTCGAAAGTAATATTTTAAAACTGATCTGACCTCTCTGCGACAATTTATTCTTGAGATATCGTGTACACAGACTAACAAACTAACGGACTGACCCACTAACAGACTAACATACTAACAGACTAAGAGACACCCTACAGACAGACACCATAGAAATTTTGTCCTTTTCGGATTCCTCACACCTGAAAACGTGTAGAAAAGTAAAAAAACCGAGGTCGAAAATTTTCACGATTACCTAAGTTCCCCATACCTATAGTATGATGGGGAACAAAAAAAACTAGTTGGCATAGGTGGACTCTGCTCAGTTCCCCATCATATTTATGTTCTCAGAAATTTCTAGTGCGAGACATATTATAATCATGTTAAAAGAAATGAATTTGACCAAAGCTTGATACAGTGACAGAATGAAATCCCCGCCTAATAGGCTATCCACCGTTCACTTCGATATATTTATCTTATTCTAATCTATTAATTTATTTTATCAGGGTCAATTCCGTTGTTTAGTTTTCATGCTACTATTTCCAATGCAATAATCCTCAAAATTCATATTTATATGAAAAATTTAAAATTCCGCTATGTTGATAAAATCGTAAATTACGAATATTTTACGAAATTTTCCTAGTAGAATATTTGTATTCAATTATGTTCAAACAAATAGCATAAACGTAATTTTGAAGTTGTCTAATGTATTTAGGATCCTCAAAATGGAAGTTTGTGCTCAATCTTGCCTTATTCTGACATGTTAAGTAAATCGTAAATTCCAAATAACTTACGAATTTTTTAATTGGAAAAATCATAGTCTATGATATTCATGCCAGTATCCTAAATAATATTTCGAAAGTGATCTGACATCTTTACAATGAAAATATCCCTCAAGATTGACGTTTATGTGAAATTTTCTCTATTCTGCCATGTTAAGAAATTCGTAAATTTCCAATAACTTACGAAATCTTTATATTGGAAAATTCATAGTCATTAATATTCATGCCCGTGTCCTAAATAATATTTCAAAAGAAGTCTGACATCTTTACGATGAAAATATCTCTCAAAATTGACGTTTATGTGAAATTTTGCCCTATACTGTCATGATAAGAAATTCGTAAATTTCCAATAACTTGCGAAATTTTCAAAGTAGCATATTTATAGTTACTGATGTTCATTCCGGCATGAAAACGGATATTTTAAAACTGGTCTGATCTTTTTACAGTAAAAAGTTTCCATTTAATGCACGTTTAAGTGAATTTTTGTCCTATTCTCACATGTTAAGAAAATCGTAAATTTCTAATAACTTACGAAGTTTTTAAATTCGAATGTTGCAAATGAATAGGGTTCTTGCGAGTGTCGAAAGTAATATTTTAAAACTAATCTGACCTCTCTGCGACAAATTGTTCTTGAGATATCGTGTACACAGTCTAACAAACTAACGGACTGACCCACTAACGGACTAACACACTAACGGACTAACACACTAACAGACACCCTACAGACAGACATCATAGAAATTTTGTCATTTTCGGATTCCTCACACCTCAAAACGTGTAGAAAAGTAAAAAAAACGAGGTCGAAAATTTTCACGATTACCTAAGTTCCCAATACCTATAGTATGATGGGGAACTAAAAAAGTTAAGCTTTCTTTCGCCCTTTTGCTTACCAAATAGATTACATTTAGGGCCTTTTTTTTAATCCTGTTTCTACATTCACAAAGTAAATAAATAAATAGGTAAAAATAAAATAAAATAAATAAGTACTACACTTTACATTTTTTTGTTACTATGCGATGCAGTAAAATAGTATAATAGTTATAACTAGACTGGGAACTATTTTTCTTTTTAAAAAGTAATGTGAATTGGATTGAAGGCATCTACATATTTAAACGAGGCCATCTTTTATTTTTTCATAGTAATAATCATATAAAATCTCATATTTCATATTTGAATTCCCGAGATTGCGAAATTGCGGTTATATTATGGTTGTACATTTCACTTGTATCTTTATAGAGTTGTCATAGCTGCCAACATTTTAATTTTGCCTGCACATGTTTCGCTCCGTTTTTATTTCGCAACACTCCAGAATTAGTTTTTCCAATGTATTAACACAAATAATTAAGGAAAAATTACTTTAAAAATAATGGTATGAAATAAAGGCGGGGCTAAAAATACTCCGGAATAAATTAAAATTTGGCAGCTATGTGTTATAAGCATTAAAAGTTTGAAGGTACCATTTTTAAAATCATGTCACAAACGTTTATTTACATCGTTACAAAAATTCGTTTGATTTGTATAATTTAGTATTTACGAAATACAATGAAGAAATCCAAACAGAATCCATGATAATTTTTGATTCAGGAATATATTTTAAATAAAAAAAAATATTGATAAATTCTTGTTCGAAAAAATTATTAGTTATGACCTGTACTAATTTCTAGATAAAAGTAATCGCAGTGCTGAAAAATACTGATGTGCAAATTAACAGCTAGTTCTAATTAATAATCCTGAATATAGACATAATTTTCACTTCGAAGCAGCTTAGGAACTATCATTTATTAATTTTCCTATGGGATGACGAAGAAAATCTTAAAATGTACAAGAGAAAATTAAACAAAATATACTTTTATTATTTTTTTAATTACGTCTATGGGTAAAACTGTATAAAACTACAATGTCAAGCCAAAAAAAAGTTCAATTTAAAAACGTTGGTGAATGACAGAATTCCCATCCCTTCCGATTTTCGAATATCAGTGAATTTTTGTTGAAATATACACTTTATATATTAGGAAAATTCTGTGATTAAATAGTGTAAAATTAATTTTGGAGAAATGGCGATATCAATTAATCGGAAGGGTTGCAGTTTTGGTGAGAGCAATCCAGAATTTTTTTTTAATAAGCAAAAGAACCGCCTACAAGCCTTTTTATAGGGCAATACAATAAAAAATTGAGGAGAAAAAAAGTGTCTTAGTATTCATATTTAAACCTTTAATTACAGTTGTCAAAAATACACACCAGTGGTATTTGCTTCGTTTATTGCTGATCATAAAATTGGAATCATTTAAACACTAGCCCTTAACATTATAGCTGCAAACTATTTCGACTTTTGTATATCGGCACGTATGTCGACATTCTAATTAATATTCTGTAGAACTGTTATTACTTGCTTTACTTTTTTAAACTACCTAACAAAACCTGAGTTGATGGCCAACACGAGGCCAAGTGTAGGCTGCCATTAGTAACGGCAACTGGTCCTCCGGTGGCAAAAGTTAACGGAGCCGAAGGGAATCTGTTATGCCGGCAATCAGGTGGCCACATTCGACCTATCCACTGCTTGCAGACTGCAGTCAAATGTAAATAAGATCATGGGCCAGTGATGGGTCGCTGCTGGTTGCTAGCAATAGAAGGGAAATAACTAATGGTCCTCTGCTGGATATCAACAGTAAGATGAAAATTATTAGTGGGCCACACTTGGGCCATATGTTGGCAAACATAATGTTTTCATATTATTGCTGGCAGTTCTCACTGGGTACAATTTGTGGCAAATATGGACCTCTTCATATTATTGTTAGCTGTGTTTTCAGAATAGTAGTCTCCAAATGCAATAACGATTAAATAGGAAGAAAAATGCTTTAAAAAGGTACTGGTGTGAAAAAGAATGTGGGGCTAACAATATTACCGAATTTTAACGCTTTCGCGGCCGCATCCTTTTGTCTTTTTGACAGTAAAGTCGGCCTGTGGGCGTTATTCTCCCAAGTTACAGTATTTCAGAACAAAATTTTCTTTATTCACATTTGTATTACAAATGGATATACATTATAATTTTTTTCTTTCTAATCAAAATATTTGTATCAGTAGTATATTGAATGTACAAAAAAGAATATTGGATATGATATAGTATATACTTAAGGAATAAATAACGTACATGTTGCGAAAGAAATGCCCACTGGCGGAGATTACAGATTTTTAAATGACCTGAATCTACGTCAGCGGTCACGAATGTGTTAATTTGTATATTTGCAAATATGTTTATGCCGAATACTATGGCCATCCAGTGCATCTTGTGACAAATATTATAGTTTTTAAAACTTTCCAGTACACTAGCAGAAATATGTGAAGGCCGAAAGTGAACGAGAAAATCCTTTGGCGCACTAGCCGGAAAGAGAATGCCAGCACGTATTTAAAAAAAGAAAAAAAAACTTATTTATTTCAATTTGAACATTCAAGACCGCTCTGCAGTCTGAAACAGAAATAGGAGAGAAAATAAAAATAATGGGTCTAACCAAGAACTATAGTTCGACTTTCATGAGTTGGCACCTGTCAATCATGCGTGACGTAGGCAGCGACGGTTCTATCACCTTGAAATCGGTTGAGGGAGGAAAGGAGGTCATCTGCTATGTTTACAAGTTTTGCGACATTTTGGCGATTTTTTTTTATAATTATTATTATTTATGTATTTATTTCCAAATTAAGAGAACGTCTGGACAAATTAAGAGAACGTCTGGATATTATAAAAGTAATATTTCTTCATTTCTCTTTTTTAAATCATTTTTTAAAAAAAGAAGAAAAATGATTGTTTATTTTAAAAATCGAATAAAGAATTACACTTCAAAAATTAGATTTCTACAAAATTTGATTTTTTTTTTTTTTTTTTTTTTTTTTTTAATATTTAGACCGAATACGTAGAAATTTAAAGTCATCATAACAATAATATACGAAATTATCTCATTTATTTATAATTGATGTGAATGCAAATATTCTGAGAGCTATTGTACATAATACTGTAAATTATGTGTACAGCCCAATTTACTTTAATAAATTTCCCCATTTGTTCATTCAATGTTTTAGAAAAAGATTTCTTAATTAAACAAAAAAAAAGTATTATTATTTTTTTTTTCCAATTTTTATTTTTAAATCTTTTCAAACAAAATTAAGAAGTGTTAATGACTTTGTGTCGTCTGTCTATTAGTCCTAAAGATAACTTTACTAAATATGCTTGGGTAATCATATATTAGATATATTACGGTAGGGCATTAAATCATACCTAATGAAAAAAAAAAAAAAAAAAAAAAAAAAAAAAAAACCTTTTAAGTGCATTTTAACAACTACTTTAGCGTAAATACCTCGAAATTTGTTATAAGAGACTAACTGTTATAACTGTTATAAGAGAATATCTGTTGACAATGGATTTGATCTCAGAGTCTCCAACTCTGAATACTGAACTTCCCAGCAGCTAGTGGGGAGTCAATAAATTCAAATACATTATGCGATGAAAGTGAAAATTGTTCGAAACATTTTAAGCTGTAATTTATTATTATTATTAACCTATATCTTTAATATTTAATGCGCTATACATGATGCATATATTTTCTTAAACAATGTACGGAACAACGGGATTGCAGAAATGCATTCTAATTTGTACTTTGTGTTTAAAAGTAAGACTATTAAAGTCTCTTTCTTTGAAATAGAAATTAAAGTGAGTAGACTGGCAGTAATTTATAAACTATAATAGCAGCACGATTTTTCTTTCTTATTTAAATGCATTGCTAACAGCATCTTTATTTAAATACAGTATTAGTGCCTATCGAAAATGCAAGCATAAGTTAAGGTTTGTTGTTGTAATTATTTATTTGGTCATTAATTTTTTAATGTTAACACATGTTCTTTTTAACAAGCGAAACGGGATTTCAGCTGGCGAGAAGTAAAAACTATTGGCTTGATGCTATTCTCATAGCAACCTTATTTTCCTCCCACCCATTCATTCTTTTGAAATCGCGCGCCCCTTCCTTAACCCCTTAACGCGCGGTGTCCTTGCTGCGAGGACGCAAAATTTAAGATCCACCTGCAAAAATTCATCCCGGAAACTTTTTAGCAAAAATTTACGTTTATAACATATCAGAAAAGGCCGGTTTTTTTAACCTTAAAATTTAAAATTTCTTTTAGTTTAATTTAGTTCATGAATTCCGGTGGCAGTATAATTTAAATGATCTGGATTGTCTTGCGCCGCAAAGGGTTAAAGTAAACTCTTCTAAAAAGAGGAGGGACAAAGGGCCATCTCGTGAAAGGTGAACTATACCAACCCACGACACACACTGTGTCGAATTCGGTGGATCCAGGAAAAAACGGCACGGAAAAAAGGGCACCCGGAAAAAAGGGCACTTTTCTAATTCGCAAATTGCAAAATAATAAATATCAAATAATGAATTTAAAAAATGACTTTCAAACTACATTCTTAGAAATTTCAATTGGTTTGGTACAACATTCATTTAGTATATATCTCGGGGAAGACGGGGGAGGGGGCCAGGAGCAGATCGAAAGAAAATAATTGTTTTTACAAGATCTCTTACCGATTTTAATGAAAATTTGTATAATCACGCGCAATTTATGAAAAAAATGATAAGTGTCAGGCAAACTTGGGGGTGGGGGGACGATAAAGTGGGGGGGGCAGAGAAAATTAAAATAATCTTTTATATCCCTGTTTTGCCGATTTAATGATATATTCTATAATTACCACTTACTTTTTATGAAGATCACAATGAGTGCATTATACGGGTGGGGGGGGCAAGGGGGGAACATTGAAATAGATTTAATTCTTCTTTAAACTACCCTTTTATCGATTCAAAAAATCGTATAATCACGTATAATTTGTGAAAAAATTATAGTAAGTGTCAGACAGACTTTGGGGGGTGGGGAGGGGTTAAAGAGAGGGAGGGGCAGATTAAAATAAAATCATATTTTTATATCACCATTTTACCGAATTAATGATAAATTTTATAACTATCACTTAATTTTTATGAAGATAACAGTTAATGTATTATATACCTGGGAAGGGGGGGGGGCAAGGGGAGCAGATGAAAATAAAATATATTCTTCTTTACACTACCCTATTATCGATTTAAAAAAAATTGTATAATCACGTATAATTTGTAAAAAAATTACAATAAGTGTCAAACATACTTGGAGGGGGAAGGGTAGGAGGGGGGAGAGGTGCAGAGGAAAACAAAATGAATTTTTATATTACCATTTTAGCGAATTTAATAATATATTCTATAACTACCACTTAATTTTTATAAAGATTACAATGAGTGTATTATATACTTGGTTAGGGGGGGGCGAGGAAGAGGGTTAGATGGAAATACATTATATACTCTTCTTTAAACTACCCTATTATAGATTTAAAAAAAAAAAAAAAAAAGCTTTGTACATACATAATACTTTGTATAATAACATGAAAAAACCACACCAAGATTCAGACGTACTTCAGGGAGGGGGTATGGGGCAGATGAAAGTAAAAGGATTTGTTATATCACCATTTTATCGATTTAATGATATATTCTATAACTATCAATTATTTTTTATGAAGTTCACAAAGAGTGTATTACACATCTGGGGGGGGGGGGCGCAGATAAAAGTAAAAAATATTATTCTGTAAACTACCGTATAATCGATTAAAAATAAAAACTTTGTATATATACAACTTTCTGCTTATGAAGAAATTTCAGTGAGTTTACACATATGTGGACGAATTGCTACGGGGGGGGAGAGTGAAGAAGATATTTGTTTTTAACCATGCTACTTATTTATATTAAACTTTGTACGACTACCACTTTCATTTTATTAAAATTATAGTGAAAGTTACCTATAGTTGATAAGGGGCAGGGGGGGGGGGGAGTGGGGGCAAATAAAAAATAAAATAATCTTTTTAAAAAACACTTATTACCTTTTGTTTTATTGTTTTATTTACATTTTTTGGCAAATATCATTTAGTATTAACGAAAAATTAGAGGGAGATACACAATATTCAATATATGATTTAAATCTGTAAAAAAGTTGCTCAAAAATGACATTTCTTCTTTTAATCTGTCTCTTTTGTCCACCCCACCCCCCTCACGTAGAAATAAAAAACTTACGCTCTTGTTGATGCATAGCATGAGTTTTACAAGGAGAAATTAAGAAAAGTGTCCTTTTTTCCGCAATCCGGAGAAAAAGGCACTTTTCTTCATCGTTACTTGTAAAATACTTGTTAAACATGGACGAAAGCAAAAATTTTTTGTTTTTACGAGGGGAGGGGAGAGACAGATCAAAGAAAAAAAAATCTGTTTTAGAATAATCTTTTACGAATGTTTGATATTAACTTTTAATTAATGTCTGATATTAACAATGTATTGAATTTTTGGATTGCGCAATAAATGGCTCCGGAAAAAAGGGCACTTTTTTTAAATTTTTCCTTGTAAAACTGATTCTAAACATCAACAAGAGTGTACGTATTTTATATCTATATGGGGGGAAGGACAAAAGAGACAGATTAAAAGAAGAAAATTCTTTTTTGAATAATATTTTTACAGATGTAAATCATACATTGAATTTTTGCATACTTCAGTATAATTTTTCATTAATAGTAATTGATACATATGCAAAATGTAAATAAAAAAAAAACAAAAAAAAAAAAACGATAATAAGTGTTGTTTAAAAAGGTTATTTTATTTTCCATCTGTCCCCCTACCCCATCCCCCCTCTCCCTTATCAACTTTAGTTAACTTTCACTATAATTTTAATAAAATGAAAGTGATAGTGGTACAAAGTTTCATATAAGTAGGTAGCATGGTGATATAAAAACAAACATTTTCTTCACTCTGCCCCCCCTCCCCCCTTAGCAAATCGTCCAGATATGTGTACAGTGACTGTAATTTTTCATAAAAAGAAAATTGCGTAGATACAAAGTTTTTTTAAAATCGATAATGCGGTAGTTTAAAGAATAAACCTTCGCCCCCTTGTCCCCCCCCACAAATGTATAATACCCTCATTTTGATCTTCATAAAAAGGAAGTGATAGTTATAGAGTATATCATTAAAATCGGTAAAATGGTAATATTAAAAAAATATTTTTTTTTTCTGTCCCCCCAATTCCCCCCTCCCCTCAAGTATGTCTGACCTTACTGTGATTTTTTTTCACAAATTGTACTCTATTATACAAAGTTTTTCTTTAAATAGATAATAGTGCAGTTTAAAGAAGAATATATTTTATTTCCATCGGTCCCCCTTGCCCCCCCCCCCAGGTATATAATACACTCATTGTATTCTTAATGAAAATTAAGTGGTATTATAGAATATATCATTAAAATCGCTAAAATGGTGATATAAAGAATCACTTTATTTTCCTCTCGCTCTCCCCCCCCCTTGTTCCCCCCCCCACACACACACACACTAAGTATGTCTGACTCTTACTGTAGATTTTTAATAAATTATACGTGATTGTACAAAAAAAATTTTAATCAATAATAGAGTAATTTAAAGAAGAATATATTTTTTTTTTCTATCTGCCCCCCTTGCCCCACCCCAGGTATGTAATACACTCAATGTGATCTTCATAAAAAGTAAGTGATAGTTATAGAATATATCATTAAAGTCGGTAAAACGGTGATATAATTTTATTTTCCACTGCACCCCCCTCTTTATCACCCCCCTCACCAATCAAATTTGCCTGACACTTACTGTAATTTTTTTTCACAAATTGTACGAGATTATACAAAGCTTCATTATGATCTGTAAAAGTTTATGTAAAAACAATTGTTTTCTTTCGATCTGCTACTTTAGAGTAATTTTCTTCCTATTTAATCGTAATTGCATTTGGAGAATAGCTGCTATCACACGTACTCTTATACGATCAGCTGTATCAAATACTCTCTCCCGAAACCACCTGAGACAGGTTTTTTGAGAGGCAAACGGTCGAAAACGTATCGTTTGATAGTTTCCCTCTCCTACCTTTGTCAGTGACGAACTTATGACTGACTAAATCTCCTATGCTAGATGTTGGCTCGTATTGAACCAATCGGAGTGCGAGAAAATCAGAGTACGTTTAAAACATTAAATAGCGAGCGATTAGTCACCAATTGTTACCGTCTTAAAATTAATTAATTTCAGTCTTCAAAATAACCCCACTACCGAATGCCCGATTATTTGCAGAGGTAACGGCGTATAGTTCAGAAGGTAGGGTCTTCCGTGTGATAGCTGCTTTGCTCTAAAACTTTAAGGTCAGGACAAAGAACACTACGAATATTAATTAGGATGTTGGCAAGTATGCATAAATGTATGTACAGTCGGCAAAAGAAAAAAAAAAGTAAAACGTCACCCCCCAATAAATTTCGCCACAAGTTGTTGTAGAAACATGTGGTTGGTACCAATCGATTTGTAATAACGTCTAGTTTATAATGGTATAGTTTGATTTTGCTTAAGAGGCCGTCTACATATTAAAACTGGCATCAACTTCATTTTTTTCAACAGTAAACAGTAACCCCCATTTTTTATAATTTATTTGAATTCTTTGGTTCAAATCATCGGGGAAAATGGTATAGTGTATATATTTTGCTCAATTTTTCATAGAGTTATAAGCTGCCAAAATATGAGGATGCTAATGTTAAATGAATGCGACAAACATTAATTCATATCTTCCAGAATATTTATGATATTCAAGTTCTGTTTTTTTTTTTTTTTTTCTTTTTAATATGATAGAAGGAAGTGACCCAAACATATTCCATGCATATTTTTGATAAAAAAATATTTATTGAATTATGAAAATTAATTATAATTTCATATTTGAGAAAATTATGAATTATGACCTACGTTAATTTTTGCATGAATAGAACGGGCATCATCCAAAATATGGGTTTCCAAATTTACAGCTCGTTCTTAACATTATTTTCTGAGTTGCAGTGATGTTTCATTTTTTACTGTTGTTAGGGGGCCGTCACTTATAGTAATTTGTATCCTCTATGAGTAAATATCTGTATCTATTTTGACGAAAAACTATTTTAATTTGCCTTTATGTTATTCGATTGTTTCCTAAGCAACATTTTGATGTTTATGATACAAATTGGATTATTTTTTATAAAATTATCGCAATGCAAGCGAAAGATTGTGAATGAACTCCAAAATTTTAACTTGAATATTCTAGGAATCGTGCACCTCAAGTTAAATATCATGATTTAGAAAACGAGGTAAGACGAGGATTATTATTTGAAAGAGCAATACGCTGTGAACAATACTTTTTTTTTCTTTTTTTTTAAAATTAATATAATTAATATTTATTAATTTTTATCAAATTTTTTAAAACAAATTTCCTGTTTTAATCTTGTTGTGACATTTTCTCATTTGTTTACTTTACCGTTTATGCTATTTAAATTTTATCGCATAACGTAACATAATAAAATATAAAATTTTTATTAAATGTTTTTTTAATACTGAATAATATAGTGGTAATTTTTTTTTTCTTTTTTAAGTTTTTAAAATCTATTATTGAAACAAAACGCAATGTTATTTATTTTCGATTATTCGAATCACGGCGTAAAACTGGCGTCGCATTTATCATGGAAAAAGAATTTAAAGTAAAGTAATATGTCTTATTATTTTTAAAGATATAGATATTACACACTTAAAATTAAGAATTCAAGTACAGTAGACGATTGCAGAACGGGGAATATTCGTTCTAGGCAATAGGAAACTGTTTTTTCTATATCCATATTTATTTTCATATGAATATACATAATAATTATGCTCCTTCTAGTGAAAGTATTTGTATTCATACTAATTTGTTTATATAATTATGAATATAAGGAATATTCTTAAGAAATATCTTAATACACAAATTGTGAAAGAAACGCCCACTGGAGGAGTTACAGATTTCCAAATTACGTGAAACTACGTCAGCAGTCGCGAAAATGTTAAATAGCCTTTCTCAGATTTTAGTTTAAATCTTGTTTTCTATATTTTTGTATATTATCTATTGTTGGTTTGTACGCTTAAAATTAAATGTAAAACTTTATAGTAACACTTTCATGCGGGGCTTACTGTATAAATTAAAAATATACCCAACAAGAAGTAGATAATTCTTTTTCTTAAACATTAAACACTTTTTTTTTTTTTAACCGCTATTAATATTATTATCATCATTACTATTATTCTTTTACCTTCGAAACTAGATTTTTGTAATTCAACATTGTAGGGTTCATATGATTCAAGCTATTTAATTTTCTTCGTATGAAGTGACGTATTTAACTATTCGATGTTTAATAAATAGAAACCAATAAAAATCTTTTAATTCATAAACTAACACAGAAAGTTTTGCGAATTACAATTGTTTTTTATGTTATAATTAACACTTTCGAACATTTTTTCCGGTGTGAAACTTAAAAAATAATGTTTATTGAGTGGCAGACCACGATTTTTTTTTTCTAAATATGTAGACGGACCCCTAATACATTTTCACGTGTAACTCTATTTAAAATTGATTTAAAGTATATAAATAGGTATGTTTTCCGAACCGCCTTGATCTCAAAAATCTGAATATGAGATGAAAAATAGGAGTCATCATTTAAAAAAAAAAAAAAAAAAAAATGAAGTTCATGCCTGTTTTAATATGTAGGTGACCCCTTAATCAAAATCTAACTACACCATTAAAAACTAGACGTTATTAAAAATCGATAAGTACCAGCCGCATGTTTCTACGATAATTTACGTCGAAATTAGGTGTGTTTGTGTGTGTGTTTTTTGGGGGGGGGGGCTTTTTTCTTCCGACTGTACAAGATATAAATGAAATTCATTTAAACATCACATAAAAATCTTAGACAAAACAAAACAAATTTAAATTTGCATATTAAAAGATTAAATGAATTAAAAGTAAGGGATCATGATACAAATAGAAGTAAATAGTTGAAGCTAGAGTCCCTTAGATATATTAGTGAATAAGATATCAGCTCCTATTAATCCAAGAAGCAACTGGATCCAATCTATTTAAATTAAAATTTCTTTAAATAATGAATATGATAATTGAGTGCTTCTGTGAATGGAATCGCAGGTGCTGCAATTCGAAATCAAATTATCCTTAGTGGAATCCCTTAATAGTTCTTGATAAATTTAAATTGATTATTTGACAAAACTGCAGGGAGTTTTTCGTCAGTGAATTTTAATGCGAAGTCACAATGCAGTAACAATTCCTTTTTGTCATTCAGATTGCAATACACAATAAGAAAAATAAACAAACGAATAAACAAACAAAAATATTGTTATAACTTTTAAAAACTATACAGAAATGTGTCTGTGTATTAACTATTTTACCATGTTTTTATTAACTTCTATTCCTGTTTGTTTGTTTGTTTGTCCAGTACAAATCTTGCAATGTATTTTTAACTGACTTCCTTACTAGCTAAACATTTGAAACTTTCACAGTAGCTCAACACCTGGTGACAACATAATACTTCGAAGTCAGATTTTCGAATTGTCGAATATTTTTGTTTTAATTAATTAAAATATGAAAATATTAAGCTCCTAATAGCAATAAAAATAGCCATTAAAGTATTAGCTATAATTTAATTGTTGCAAAAAAAAAAAAAAAGAGTTCATTTTCTTTCGACATAAAAATAAGTACATTTAATTAGACGTGAATGTTAAAAAATTATAAAAAGTTAAATGATGCATCTCAAAATAAAAGATAAAAAAAAAAAAAAAAAAAAGACTCATGTTATTACTTTAAAAATATTATACACATTGATAAGTGCTAATGTATGATGCTAATATACGTTGTTCAAAAAGGAGTAATATTTTATTTTTAAAACCAACTTTTATTTATTTTATTTATTTATTTTTTTATTATTATTAGTTCACTGAACTGAGTCCGCGTGCTTAAATATTATTTTTTACCTCGCGTATTTTATTAATGATTCATCAGAAAATTTAAAAACATAGTATGTTTTTTTTTTTTTTTTTTTTTTTTTAAATCTTATAATTATTTGTTTTATTCCCCATCTATTTACAAAATGTTAAAACTGATAATAAACTTATATAACTAGAGTTCAACGAATACTAGTTATTTTATAACTTTTTGAGTAGTTAAAACTTAACTCTTTTTCAACTACTTCCAATGCATCCTTTTTTCAAAACAAATTTAGAGTTTTCTATAATTTAATTGAAACAGTATCTTTTTGCGAAAAGTAAATTCTAAGTTCATAATATTTCTTCATTTAGAGATTTATGAATTTAAAAAAATATTTTGGTTAAACATCACCACTGTCACCTGTTAAAAAACTTTCCGCATGTACTTAAAGTATATATGTAGACATACATACATATAATACACTGGTGTTCAAAATTTAAGCAACAGCCTGTTTTCTCGTTTTCTTCTTTCGCGAATAATTTTTAAACAAACAAACATATGAACATAAAATTTGGATATGTTTGTTATTATACCATTAATCAAATTTCATATAGCTTTAACATACGTAATTAATTTAAGCTAATAAATATTCATTTTTTCTTAAAAATAAACTTTGGAAAACAATGAAAAATTTCAACATTTCTAGCAAAGAAAACGATGAAAAATGGTCATAATGATGCATTACAGGTAGATGAAGATGCACATGCATCCATGTGTCAGATTAAAACCGGTTTATTTTTTTACCTGTATTCACTTTTCTGTTTCTTCTTTTCTCCTTCTTTTTTTCGCATGTGAATAACTTTTTTAAAAATGTACATACAAACGTGAAAGTTGGATAAGATGTTCATTATAAAACTATTTATTGACATTTTTATTATTCTGGTGATGCTTATAGTTTACAAATTATAAATTACATATACTTAAAAAAAAAAAAATCTATTACAAATGTAAAAGAAAAGTTAATACAGAAAAAAAAAAAAAAAAAAAAGAGAGATGTGAGTAACATTTCAAGGCATGTGCGCCTTTACCTATCTGCAATGCATCCTTAACACCACTTTTCATCAAGTTTCTTATCTAAAATTGTGGAATTTTTTCCTTTGTTCCAAAGCATACCTAAAATAAAATAAAAGAAAAGAAAAGAATAATTATTAGTTCAAAAATTATTACTCATGCCAAAATTTTATAAAATTTGATTAATAATATGATAACAAACATGCCATCTAAATTTTATAATCATATGTTTATTTGTTTAAAAATTATGTGCAAAAGGAGAAAACAGGTTGTTGCTTTAATTTTGAATACCAGTGTATATACATTTATAGAAACGGAAATAGTCTGAAATAATCCACTGAAATAGTCTATTAATTAATAATACCACTGAAATATTCTTGTAACAGTGCTCGGTATAAAAATTGTTTCTGACACCATTTCAGCATATTCTTATGTAAAAGTACCTCCTGAATCCGAATATGATGCCCATTTTACCCTATAACCCACCGTTTTTTGGAATGGCCCCTATTTTTTTTATCATTTTTCGTAAGAGGATTACTTTAACAGTTAAATATACTCCAAGGGGCTACAGAGTTGGAAAATTCTAAAACATGGACATTTGCGACAAGGGAAAAAATTTGGGGGGGATTTGCCACTGAAATTATGCATTACATATCTTATACATCTTTAATCTATTACTAATGTTATTTTAACTTTATATATTTATTTGTTTTTAGGTGTTAAATTAATTCTTTTTCATTCTTCAAATCAAATTCATGGCCATGAAATTATTGAACAGGGAAAGAAATTGGGGGAAGCGGTGGTGTATCTAGAAAACTGTGGGTGACTCGGCAAAATGGGAGTCATATTCGGATTCAGGAGGTCATTTTAGAAAAGAATCAGCAATAATGGTATCAGATCTCGATTTGTTTCCGTTTTTTTTTTTTTTCAAAGCAGTGTAAATTTTTGCATATTTCGTGCAAAAGTCTAAGGTATTTATCATTCATTAATAATCATCATATTATTAACAGTATTGATATGTCTGTCTTAGATGTTTTAAGCTAATTTTTCCTGCGGATGCCATTACAGTAAACCAATCATCCCTTAAAAAAAAAAAAAAAAAAAAAAAAAAACTATCCTTTATTTTTAAAATGGTGTTTTTCTTTTCAAGTTCCCTGTTTATGTTCTATATTAGTTTTATAAATCTTTGAATGTGTTTGATTTAAGTACCTATAATTCATAATATACAAAGTTTTTCATTGGAAAAAAAAAAAAAAAAAAAAAAAAAAGAAAAAGAAAGAAAAAGAAAATCAATTTTTTACTTTCTCTTACCCATAGGGTCGAAAAAGTATTGTTTCAGGGTCAAATTTTCGAACGTGAGTTTTTGTTATATTTACATGTTCTGAGGTCCCCTAAATGTTTTTAGCGAATGGTCTGTGTCCCTGTCTGTGTGTCTGTTATCAGCATATCTCAAGAACAAATAGTAGCAGAAATTCCAAGCTCGGTATTCTAAATGTGTATTATATAGGGTTGCTACAGTAAGCTTTTTGTTGAGATGAAGCAAATGGTTCGTGTACAGGGACACTCAAAGCATTCACATACATTACGTCTATGGAGGAAATTGCAGTTAAGTTGAATTTAACATCTATAGACTGCACTAAACCAAATGAAACGAATATATATTTTTTGTAATAAAGATAGTCAACTAGAAAAAAAAATGTGCATGTAGGAGCTTCGCCTCCCCCCTGGGGGGGAAGTCCCCCCCCTCGAGGGGAGTAAATTTTCATGATGAGTACCTTTCAAAAGAGCTCGCCAATACCTTTAAAACGAATGGTTGAACCATCGATCTGTGATAACTTAAAATAAAGTTATCAGTTTTTTTCATTTTAATAGATTTTTTTTTTTTTTTTTTTGATATTTAGTGTTATACTACTTCTCTAATATGGAAATCATCTGCATTATCATGCATTATCATAAAATATATTTTTTTAAATAATAATTTTAATAAATTATCTTTTAATAACCGAATTAAATTCTGTATAAACGTAGGTGCATTAATGAAACGGGGGGTTGAGGGGGCGGTATCGCCCTCACACAGAACTAATTATCATATAAAACTCTTCTGAAGACTAATTTGAATTTTTTAACATAGGTTTACATGATATTACTCGTTATCTTACCTCTTAATCTCTAGCCTGTATTTATAGTATTAAATTTTAGGATAAGAGAAAGTCGTGTGAGTGACACACCAGATTTTTTTTTTTTTTTTTTTTTTTTTAACAAACTGAAACATTCTTTTTAGTTAAACAGTTAAAACGTGTTAGAAGGAAATCAAATTTATTTAACTTATTAATATTTTTTCCCCAAGATGTACTGATTATTATGTTACAATGTAGTATTCTATATGACAGCATATGTAGTGTAGTTGGTCTGTTATATTTAGTGCGCCTAATCATAATTCAGAAAAATTATTTTTCTATTTAGAAGTAAATCGACAGTTTTGTTTTAAATTAATAATATTAATGCTATTATTATTATTATTATTATTATTATTATTATTATTGTCACCCTCATCATAATTTTACAAATTTTGATAAGTATAATTAAAAGAGCCGTGATGAATATATTGAAAACAATTGTACAGATGTTAAGATTTCGGGTTTACATAAACGACATCGTTTCTCTAATTCTGTTTCAATTACATTTCTAATTATTTTCAATCATATTTCTTAAGTAATATATTCCTGAAAAGTACAAAAGAAATGCGTTCAATTTAACTGCAGAAAGGTAAAGTATTTATCATTGAAATACTAGAACAACACTGTTAAAAAATTTGGCGTTAGTTTGAACGAAAACTTGGTACTGAAATAGCTCCAACCACCCGATGGTTTAACTTTTTATCGTGATTTGATAATTTTCTGTTCAACCAAATATTTGTACTATGTTTTAAATAAATAAAAAAAGAATAATATCCGACCGAAACAGGGATCGAACTGAAAACATTATTGTTTCATGGCACTGTGCTACGCTTTCTTGCTCGTTAATTCTGTGTCTCGTTGATTTTTATAAAAGGGGCTAAATTTTTAGGGTCTTATCTTGGCTCATGGGTGAGTTGTTGCACAAATTTGCACGTTACCCTATGTTTTCGGGCATGTTCTTAATTTAAGCTTAGTTTGGCTTCAATAGAAATTTTACTGCTTCATACGTCTCTTGTGAGTGGATGTATTGTAGCTCCAAATTTTGGTGCATCTTAAATTCAATCGAAAGAAGTAAAAAACTTAAA
Source organism: Salticus scenicus (assembly GCA_963930645.1). NCBI lineage: Eukaryota > Metazoa > Arthropoda > Arachnida > Araneae > Salticidae > Salticus > Salticus scenicus. The sequence continues at coordinate 263,084,202 of OZ005654.1, read as the reverse complement.
AGTGAGTTTGAACCATATTATGGTATTGCTTATAACATTACTCCATGTAGTGGTTCAAGTTTGAACTGAAATTTTTAACGCGAAGCTCATTACATAAGTTAACTTCATTGAAAAACTAAAAATTAAATAGAAATATTTTAGATTAAATGAGAGAAGCTAATGTTTTTACAATTGTGTAAAACTGCCGGGTTTAAATAAAAGTTAGCATAAATAATCGATAATTAATAAAAAAGATGATAATTAATACTGAAATATTTACGCTCTTTTAGAAATAAGTAATTTTTCTAATGTAATAGAAGTTTTTAAGTCATAAATATTTCCAGGGATGGAACACGGGCGCAGTATTCATACCGGAATCTGTTTAAGAAATTTTACTACCTATAATATCGTTGATTTAAGAAGTAGGAAATTTTCTTACATTGATAGTGGTATGAATACTGCGCCCGTGTTCCATCCCTGTATTTCTTTAACGAAAAATATGTTGACTGAAAAAAATCTTGCATATCTTTCTTTGAAGATCATATATGTATATATAAATATATATAAAGAATATACATTTTAATATCTGCAAATAATAAAGTAAAAGAATTTCAAAAGTAATTATATACCTTTTTTATAAATTTATATTACAATAAATTTTAGTAAATTTGAAGTTTGCAAATCAAATTTTATCAGTAGATATTTTAGAAAAAATATTATTTAAGTAAAAATATTATTTAGTAAAAAATGTATTTTACGTTTGAAAGAATTGTATTCTAGTTATTTTTAGTAGACAACCATTCAAAATATCTAAATAATTTTTTTGTTTAAATTATAATTATATTTTCTAATCAGTTCCAAAGCTTTTTTAAAGAAATATTTTACATAGTAGTTTCTTTTTTGCTCAAATCTTTTTAAAGAAAACAAATGACAATAAATTATTTAAAACAAGTTTCTGATTATCTATTAACAAAAAGGTAATTACGAACTTTTATGTTCACTAATTGAATAGTTTTATTTTGCTTTCCTATTATCTTTGTCTTTAATAACTTATGCAAAAAGAAAGGAAAAGAAAAAAAAAAAGAGCGTATTGTCGTTAAAAATAAATAATAAATAAATAAAAATAAATAAAGGAAATAGAATTAAAGACCTTTTGTATTTCTTAAATATATTTGGACAATTTGTTCGGTTTACTATACATTATTGAAAGAAAAAAAAAAATATATATTTTATTGCTTGATTTTATTCTACTTATTTACATTCTGTTCCATTTGTTTAGCACTTTTTTATTTTATTTTATTATTTTTTTTTTTTTGTGAACTCTAAAAGCTTTTTTTATTTTTATTTTTTGTTAATTTAATATAATTGGGCGACATATCCGGGGAATAAGCAGGCCATGCAATAAGCGAAACCTGTTGTGCACTGAAGAAGGCTTGTGCAGTCTGAGAAACATGTGTACGGGCGTTATCCTGCTGAAATACATCACCCGGAATGCGTCGAAAAATGGGAAGGACATCTGACTCCAAAATTTCCCTTATGTAGCGACCTCTGTTGAGGTTCGCCGCAGTGTGTACTAGATGGGATCGGGGTTATACCTAATTGCTCTCCACACCATGATACTAGGTATTGTGTTGCATGACGCTGGATAACGCACTGTGGGAGCAGACCTCCCCTCCCCCGCGCTGTAACGTCTGACGCGTACTCTTCCATTATTGTACTCCAGATTGTAACGAGATTCATTGGAGAAAACAATATGTTGCCACTGGGCACGCTACGTGCTGTGTTGCTGTGCCCATTGAAGGCGAAGGCGTCTACGGTTCAGCGAGAGGGAAATTCTGCATAGAGGAACCCTTGCACGTAGTTCATACTGCAGCAAATGGCGACGAGCCATGGAGCTAGACAAAAAACACCTGTAGCCGTGCTCCAACGTTTTGTTAACACACGAGAGGACGCTGTGCGAATGAGGTGAGTATATTTGTAATGTACTGAGCATTTTTAATAAAAAATTAAATTACTTCATATGATATTATACACTATTTGAAAAAAAAAAAAAAATATCATATTGTAATAATTTTAAATTGACAGTTTTGTTTGATTTACGAACTACAATCCATATGAAGTATTCTCAAAATTGAAAAGTAAAATAATATTGGTAAATCACAAAGTTACTTAACAATATAAACCATTAAATTATGCACAATTTAAAATAATATATTCTTAAAAAAAAAAAAAAAAAAGCTTTGATTTTATTTAAAGCTAAAAGAAAATTGAAACATTTTTACATTTACTCTGTTGAATAATCGGATGTGTCACTCACACGACTTTTCCTTAGCTTGTATTTAAATATTACAGAGATAGATTGCAGATTAAGTCGTAAGACCAATAAGCTGTTATATTAAAGTCCAATCTACTTTATTAATAATCTAATAATAACTTTAGGAGCAGTATTATTTGACATATAAATAAACCTGTCAAGTACAAAAGTTTTATTTGACAAGGAGGCTATCACCCCCTCCCCTCCCAAACCTCACATTCATTTCTTATACCTGAATTTATTTTAAAAACAATTTAAGGTTGTCATTACTTTGACTTTGAAGTTAACAGTCTTGATAAAATTTTCAAGTTCGTCCTAATACGAATTTCAAAATAACCAATTTGAATTTACTGCAGTTATTTGCTTTTAAATTATGCTGATAACAGATGTACGTACAGATTAGTCGTTAAAAATTGGACTTATTTAGGTAACAGCAAAACGTGATATTATACAAAAAACCAGATTTCAAAATAGAAATTAAAAAAATATCTTGTTGGAGTATGGGTTTAAGAAATTAATTTTCCCTTCTGAAATATGTTTGTCGACATAGTAAATTATGCTGATAACAGATGTACATACGTACAGATCAGTCGTTAAAAACTGGACTTATTTAGGTAACCGCAAAACGTGATATTACACAAAAAACCAGATTTCAAAATAGAAATTAAAAAAATATTTTGTTGGAGTATGGGTTTAAGAAATTAATTTTCCCTTCTGAAAAATGTTTGTCGACATAGTAAATTATGCTGATAACAGATGTACGTACAGATCAGTGGTTAAAAATTGGACTTATTTAGGTAACCGCAAAACGTGATATTATACAAAAAACCAGATTTCAAAATAGAAATTTAAAAAATGTTTTGTTGGAGTATGGGTTTAAGAAATTAATTTTCCCTTCTGAACAATATTTGTCAACATAGTAAATTATGCTGATAACAGATGTACGTACAGATTAGTCGTTAAAAATTGGATTTATTTAGGTAACCGCAAAACACGATATTATACAAAAAACCAGATTTCAAAATAGAAATTTAAAAAATATTTTGTTGGAGTATGCGTTTAAGGAATTAATTTTCCTTTCTGAACAATGTTTGTCGACATAGTAAAATGTATTAAAGCATTTCCATCACTTTCATTCAATAGAAAAGAATGTTTAACTTAATTTTAGGTAGGGTTATATATTGTCTATAAACTATACATACATCACATTGTGTGCCTAAATTTAGATTTATATAAAAAAAAAACAACTAACGCAAAATGAAATACACTTCCAGCATTTTTCATGTATAGTCCCAATAAATCCAGATACTTTGGGTAGCCCTGTAAATGAATGATGAATGATTTCCATACCACAATCTACACGAAACATGATTTTATGCAAATAGAAAATATGTTTATTCGATTTTGTTTTAGGCAGCCTACAAATGTTATATTTTACTTACCAGAAAGTTTCGCCCTATAGACTTAATGTATTTGAATTGTGTTGGATGCCTTTGTATACGAACCATTTGTTTGATATCAACTAAAAATTCAGTGTTGCATCTTTATATGATGTACAATAAGAATATAGAGTTCCGATTTCCTGTTACTATTTATTCTTGAGATGTACTGATTACAGACAGGCATACCAAAAAATATGCTCTTAAGATTCAAGGGATATAAAATATGCTTTTAAGATTCAAGGGACCACAAAACATGCAAATATAATAAAAAATCAATTTCGAAAATCTAACTAAAAAACAATACTTTCTGTACTTTTATATGGTCTGCCCAAATGAAAAGGACACCTTAGCCGTAGCGGCGTTATATCAAATCCCAGTGAGTTAATGTGCTGGCCGATATGTGACATGGTGGTATTGCTACATGCGCAGTTAATGGCTTCGCATCAATATCCTTATTGCTGGAGAGTATTTTCCGCAGCTCGTTGCATGACGGATTCCTCCAGATCAGCACAAAAGGTGTGCCCAAATGAAAAGGAGACTAAAGTTATATGTGAAGAAATTTTAATAACAATATTATAATTACAGTTCATGTGGTATAGTGCAACTATACATAATTGTCATTTGATACACTGATCCAAGCGCGTAGAAAGGAAGTGGATGGATCAACAGATGGGTCAGGCAAACATCCATTTTCTCCGTCTTCTGATTCTCTGACAGATGCTTTAGGACCCATTGTGCACAAACTTTGAAATAGCCAAGCTTTTTGTCGATTATGTGATGCACAGTTCCTTTGCTTATCAACAATGCAACAGCAATTTAACGTGTGACGATTCTGCCGTATGAGCTCACCCACAGCCAGTCTCTTTGTGCTCATCTGGAGGAATCCATCATGCAACGAACTGCAGAAATGACTCTCCAGCAATGAGAACATCGATGCGAAGCCGTTAAGAGGACTCTCTACCTATCGTTCTTTTCTGTTGAATGAAATTGATCGAAGTGCTTTGTTACATTTTACAATGTCGACAAAGAGTGCTCAGAAAGTAAAATTAATTTTTCATACCCATAATGTAAAAAAAGTTATTTTTGAAGTTCCATTTTCAGCTCTGACTTTTTTTTTCTATTATATCACACTTTGGGGTGTCCTGATTACGAAAGTCCAATTTTTCAGGGACGATATGTATCTCTAAATGTGCCCAAATGAAAAGGAGACTGAATTTATACGTGAAGAAATTTTAATAACAATATTATAATTACAGTTCATTTCAAATAGTACAACTATAAATAATTGCCATTGACACTGATACACTGATCCCTAGGAAGGGAGTGAATGGCTCAACAGATGAGTCAAGCAAACACCCATTCTCTCGGACTTCTGAATCTTTGACAGATGCTTGAGGACCCATTGTGCACAAACTTTGCCATAACCAAGCTTTTTGTGGATTATGTGATTCCGCACTTCCTTTCTTTATTGACAGTTCAACAGCAATTTCACGCCTGGTGATCCGGTGATTCTGCCGTATGAGCCCATCCACAGTCGATCTTTTAGTGCTGATCTGAAGGAATCCATCATGCAACGAACTGCGGAAATGACTCTCCAGCAATGAGGATATTGATGCGAAGCCGTTAAGTGCGCATGTGAATGTAGCAATACCACCATGACATATATCGGCCAACACATTAACTAACTGGGATTTGATATAACGTCGCTACAACTAAGGTCTTCTTTTCATTTGGGCACACCTTATGAATAATTGAAAGTAAGAAAAAAAAAGTAAATGAAAATTAAATGTTGAATTAATCTAAAATAGTGTATATATACAGAAACATATTTATATTAGCTTTTTAGAAATTCAGAATCTGTATTTTCATATAAATGTGACTAATAATATTAATAAAAAAGTTACATTTTATCTTTATATGCATACTATTAAGATAGTACTTTAAGTATCGCCTTTTTGAGTTGAAAAAAAGGCAGATTAATATGTAAAATAAATCACTTTAACTGATATTCTAAATCCATAAGTGTAAAAATGTTGAACTGGTTCGACTAAACCGTATGTTTAGAATTACGTTTTCAACAAAAACCTAGCAAAAGATAATATGTCACTATTTTGAACTGTAAATATTATGTATATAGCGATGAAATAAACTAAAATAATTTGAATAACCTGTGTAACTTAAACTAATTTTTTACTTAAATCTATCATACTGAAAGAACATTCATCTTTGTTTTTAGCATAATTTCCAGTTTTGGATGGTTTTATAAAATATGTTTTAAACTAATTGATTGAAATTTTAAATACTTAGTTTAAGAATCTAAACATAATTTTATTAGTATCATCATCATTATAATATAATAATTATTATTATTTTAACGTCATTTACACCAATCTCTTATGAAATATAGAATGTTAAATATAAAAATATATATTTCAGAAAGTGATGCTTTACTTATTTAAGGTTCATTTTTTATATATAATACTTCCCTTTTGAAAATAGTCTTGGTATTTCAGTAAAGATTTTTAATAAAATAGTATTAAATATTTAATGAAAAACAATATTCCATCAGATAAAATTAACAAAAGAAAAAGTTTCTGTACTCCCTCCTACATAAGTTTACGAATTTTCATTTTCTTTAAATATTATTCAAGCAAAAAAAAAAAAAAAAAAAAAAAAAAAAGATATATTTCTGAAGAAATTTTATTTCACAAAAGTATAGAGTTTCATCAAATATTGAAACTTTCTTTTATTACTTTTAAAAAGGAAGAAATATGAAACATTCACGTATTATAAAAATGCTTTATAACACATTATTCCTTATTAATGCAACAAAATATTGAAAGTAGAGATTTCTTTTCAACAATGTGGAAATAAAACTTATCAAAAGTTTCTGTGAAACTTGATAGGAAATTGTAAAATTCAAACTATACATTTTTCAAACTAGACAAACATAATCATAAAAGAAATATTCTTTAAAATGTTTTATAAGCTTTATGAATTGGAATATTGCCGATAAAAAAAATAGAATGTTAAACAATGTGAACATATCTCTCGGGTTGAATTTCGTTTTATTAAAAATTTATAGTTTTGTTAAAGCATCGCTTCGAATAACAAATATTTTATTTTAATAATTCTATAAGTTTGTACGGATTAAAAAAAAAAAAAAAAAAAAATCATTTGAAAAAATTTCTTCTGTATCTTTTAAAGAAAAAAATATGTCTCTCTTTTTTTACAATAACTTTAAAATTAATAAACTATGAATTATTTGAATGGGATTGATTATAACTTACATTTATCGATAATATCTTTAACATTATTATTTTAATATACGTATGTTATTAGTGTGATATTACTGTTGCACATAGCTGCTAATATTTTAATTTATTCTGGAGTTTTTTTTAGCCCCGCCTTTAACTTATTTTTTAAAGGTAATTTTGTCTTATTTTATCGAAGTTATATATTGCAGAACATTTTTCTATAAATAAAGTGGTGCGAATTAAAGGCGGGGCTAAAAGTACTCAGGAATAAATTAAAATATTTGACAGCTGTGGTTGTAAATTAAATTCATTGTTTTACAAAAGTGCTAAGTGTTATTACAGATAATATTAAATTTTGTCAATAAATGAAAAAATATTCAATTTGTAAGTAAATGCCATTGCTATTTTTTCAAAATTAATGTATAGTTAGATAAAATACTTGTCAGGCCTTACAGCGTTCCTAACATTTTACAGTCATTTTATTATACTGCATCACCATAATTTTATAACAACACTTTATAACAGAATATTTTAGTTTTAAAATAGTCAAAAATATTGAAATAAAACTTCTTTTTGTCGGCACTGGTGACAGTATAATAAAATAAAGCTAAAATTTTAGGAACGCAACGAGGTCGGATACTTCTAAAATTTGAGAATTTTATAAAATTCCGATTTTATAGGTTCATGCCTTAGCTTTCTAAAATGGATTGCTTGAATTAAATTTTATGCATTCGTTTTTAAAACGCATATTCTATTCATATATGCATATGTTTGTGCATGTATATTCTATTTTGAAATGAAGACAAAATATCAAGCACCACTAAACTAATCTAAGATAGACAGCGTAACATGTAGGTTAATGCTTTAAAATATTCATGAATGTCATTTTATCTTATTTTTAATTTGTAGTTAAGTAAAATAATAAATAGTATAATTTTACATTTTATGAATAGATTAAATTTAATTGTATCAGCTAACAGTTAGATCTGGCGTTGCCGGGTTGAGGCATTGTTTATAGAATTTGAGATGAGTTATCAAAAGTTTTCTCGGTTCAGATATTTCAGGAAATTGATGTTCAGTTGGAATACCAAATTTCAGGTAAATCTCTGGCCTGCCTTTTCGCACAAAAATTTTTGTCATTCTTCCTACGCAAACAATACTTTGAGACGCATATTTAAAAGTGGGATCATCGTAAAAATCGCATAAAAGCCAATTAGATTCATTCAATGCCCGATAGTCGTAACAGATAGATCAGCAGAATCAGCTAGATCTCGAATATGACGCTTGTCTTCAATGTCTTCTCGTCTTGTATCAGCTGAACGTTGAGCATCCGCACTAAACTTGGCTTGTTAGTTTTCGTCAGTGTTTTCTCACTTTTGAGCAGCTTTGAACTGTTCCTGACGCTTGGCTTCTGCCTGTTCAAATTCTTTTTGTCTTCTATTCACTGATCATTAAGAATCTACCCTATATATATATATATATATATATATATATATATATAGTTGCTATTTCTCAGTTTCTTTTAATCTTCTGTCAGCTTTACTTTCAACATATTTCTGATTCATGGCTTTGTACCTGTTTTTAAGTTTGTTTCTGTCTTATAGCCATTCTCCATCGAGCATCAGTGAATAATTCCCTTATTGATATTCGTCAGTTTTGCTTATCTTCCTTTAACTCTTTTTAAGAATCAGCAAAGCGTCTTATTTCTGGTTATTGTTGTCTTGATTTTTTTCTTGATTTACATATATATAAATACTAAATATACCTTTAAATTATAAATATGAAAGTTGAACATTGAAATTAGAAAAAAAGTCTTATAAAACCAGACAAAGAGGTAGAAAAATGATTCATCAAATAAACAATTTCAATAAAATCCAAATTATAAGTATTCAAACTGAATGTGAGATCTTAAAAGAATCTCATAAACCCCACACAAACAATCAATAGAATCCAAAGATTTTGATGTAAAAGATCATACTTAAATTAGATCCTGAAATAGAAAAAAATCATCAAATTGAAACATCAAGCTGATTATATATATAGTATATATATAAAAGATTTACACAGTCGGATTTTTTTTTCTGAAAGGTAAAGGGGGCGGAGGGGCTTAAATAGAACGAAACATACAAGATTGTCATTTAAATCTTCCCTCATACAGGAATCCGTAGAGGCTTATTTGCTTAACCAAACGGAATAAAATGTCAGATATTGTTATTTGAAGTTATGAGCTCGATATTATAATAATTTTAAATTATAGGACTCTCACGGTTTTACGCTTATATTGAAAAAAAAAAAAATAATCTTGTGTGTCACTCACACGACTTTCTCTTACCCTGAAATTTAATATTATAAATACAGGTTGGAGATTAAGAGATAAGATAACGATGTTATGTAAACCTATGTTAAACAATTCAAATTAGGCTTCGGAAGAGTTTTATATGATAATTAATTCTGTGTGAGGGGGGCGGTAGCCCCCCCTGAAACCCCCTTTTCATTAATGCACCTAGATTTATATTAAATGTAATTCAGTTATTTAAAAATAATTTTGTTTTTTTAAATAATTTATTAAAATTATTATTTTAAAAAATTATCTTTTATGATAATGCAGACGATTTCCATATTAGAGAAGTAATATAACACTAAATATCCAAAAAAAGTCCATTTTATTCTCAATATAAAGAAAAAAAAAAAAAAAAAAAAAAAAAAAAAACGATTTTTTTTCTAAGTTTTTTTTTTCGTTAAAAGTAAAAAAAATCGATAACTTTGTTTTAAATTATCGCAGATCGATTGTTCAACCATTCGTTTTAAATGTATTGGCTAGCTCTTTTGAAAGATACCCATCATGAAAATTTACTCCCATCGAGGGGGGACTTACCCCCCAGGGGGGGGGAAGCGAGGCTGCTACATACACAATTTTTTTTCCCAGTTGACTATATCTATTACAAAATATATATATTCGTTTCATTTGATTTAGTGCAGTCAAGAGACGTTAAACTCTACTTACCTGCAATTTCCCCCACAGACGTAATGTATTAGAATTCTCTTGATTATCCCTGTACGCGAACCATTTGCTTGATCTTAACGAAAAGCTTACTGTAGCATCTATATATGATACACATTTAGAATACCAAGTTTGGAATGTCTGCTACTGTTTGTTCTTGAGATATGCTGATAACAGACAGACACACACACAGACACACAGACATACACACCGACCATTTTCTAAAAAGATGATTTTTGTATTCAGGGGACCTCAAAACGTGTAAATATAACAAAATCTCGCGTTCGAAAATTTGACCCCAAAGCAATACTTTCTCTACCTTATGGGTAAGAGGGGGGGAAAAAATCGATTTTTTTTTTTTTTTTTTTTTTTTTTGTACGGCGACACCTATTACTTTCAATCTCATCTAATTTTTATAGGGAAACACCATAAGAGCATTCTTTTTCTTCTTATAACTTTAGAAAGTATTTTCTCAAATTACGGAGAATTTCTGGCAGCAAATAAGACATATTTTTTACAGTGAAATAAAATAAATAATTTATCTATGAAAACCAATCTCAGCACCTTTCTGGAAAGTGTTTCCATAATAGCATGGTAATTATCAGAAGCAAGCATTAAAGATGCATTGTTTAAAGGGGCATTTAAAAGGATACATGGAACAGCTTTCTGATTTTTAATTGAGAATGGTCGATTTGATTCATTTTTTCCGTAGTAAACAGGTTCGATACACACTGTTTTTTTATCCCTTCGGTGCTTAAAACGGCAGTTTTTCCAGTTATCGGGACAAAACAACTTATGATTTTTCAATCTAACGATGCAATGGAAAAGAATAATTATTGCCAATTGAAAATTTAGAAATTTTCGCACTATAATCGTAATTGTGCGAGTTCTACTATAGCCTTCTAAACTAAATGCCTGTCGGAAACTCGGCAACAGTTCAAGCGGTAGACAGCGTCACCTGGTACAGATTGCGCAATTTTTTTATTCAACAGTCACCAACAATTTTAAGAAGTGTTATATGATATATATAATCGACGTTTCTTCGATTCTATTCGCCTTTTATGTATATCAAGTCCCACTTTGAAAAATTTTTGGTGGTTGTTGAATAAAAAGGTCACACAATATGTACCAGGTAGTACTGTCTACCGCTTGAACTGTTGCCAAGTTTACGAGCCACGTGACAGTAATCTAGTTTAGGAGGCTGTGGTTCTACTCTTTAACATCCTTATAATTTGGAATGCAAGTCTTCAAATACCAACATCTGTTATTACATTTCGTTTGGTTTAGTGAATAGGCCGCTAGGTATTCATAAATCTTGCATAGTGCAGCACTAGTGCGACGTTAAACCTGATCAACCATATATCAGAATCACAGCTGCCAACATTTTAATTTATTCCAGAGTAATTTTAGCCAGGCCTTTATTTCGTACCACTTCATTTACAGAATATTTTTTTCCAATATATAACTACGATAAAATACGGAAAAAAAAAAAAAAAAAAAAAAAACCCTCTTAAAATAAAAGTGGTATGAATTAAAGGTGGGGCTAAAAATACTCCGGAATAAATTAAAATGTTGGTACCTCTGCAGAATATATATATATATATATATATATATATATATATATATATATATATATATATGTGTGTGTGTGTGTGTATTGTACATTACTGAAATAATGAAATTATTTTATACTACTAAAATTAAACAGTGTAAATATATTTAATAATTTTTAAGCGTTAATGACATCAATTTCCTTTTATTTCATTTTAAGTAAAGAAACAAAGATAACGTGAAAACATCCTTTTTGAACTATTTCGTATTTCAACTTAATAATTTTTAAAATAATGCGAGATTTTAAATTAATATCTTTTAAACTAGTTATTCGATTAATTAGAAAAAATACAGTGCTAGCTGTATTTTCACCTAATTTAATTATTTTTTAATGAAATTAATTGAATAATACAATATTGTTTAACAATTTCTAATTAAAGTCTGTAAACATATTTCACATATTTTGTACAAAAACTTTATATACGATACCACGCCAAATACATTTGAATTTATCACTTTTTTTTTTTTACGTATATTAATTAAAGCTAATGGTATTTACATTAAACTTCATTTAATATATATTTTTTTAAATAACAAACATTAGAATAACTACGAAGTATATTATATTTTTCTCTGAAACAAGCTATAAGTCTAATATTCAAAACCATATTTGTTTATTTATTGAATAGAATCTCAACTATTATTTTTTATGAATTCGTAAACAACGCTTCGTCTTCCAGTACTAATATTTTCATTTAATTGACATAAGAGTGATTAAAGAGCTCTCAATATTAATGAAAGGCTTATATTTTCATTTTAAAAGCAATTGATTTTGGCAGCGGAAATTTGTGCCTCTAAGATTATATCTAATTATGAAGGTGGAATATACGTCGGTATTTCAGATTTCCATTAAATTGAAATCAGGCAGGATGTACCAGCGTGATCCTAAAATTAAATGAAAGAACCTGCGGGGGAACATTGACGAACATTCCAATAATCAGCAAGTTTCTCAACTCTACGGGGTTTGCTTTTAATTAAAATGGTACGATGGAAGAGCATGTGCTGATTTATATAGCTAATGCATGTTTATTAAAATTTTATCTATCGGATATTTGTTAAAATTTTTAAATTGTTTAATTAAAATATTTTCTTTAAAGTTAATTCGAAAGTCAACTTATTCGAAGTTCTAAATTTAAATGTAACATTTTGTTAATATTTGCATGAGAAAATGGAGTTTTCATAAAAAAAAAAAAAAAAAAAAAAAAAATATTTGAAATAGAAATACTTGTGAAAAGTTGAACTGAGGAAACAGAGTATACAGAGAAGTAAATTTTTGCATTTTGCTAAAACAATGTGAAACAACTGAATTCAAAAACTATCTCTTCAAAAGAGTATTAACATTTTCGCGACTTCATGATTTTTTTTTTTTTTTTTTTTTTTTTTGACAGTAAGGTCCGCCTGTGGGTGTTATTCTCCAAAGATAAAATATTTCAAAACAAAATTTTATGTATTCACATTTATATTACAAATGGATATACATTATAACTATATTCTTTCTAATCAATATATTCGTATCCATAGTATATTTTATTGCAAAAATGTGAATATTGGGTACATATTTAAGAAGTAAGTAACATACAAATTACAAAAGAAATCCCTACTGGCGGAGTCACAGACTTTAAAATGACGTGAATCGACGTCAGCGGTCGCGAAACTGTTAAAATAATTTTAATAATCTGCTTTGTAAAATACCATAGCCTCCTAAACTAGATGCCTGTCGCGTTGCTTGAAATCTTGGCAAAAGTTGAAGTGGTAAACAGCGCCACCTGGTACAAACTGTGCGACTTTTTTATTCAACTGTCATCAATAATTTTAAGAAGTGATATATGATATATGTAATCGACGTTTCGTCGCTTCTATTCGGCTTTTATGTATACCATATCCCACTTTTAAAAATTTTTGGTGGCTGTTGAATAAAAAATTCGCTCAATCTATACCAGGTGGTGCTGTCTGCCGCTTCAACTGTTGTCAAGTTTCCGAGCAACGCGACAGTCATCTATTTTCGGAGGCTATGAAAATTCACAAGATGATCAAAGATATGTTTTGATGGGCTTTTCCTCATTCCAAATACATTTTTTTTTGATCGAAAAATTTGCAAAAGTTTTTCTAAAAATACACTGACTGAAGGAATCTTTTTCTAAAGCAATAAGAATTATCAATAACTATTCAAGGAAATCTGTATCATAAAATAAATTGTATAAACTATGTTATTAGCTACAAACTTAAACATATTTTTCCAAAACTGTATCAAATGATAGAAGAAAAAAGGTATAAAATTTTTTCCTATAATAAGTTACATTTTTTTAATGTAATTGTTAGATTAATAGAATGTTACTATTTCTCTAACATTCCGAACTTGTATGTTTTTGACATAATGTCAAAATAATGTAAAGCATTTTTTGCTGATGGACTTCAAAATGTAACGTGAAATTACTGCTAGACGGAGTTTTTCAATCATTTTAGTTCCTTCTATGATCTAGATATTGAATGAATGTTATGTTCTGCTAAAAGCAATAGCCTGTTACTTGAAGAATCTGTTTTTGAAAGATTTATTTGTACTTTAAAAGAAAGTGATGGAAAAGTCTTGTTCATCTTAGTTAATATAAAATGGTAAAAACATTTTAAACTGTATATTGTTTTGTTTAATTCTTTCAAATGTAGTTATTTATTTATGGAATCGTTTACATCAGAGTATTTAAAGCATGATGATTGAGTTTTTAAAGAACTTAATAAAGCACAAATGTTTTTAAATAGTCTAAATTAATTAAATATCTCCAGTGAATTGCAGTATAACAGCCCATCTATAAAAACAAAATACGTTAAAAGTATATATATATGTGTTAAAAACTGATTTCGAACATAAAAAAATGATGATTCTATAAAATATACACAATTTATTTATTCCGGAGCAACAAATGAGTTTTTGTTTACCAAAAATGCCTGTGCATTGAAAGGGTTATTTTTTTAATTATAATTTTTTTAAGTAATAAGTTAAAAATCGAAATTTCCAATGGAATATTTTATAAATGCTTTACGTTCTGTTGACCATATTTGCACAAAAATTCAAACTTCATATTATTCACGTATATTCCAGAACATAGGTAGGTCAGTCAGAAAATTAGTTGCTTTCCTACGTAAAAATTTTCTGTCAAAAGCTATTTTGGTGAAACTGTCTGGCAACACTTCAGACATTTATCTGCATCGTGTGACGTAGCGACTTTCACGAGGCATATTTAATTTTTTGTTAATCAGTCGCAAACATGTGTTTACAACTGCAAGTGGCGTCCAAATTGGAAATGCGTGCAGTGATTAATTGTTTTGTGGGCGAAAAGGTGAAACACTAAAACGATTCTGACTATCACTTAAAAATCAATGGCCAGTTAAACAGTCAAAAGGCTTTGTGCTCCTGCATGACAATGCAAGACCGCATGCAGCAAAGCGAACGTGAAAACTTCTGAAAAAGTTTAGGTGAAATGTGTGGGATCACCCTCTTTATAGCTCAGACCTTTCATCGTGTCACTTCCATGTTTTTGGTCCCATGATAGAACTTTCAAAGCGACGATACCACTCGGATGACTTGGTGAAGGCTGCAACCCAAGAATGGTTATCGGGCATTGGCCGGGATTTCTTTGCAGAAGGTATCGAAAAACTTGTACCAAGCCTCGACAGATGCTTAAATAACGGAGGTGACATTGAAAAGTAGATTTTGAAAGGAACTTTAAGATACAAATAAAGTTATAGTAAAATTTATATCCTGTTTGTTTTCTTAAGCACTACAACTAACTTTTTTATTGACTCACTAAAAATACACTCTAACACACACACACACACACACACACACACTAAAAACAAATGACGCATTAAGAAGAAGTAATGTAAACTGAACACAAATTGGTATTCATGCAATTGATATTCGACAAAAATGTATAATTTTAAAGTTTGGTGGCCAGTGAATGAATATGTTACGCTGCAGCGCTTCTTTACTGCTGAACTGGCAGGATATAAAAATATAATACATTTCTTTGGCATACATAATGAACATAAATGAAATACATAAATTCTTTGAGTATTTCATTCCGTGTACTCAGATAAACTGTAAATATGCTCGCATACAGGTGTGTGAATAATATGCGGAATTCTCAGCAGGCATTTCATAAACAAATTTTTAAAAATACCTATTTTACCCTCCCCCCACAGACAGACCCTATGTAAAAATCGCCTATGGTGTTTACATAACGATTTCTTTTTGTAAGCTAGTATGTTGCGCCTATCAATAAACTTTCTTTTATATATTCCCATACAAATTCACTCAGAACAAGAAGATTATTAAAATTATTTATTTTCCATGATGAGCTTCTACAATTTTGTCTCATAGAATTCTATGAGACATTTCTATGATTTTTTCTTCTATAATTTCCTGTAGAATGCATTTTATTTGTAAAAACTATTATTTATAAAAATTATTACCCTTGATGATTCTTCTATGATTTTTTATCGTAGAAGTACGACATTAAGTTGTCCAAAGAAAGCTGGTTTTATGTTGCACAAGTTTATCTTAAAAATTGCTTTTTGTTTTGTGGGAAAAAAAAAGTTTGTTTTAGATTATCACCGATAAATAGGTCAATCCCTTATTTTTAAGCTAATGACGAGTTCTTTTGAACGATACTCATATCAAAAACTTGCCTTCCTCGAGGGTGAAGCGTTGCTCTTATGTGTACAAAACAGTTTTCCTACTTGATTATTACCATTATAAATAATAACTTTTAGTTTTATAAAGATATTCGTCAAAAATAATTCTCATTATGTACATTTTGCAAAAGCAAGATCCTTGCTTTTGCAAAATGTACAATCAACGTGTACTTGGGGTAAAATCAAGAGTCTTGCTTTTGCCTCCAAGTTAGTAGCACCTGAAGAAGAAAGGCATGTTCTTTCGGAACTGGTAATGCTTACATTAACTTTATGGTGTGTAGAAGTTTTTGAGTTCAATCATTTCAATGTAGTTGCTAAGGCTGAGCTAGTGTATGCAGCTTATTTCCGTAAAATGCGGGGGTGGGGGGTGGGGGGTGGGGGGGAACGTTCCCCGTAATTTAAATTGCATTACACAGACGATACATTATCAGACCAATTTATGCAAGTCCAACTCTATCAGAACAGATATCAGAATCGCGTAGTAACTGCTGGACAAAATATTGACGGAGAGTGTCTTATTGATGTGAATGAGACAGATATCACCGAATTAATTAATTACAATAAAGGATATTGATGAAACCAAATTAACCTTTTAACGGGTTATCATTTATAGTAATGGTATATTAAAATATTTTTCGAATTGGCATTGATTTTTACGAAAAGAAATTCATTTAACTTATTAGATAAAATTAATTTTAATATTAATGCTTTATAAGGCCATGAGAATTATACCTACCACCCAATTCATTAATTTTAAATGACAAAAGGTCTGGTAAGCTGCTTGTCTATGCCTACTGTTTTTAGCCTAAGCACCTATTTTTGTAGTACAGTTACTTACCACTGACTTAAAAAGAGAAATTCAGAAAAATACGAATCAGCATAAAGTGTGGCACTTTGTCTTTTTATTTTGTTCTTTCATGTATTGTACTTTTTAATGGGATAAAAACGGCAGGCGTAATAAAGTAGCTTTCCGTACCTTCTTCACTTAAATGTCGATGATTCTGGTGGCAAGTATATTTACCATTACTCGTTAAAGGGTTAATAGAATTAGAAAATTGGTCTCAATCAAGTAAAGAAAAGGAAAACTGAGTACAGACTTTTAATGCACGAAAGAAATGTTTAAATTTGAAAGATGTAAATTATTAAAATAAAAGATGTAAAAATAGGCAATGCGTTAGACTTTATAAAAGTTGGTCGTTTAATAGATTGGTTCATGTAATTTAAAATAAAATTTAATGATTGTCTATTCCCATACTTTCAATCTAAAAATAAACTCAAGAAAGAGTTGTTTTTAAATTACGATGATAGTCAAGACGAAACTATGGATTATTCAAATGATAAATCTGAACAACCAATAATAATAAAACAGCGTATTTGGAACTTAATTGACATTTGACATTTATTTGACAGTTTTGAGGCCTATAGTTATAATAACTTTTGTCTCGATTGATCCATATTACAGAAATTCACATAAATAAGTGTACAATATTTTGTAGACATAGGACATCACAAACATCCATGCCCGCACTGGGATTCAAACCCATATCCTGAATATCAAGTAGGCAGCGCCTTACTGACCGGACCACCAGGCCGGCTTGGAACTTAATTGTTGATACTTCCGATAGTAAATAAATGTTAAATAGTAAAATGTATATTATTATTTTTTTTCTCCTCTTATATCTTTAAATGTCTAGGTATTATTATAAACCACTCCTTTTTCTTTTTTTTTTAACTGCCAGCCTTACTCTTTATATATAAAAAGCAGGTAAACGAATACATTTATTTAAAAAAAAAACTATGTGAAAATATTAAATTTCTCTTATGCGTTATAAGTGATATCGCTTTATCACATTGTACGAGTACTAGTCACAAGTTTTATGCCACGTTTTATGAATTCGCGTTTTAGGGGAGCGAGTTACGTGAGATCACTGTAACGGAATTATTTCTAGTTCAAAATAAGTTGTTTATTAATGAAATTTGCTGTATTCTTTATTCTTTACTAGCAGGCACAGCCCGCTTCGCTGGTCCCTATTTTTAACTGAATCACTATAATGAATTCTCAAAATTGCATTAATTTTTATCACGTGAAAAAAAAAGAGAAACAAAATCTGATTAGGAAAAATGTCGCACCGGGTTCTCACTGCCTTCGGAAAAAATTCCCAACATGCTCTAACCCTTATTTCTATTATTTTCCCACTTCGCCGCCCCCCCTCCTGTCTATCCTAATAATTTTACAAATTTGAAAATATCCGCAATCGATTTGTAGGTATTGGAAACCTCTATGTACCAATTTTTAATGATCTAACTCTATTTTCTTTTTTTTTTTGCCCCTCTGACCCCCCTTCCCGGCCCTCCTAATAACTTTCGAAAATATCCCCATACACTTTCGAAAATATCCCCATTCGACTTGCAGCTTGCAGGCCTCTAAAACCTATCTGTACCAATTTTGAACGGCCTAACTGTATTTCTATTTGTTTTTGACCACAGCCCCCCCCCCTTCCCGCCCCATCTAATAATTTTAAAAATTCGAAAATATCCGCAATCGATTTGTAGGTATCGAAAACCTCTATATATCAATTTTGAACGATCTAACTCTATTTTTGTTTTTTGCCCTCCCCCTCTTCCTGCCACTCCTAATAACTTTACACAATCGAAAATATCCTCATTCGGTTTGCAGGCCTCTAAAACCTATCTGTATCAATTTTGAACGCCCTGACTGTATATCTATATGTTTTTGCCCCTTAGCCCCCTCCCCCCCCCCCTTGCTGCCCCACCTGGGGGCTGAATTTCTAAAATTCCAGAAATTAGTTTTTAGATATTTGCATTAGCTATATTTTAGAGCAAAAATTTCACGCATATCTATTTTTTTGTTTGAGATATATAGGATTATGCGAAATCACGTTTTACGCATGTGAAATCACGTTTTCCCCCCCGCCCCCCTTGGGGACCGAATTTTGAAAATTACAGAAATCGGTTTTTTGACATTTGTATTAGCTATATTTTAAAGCAAAAATTTTACGGATATCTGTTTTTTTCTTTGAGATATGAAGGATTTTGTGAAATCACGTTTTGCCCCCCCTCCCCCCGCCCCCTTGGGGGGCGAATTTTGTAAAATCGCTTCTTAGTGGATGCTTACGTCATAGAAAGAACATTGTCACAAAATTTCATGCTTCTAGGTCCAGGGGTTTGGTCTGGGCGTTGATAGATCACCCCCTCACTGATTCACTCAGGAAGTGTTCTTTTATATATAGAGATTGGGAATTCGCACTTATACTCTATTAATGAACTTAATATAAATTAAGAAATAAATTATAAACTTTTAAATCATTACATAAATATTCCTTATATTTCATTCATTCAGAAGCATATTACAGTTAAAATATAATTTTATTATTTGTGCTTATCGATTGATTTATTCGTATCCCAACATTTTTTCTATATTATTTTACCTAAAAATAGTGTTTGTCGGAAACAAAATTAATACTTTATTAAAATATAAACATCCTTTTTATTTACTTGTCTTGTCTATTTTTAGTTTAAATCCTCTATCCATCTTTACAAAGGTAGTAAAAAACCCATAAAATAAATAAATTAATAATAATAATAATAGTACATCATAATAATCTTTAAATACAACTTAATAGTTTAAATTTTATATATACTTTCTAATAAAATGAAACTTTTGCTTACTGAGTAAATATTTTTGAAGGATTGACGATAGAAGGATTAAAGTGTTTCTAACTAATTAAAAATTTACATTTTCATTTTAAAGGCAATTGATTTCGTCTGCCTCTAGGGTAACAAAATCATCAAGGCGAAATATCCATCTCTGTTTTCCAAACTTCCATTAAATTCAAATAAGAACATGTAACACAACGTATTAGCATGATCTTGGTGATAATATTTTATTAAATGATGCCATCCTAATAAATATTCCAAGAATCAACTATTTTTCATGTTTGCGAGTAATTATGTTTTTACTTAATCCATGGGGTGTTATGAGGCAAGAAACAAAACATATTTATTTACGATTCAAAAATAATATTTTCTTTCAAACGACAAGCAAAATTGTTAAACCAATACATATATTTATATATCATCATCATCATCATTATCATCAATTTCAGTCTTTATCAGTCTGTTGCAGGTTGAAGGTCTCTCCTAGGCAACTTTGCCAGATCTGGCGTAATTTTTATTCAGTAATCACCAATATTTTTTAATTGTAAAGTCTGACTAATCACATCGAAGATTGATAGTCTATTATGTATATCAAATATCCCTTCTAAAAATTATTGGTGATTAATGAATACAAAATCCGGCAGATCTGGCAACACTGCTCCTGGGTGATTCTAATCCGCCCTGTTTTCTGCTGTTTTTCTCCATTCTGCTCTTCGAAACTTCACAAATTCATCTATCGAACGACACAGCAGTTTCTTCTTCATTTCTTTTCTTTTTAATCTCTCAGTATATTTATATATACATGTGTAATATTAAGGTCTACAAAATAATATAATTAATTATTAAATGATGCAAAAATATTTGAATCTATTGAGACATTATAAACCAAGGTAATTTTATTAAATGATATCATGAACATTTCTTGAGTTACTTAAAAAATATATATATATTTTTAAATATGTCGGCTTGACCAGTGACCAAGAGGTTTGCTATTAAAGATGATGTAAAACCAGTTGTGTTGCGCAAGTCTGCCTAGCCGTTTGAAGTTTTTTACTATTTTCTGTGACTCACATGAATATGTAATAGCTTGGAAAGACACTCAAACTAGGCCTAGATTTGTAATCTGCGCTATTAGCTTTAACAACACGACAACACAAACTCCACAACAGTTAAAAAAAGAAAAAAGAAACATATTTAATCTATTGGTGCGATTTTTTGACCAACTTGTGCGATTTTTTTACCCCACTTTTTTATATAAATGTATTAAAAATAAATAAATAAATAAATAAGTAAATAAATAAAAATAATAATAAATTATTCATAGGAATTTGTTATGAAATGTTTCAAAAATTTTATTAAAATTTTCCGGTAGAAAAAAAAAAAAAAGAGTATATGTTATGTTAATCAGAATTATGTTATGTTAGTTCTATTAATCAGATACAAAATAATTTTTCTCTTTATAGTAGATGTGTTTAAAATACATTTATTTAGCCATTTCAAGTGGTTATTATAAGATCCTATAAAGAAATGTGACAATTTCTGTCACAGCCGCTGTTTAAATCTCAATAGCCACTCATCTATATATTAATAGGGAAACACGAAGTTTGTAGTACACTGTAACATATTAATTATGGGAATAAAACAATGAAAGTGGTATCATTCAAAAGTTAAGATTAGCCAGATTTGCAGAATACAAAAAATGTCTTGCAATGTGAGGAAGGTAATTTGAAATACTTTTATTTTTTTATGCACTTTTTTCATTTTATACACATATTCTTTTGCATTAAAAAATTCCCAAAGAAGAAAGTTGTTAAATTTGGCAATTACTTAAAATTCAAATAAAATCATACACACATCTAACTGTAATCGAGTGCTTGAATGCTACATCTATACAAATTACTGTGCCCATGGTTTTTATTTGAGTTTTGGTTTTGAATCAGAGATTTTATCTGCCAGATTTAACAACTTTCTTCTTTAGAAATTTTTTAATACAAATGAAAATGTGTATATAGTGAAAAAGTGCATAAAAAAATAGAAGTATTTTAAATTACCTTTTTGACATTGTAAGAAAATAATTTCTGTATTCTGCAAACCTAGCTAATTTAAGGTAAAGCTAGGAGAGACATACAATTCAACAAAACGTTATAAATAATCTAAATTTTAATTTTTCGCTAAACTGTTGGCGCATAGCTTTGAAGTCATCCTTTTTCTACGCATTTCTATTACTATTTTATTGTTATACTATGATTTAAAGCAACATCTGTAATAAAACAAAAAGAGCTATTTTGCGCAATAGGAGTTAATTATAACTACAAGTAAAACACAAGTACTCTGTCTGTCTGGTCTGCTAGTCTATCCGCGCCCTAACCTCCTTAAAAATTATAGAATTTATTGAAACTGATATATATTATTCAAGTTCACTATAGGGTATTCCCTGTTTAAAATGGAATAAATGCCACTATTGGTATGTGTACAGAGACATCCGAAAACATTCCTAAGTATCGCGTTCTATGGGAGGTATATTTATAGGCAAAATTTTAAGACCCTAACTTTGCACAAATTTTAATAAAATTGAAATATGTAATACAAGTTTATTATTGGATGTTTTATATCAAAAATCAAGCAAATACCACCACTGGTTTGGGTGGTAAAGGGACACCCAAAAGTAGCTAAAGTATTGCGTTCAATGAAATATATTTCTTTATACCATACTTCAATTACTTTAATTTGCACAAACCATTATGGAATTGAAATATGTTATTATTCATATGCACAAAAGAATGCTTTCTATAGTGTATAGTTCAATTAACATTAAGATTTACAGGTCCGCATAAAAATATTCAAGTATACGAAGGGCTGCATGAGGAAATAGCTAGAATTGCTTTTTTTTCTGTTAAGCATTTTAACATTTTCTTACAAGGTTGAAGAGTGAATATGATTTAAACTAGTTCATATGTCTGACTGTCCGTCGATCTACCTCTCGTAATATCGCCTCTAGCGTCCGCAAATATTTTAGAACTTTCTTAAAAATGATATATGTCAAGTTCACTGTAGAATGTTCCCCGTTTAAAATGGCATAAATAAGTCCTGTACAACTATTTTCTGAACAAGGACATCTAAAAAATGCCATTGCATTGTATTTTAAAAGAGTGCTTTTATAAATCGCAATTAAATAACTTTCTCCTGAAAAAATCATAATGAAATTGGCATTTCTTTTTAAAATGCTAAAATAATATTTTGTATAGAATATGATATGTTTGGGGCAGATATTTACAAGGCTACACTAAAATATTCATATACGTTAAAGGTTACAATTCGAAATTGCTGGAATTTCCACATTGCCGTTTATCTTAAGCATTTTTAACACTTTCCAGAAAAATTTAAGAGTGATTATGAATTCCATTAGTCTATCTGTATCTCTTTCCTTCCTCCTGTTTGTCCGTAGTGTGGTAAAGTCGTTAAAAATATTGAAGATTTAACGATGCAACGAGTACGTACGATTGAAAAGTGTTAATAAGTAATGTGAACCGCGTGATTTTTCTTTATTTTCTCCCTTTTTGTTTCTCACCATCAATAACAATTTGTTTTCACTTTTGGCTACTTAAACTGCACCAATGACGTCACAATATTCATTTGACCAAACATTTTACTTTTGAAAAAATTATAAATACTTTATTTGTTAAAGCAAAAGTAATAATAATGATAATAATAATAAAAAGATAAATTACGCATTAAAAAAATAACCATTAGAAATTTTGTCTTTTTTTTTTTTTATGAATAAAAAAACTGCGTATTTATTCTTTTTGTGAACTAATTTTTAATTATTTCTTTCAGGTTAATGTAAAAGGAAATAAAAAATCTGTTTTTGTTTAGTTTGAAATATTTATGTCTCCCACTCTGATAATATAACCAAGTATGTACCACATCTAACTAAAACTAGTACTAGATAACAAATCCTTCAAAATAGATCTTTTTTTAATACAATCTATGCATAGAGTTGTGACCTTAGATTTTTAAAAATTATCCAGGTAATTTGAATAGTGGTATCGATGGTACGTATTCATGCTAATCAAAAACAGATAACACAAATTATCATATGCCTCTAGCCACTCTTTTGGAGTGTTGTTTCACGTAAATACAGAAAAAAAAATATTTGAAAGATGTTATCGTATAAGTTAATATACCTTTTTTAAAATAAATAAATAAATACAACACATTCCCTTTAATTTAAGAATATGTTATTGTAGCTTAAAAATTGAAAGCTAGCTTACCATACATATGTGATACTTTTAAAGTTCTAAATATGTGAGATTAAGATTTTCACCTGTCTTCAATAAAAAAGGTAAAATTCAGTATTACAACAAGAAAATGTGGCAAATTAAGATCAATTTATCTGCAAAACATGTTTTTAGAAATTTAATGGTATGTTTCATCTTTTTATTAGTACCATTTTAGTTGCAAGCAATATAAAAAACATAACATCAAATTTCTTAAAATATTAGTAGAAGATGAATTACTTTTAATATGAAATATTTTCTTCATGTATCGTCAA
Source organism: Salticus scenicus (assembly GCA_963930645.1). NCBI lineage: Eukaryota > Metazoa > Arthropoda > Arachnida > Araneae > Salticidae > Salticus > Salticus scenicus. Next base: position 263,059,679 of record OZ005654.1, on the reverse strand, counting down.
ATTTTAATTTTAACAATGCATCAAATAGTATAGCAGTATTGATATTTGGCATTTGAATGAAAAAATCAAATCTGACTTTCATTTCTATAAAATACTTCTAATTTAACTCTCATAAAATATTTGTTCTAAAATATAGGATATTTTTTAGTAGGTTTGGTATTAAGTAACATTTTATATATATATATGCCATTTTCAAGTATTTAATGCTATTAAAGGTTAATTGCTTGGGTAAAAATAAATAAATAAATTAAGTAAAATAAAATAAACCTTCTTGATATTTTCACACTAATTTTAGGTGATGATACAGTAATATTTCACCAATTTGTTTTAATGTAAAATGCCATGTAAAATTTTGTAAAAAAGATACAAATAAAATATTACAATATTTGAAAAAGGAAAAAAAAAATATATATATGTTGACGAAATTTTGTTTTAGCGTATTTTAGAAATAAACCATCTACTTATTGTGTGTTTGGTTAACAATATTTAAAAAATAAATTCACATATCTCAAGGGAAGAGAAAAAAACAGGCTTAAGATAAGATAAAAGTACAAACCTTACTTCCGAAAAGAAGGTTTTCCGCATTATGTTAAAATAATAATAAAAAATCCTTGTTTTATTATTATTTTTTTTTAAGTCTTTTTTTCTTTTCTTTTTATCAATTCTAGCTAATCTATCTATTTTTTTTTTTTATTTTTTTATTTTTTTTTAGTGCAAATAAAAATAAGTCAAGCGAGTAAATTTTTGATTGGTATTTCTTTTTTATCATTATTTAAAGAATTAATTACTTAATGAGTTTTAATTAGAATGGATTATACAGATTTGAAGTTTAATTACTGACAAATTTCATTAATCAATATTTCAGTGTTTTTCTATATATTAAGTGAAGTCGGAAAAAAAGAGTAAAACTTACAAATTTATCGACAAATCATTATAAAAAGTTAAATGTTAGTATTTAATTTGAAAAATCATATGTTATTACATTCTACTTTATGTATGAGAAGAAAGTATTGGATTCGTGAAATTGTTTTATGTCTGACATGTTTTGAGATGCCCTGAACACGATTTGGACATTCTAAGAACATTGTGTAAGGCAGGAAAATTCTCACTATCAGTTACAAAGAATTCAAGATAAATTTATATTTGATGGAGCCTTGACTTAAGTTGGCTTTGATTAGCTTTTGGAATATATTGCCCAAGAGATGGAGCTACTGTCCTGTTTTTTAATAAATTTTAATGTTGCAGCACAAAAAAATTTCGCATAAATGCACTCAATAAAGTTTATTTTTGATCAAATAATATTAAATTAAGAAAACATATTTATAATAGTAAGAGTCAAACAAGATAAAATTTTCTCTACACTTAAAAACATTGCTTCCCCCACCTCTGCGAAAACTATTGGAATGATCGATATATATAAATGCAATATATAATTCAGCAGTATATACCAATAAAAAGAAGAATGTATCATTAAATTTTGAATTTATTTTTTCCGAAATGATAATACGTGAATTGATGGAAAAATTTCCTGAAAAGAGGTGAACAGGGAAAAACTTTATACAGAATACTTTTGTCGGAGAAAATAATATCACGTTTGAATGAATAAAGGAATGGATGAAATTCCTTTATAAAACGGAAAATATATATTTTTTTCTTTTTTCTTTCTTTCTTTTTTTTTTTTTTTTTTTGAATTGTATAAAAATAACAACATTTTTAATAAATTTTCTATTTCACCTGCTTAGATATAAAATATATAAAATCTCAGTAAATAAATGTTATTCCAATAAAATAAATAACAACAAAACTATATATTTAATTCAGAATATGCTTCTTTTACACACCTTTCCCCTCCACAAAATAAATTAATAAATAAATAAATAAATAAATAAATAAGAATAAATAGCTTTAACAGGGCTGCCACAGGCGATTTTTAAAAATATTTTTTCGTACCGCTATTTCCATATGCATATATATATAATATACTAGTCTCCTTCGGCGTCCAGCTAGTTCGCGATTCTTGAAAAATCTGACAGTATTAAACTCCCGCTTATCCTGCAATTCAATACCATAAAGACAGAGTGCAGACTAACGGGTAAGATAACAAGTAAAATATTCTTTAAACACTTTTCTTGCAACCATGGTAACTTCTGCGCAAGTGTGAACTCAGTTCACTGTTAAAATAGGGGTGATCGGGATAAAATAGGGATAAGGGACTGGATATTTGCCAAATCTCAACCTGTTGGTCAATTTGGCACCCCTCCAAGGCATTGGACGCGTCCTCCAAAGTCGAGAAACGCGGTCACACTATACTGTGTACGTGTGTACAAATGTTCACTGAAAACAATTCAAACTAGGCTTAATAACTGGCTTATTAAAAAAAAAAAATCCTTTATGAGAGGGGTTAGCTCCCCTCTTAACCTCCAGTTTAAATATTGTTCCAACATCTATCTAAAATCAAATTTAAACGTTTATACTAATTTTTCAGACAGTTTGTACTCGCCCCAGTCTCTAAAATTTATCAAGTTTAATCAAACATTTCAAGTAGTATCCCCATATGAACTTTAAAATAAATATCTGAATTGCCTGCAATTATTTGTTTTTAAGGTATGATAAGAGACATACACTAAGATCATATGTTGAAAATTTTACTTTAGTGTTCAGGGAACCGTAAAACGTGTAATCATACAAAAAAAAAAAAAAAAAAAAAAAAAAAAAAACAGTGGTGGAAACAAGCTAGGAAAACTTAAAGAAAGAAAATATTTACTATATGGGTTTGAGGAATTAATCTTAATTCCTGAGAAGTTTTACTCGACATGGTAAAATATTACAGTAAAGCAGAATTACATTGAATAAAAAAGAATGTTTTCGCTTAATTACTGATAGCCTTCTATGTCTTCTGTAAAATATGTGCAGAACACATTGCGTATTTAAAAAAATTCTTATATTAATAATGCACAGCGACACATGAAATGCATTTACATCAATTCCCGACTATATCCCCATTTATTCTAGTTCTTTTGAGTATCCCTGTAAATGAATGGTGAATGAATGGTGATCCTCTTCATATGATACAGATTTGGAATATTTCGTATAGATTACCTGATGCTCTACTCCTTCTTGAGATATGCCTGATAATAGACATACACACAGTCACAGATACACACACAGACGAACCGCTAAAAGTCAGATTTTTTGTTTCAGGGAACTTTAAAACGTGTAAATATGACAGAAACTCAAATTTGAAAACTTAACCCCCCCCCTCCCCCATTTTCCTAAAAAAAAAAAAAAAAAAAAAAATCTGTCTTTGACAGAATTTAATTTAGTACGACAGTTACTATTTTGTATATTACAATCTCATAAGTAATTTTAATAGACTTTTAGGAGTCTTCACCAACTATTTAGACAACATCACCGACATATATTCAGAAGATATAGCCATTTATTCAGAAGCCATTATCAATACTTATCCAGATTAAAAAACGACAACATATATTCAGAAGTCATAATTGATAGGTAGGTCTCGCCAACAAAAATATTCCGAAACCATAATCTATACATTTCCTATCGCTAACAACTATTTAGAATCCATAATCAATAATTATTCAGAAAGATAACTCCAACATATAGAATTCATCATTAGTATATATATTCAGAAGGTATCGCCAACAATATCCGGAAGCCATCATCAATGATATTCAGAAGATATTGTCAATAAATATTCAGAAGCCATCCAGTTTATGAATGTTGAGGGTTTCGGATACCAAGATGGGCAATTAGATTCTACATGCAATAAAGGAACAATCTCTAGCTAAAGAGTAGGTTTTAAAAAATTTTAAAGTTTTTACGGATTTGGCAAGATATTTTAAGATAGTTTAAGAAATTAAATGGTGAAATTGGATATTTACAGGCATCTTGGATAATTCAAAGTGTCACATCACAAAAGGTGACGACGCAAAATCGCTGTCTGAAAGAAATAGTCCTGTCACACTAATAAATGAAATAAATACTTTCTTTTACATATAAATGTGTAAGAGAAAGTAAAAAAGTCAAATCATCGGCAGCTATGGCTTAATGCAGACAATAGCAATATAAATAAAATTAGTATTAATAAAATTTTATTTTTTTAATGTTTCACTGTTTACAATTTATAAAATGTAAATTCTTTTACTACTATGTCTTACTGAAAATACTTAATTCAAATTAGAACTCTTATTCCGCAAGAAATCTTTTTCATATGCTAATTTTCAACAATATGCTAATTAGAAACATCATTAAGAAACAATATGCTAATTTTCGTTTCTTGCATCTTAATTGTTTTACACTTAAGGGACGAATGGAAAACAAAACTTGATAAATAAAAACACATTTCTTTTGTTTAAAAAGCGAGAGTGATGTATTTTTTCCCAAAATAATTCTGAATTATCCAATTGTATTATTTTCTTTACATTGTTGTCTTTATTTATTTTATGTAGTTTTTTTCGAGAATAAAAAATTTTGTTTTACATCATTACTATATTATATGTTATTTTAAAATTGTTATGAAAAAATAAAATTGCAGTGAAAGTTAATAATTATTAATCATTTATGTAACGGAGAAAGTTTAAAAATAATATTTATGTATTTCTTTTTATATAATTTTGTATTTTCATTTATAACTTTCGTATTATGGTTAAAGAGTAACAGAAAATGAAGGAAATGCTATTCCCAGAAACGGTTTGTATAAATCGTAGTAGAAAGTGCTATCAAAGCTCCGCAAATATCAAAATGTGTAAGACATCACAATAATTTAAATTTTATGGAAATTAAAATCCAGTTACTATCCTAGCAACGTCTCCTTTGATTTCAGATTAATTTCGTCTGGACTAAAAGTGGAATATCAGTGTATTTTTCGGGAACAAAACAATTGATAGAAGATAGTGTAGATTTCCTTTTTCTTGGACTTTAGTTCATTTTGGTACACTTTTGAAAAACTTCATAAAAAAGTGTTATAGCTATGAAAATTAGAATAGATGAATACAGTAATTTCATATATCGAGTCACATTTTGTATAAAATGTATTTCTAATATAAAATGTATGAAAACACTTAAAATCGAAGTGCTGATAAGTTTATGTATATTCATATAATATAAAAAAATTATGCATTTTGGGGAAAAGAAATTAAAAGCGCCGTCATTTTTAGTTCATCAATAAAAAGTATATTAAAAGTTTTATCGAAAAAAAAAAATCCATTTGAAAATGTACGCAGATTGTGAGTGTCTTCGAATTTGAACAATCTCCTCTCGGCTTCCAAAAGCCTTTGGGGAAAAAAGCAATGGATTAGATTTTGGAAAATGTGCACGTTTGGCGATTTTAAAATAATACACTGTAAGACAAAAAAAAAAAAAAAAAAAAAAAAAAGACGCACCAAGAAGGAGTAACGCAAATTGGACACAAATTCACGTGCATACAGGCTTAGATGGAAAATGCAAAAATTTAGAGGTTGGCTATCATCGAATGACCATGCGAAGCTGCAGCGCATCGTAACTGCGCAATTGGCGGAATATTATGAAAAATTTTGATTCCAGGTTAGGTTACTTATTTAAATTTTAGAACTTTTTAAAAATATATATCAGGTAAATATCTCCAATTCTGATTATGAGTAATATAGGAAGAAGATTGGAAGACCGTAGGCTAGACTGGGTTGTGGATTTGCCACGATCAGAATTTTCAAAGGTTCGTCACATGGTGAGCGAACAATCTGTTTCAAATCATGAAACGTAAAGCGGTGCTTTAGTCACCACAGAGCGAAAATTTGCTATAGTTAAAAATTTCAAAGCTATTTGCACTATGAGAGAGCAAGCTGTTGTATGTTCTAAAACGGGAATAAGGCGCTGTAGTCGCCTTTGCTAAAGTAGGAATTTTGAACAATCATGACACGGTGAGCGAACAGACTGTTTTCTGATATGGAAACGGGAAGAGGCCGCAGGCGCTATCAAGCTGGAATTTACTGTGGTTAAATTTTTCAATAAAGCTATTATATGTCACTATATGTCAATCAGCTGTTGTAGAACCTGAAACGTGAAAAAGGCGTCACCGAGCGGGAGTTTTGTAAAGTCGGATTTTTCAAGGATCGCGAACGATCTGGACGCCGAAGGCATAGTAAAACATATTTTTATTAACAAATAGTGGTGATAAATCTGATTTAAAAATTCAAAGTGATGACAAGTGTAATTATATATAGTAAAATAAACATATGGAAAGGAATACAAAGAATTTATAATAACATTTCGAAAAAAAAAAATCTTTTATACCAAAGAAAACTTAATGATAGAGAGAGACAGAGAGAGAATATATAAATATCTATATAAAGTTCTCTAGTAATATACATAATGCAAAAATGACCACAGATTTGAACGATGTAAGCATACCCAAGATAGTACGAAGAAAATTACTCATAATAAGCTCTTTATGTCCTTAAATTGTTTTTTCTTTTCTTGGCTGAAGTAAATGCTGTTTTCGACAGCTGTCTTCGTAAATAATTTTTTTTTTTATCTTTTAAGCTTATAAATCAATAAATTCGTTAACTTGCTAAAAGGAAGAGAGAGATTATTTTGTAAGGTCAATTTTAATCCAATATTTATACATAATACAAATATTATTATTTTATTTATTACACAGGTCATTTAGAGATCCCGTAATTGAATACCACCTTTTTAATAGAAAAATTCAGTAATCGTTTATAGTGATTTAAAAGTTAAAACTGCTTTAACAGAGTTTAATTTTTTAACTTTATTTGAAAGACTTACTGCTGTACTCAAAGTGGTCTACTGCAAAATGGTGACGACTTTTTTTTTTTTTTCTGAAAAAAAAAAAAAAAAAAAACTTCATGTTATAATAAGTCTATGACAAATTTTAATTTAGCGCCAGATCCTCCTAGGATCATAAAAATAATTCAAAAATTTTCCATAAGGCAGACAGAAAATTCTAAAACTTATGTTGTCAGATCCTTATACACAAATTTGCTATTTAACCAATGATTAATTTTCTCTAAGATTGATATAAATAATTTAAATTTTACTCATTTGATGTGATTATTCTGCATAATTTAATACAATACCTATTTTTGATTTAAATATGTAATACATGTTAAATAAAAAATCAAGAAGGTAATTCACCTGAAAATATAAAGTTACATCACTTAGCAGCGGTTACTATAGGAATCTATAAAAATTTCTCCCACACATTTAATTTCAATTTTATGTTTAATATTTTTTGTTAATACCGTAGGGAAAAAATATTTCTATTTTACCTATTTTGTCCGAAAGAAATAAACCTCACTTCCAAAAAATGAAAATAAATGAATAAACACAACAAAATATATTGGAATAAATGAACTTTTATTTTATTTATTATAAACATAGTTCTCACGGATTATATATATCTTCATTAGATTAAACCTGAAATATACGAAAAGTCATAGAAAGAAAAACTTTCAATACATTTAGAATATTAACACAAATGAAATATTTTATTTATTTAATATTTTGTAATTTTTTTTTCATTCGTTTTAAATTAACAGCTATGAAAACAGTTAGAATATTATTTTAAATCTTTAAAGTGCTAAAATTCAGTTTAAAATTTACTCAAATGAATGAAAATACTAATATACTTTTAATTAGCAATTTGTTTTTAAATAGATACATATTACATTATCCAAAGCGTGACGACTATGCTGGAGACCGAACGGAGTTTCAATCAACCTTTAAGTTTGTCACGTATGCTTTGTTGAGTAAATATAACTCAATTAATAAATATAGCGCCAAAATATTGTTAATTATTATAGAATAAGCGATGAATGTTGAAAGTTTTATTCAATAATTACAGAATATTTGGCAAATATACAAACTTTTCATCATAAGTGGAATATTTTTCATATTAAATGAGATAAATATAAGATGATTTATGTACTAGAATTCCAGATTTATTATTGCGTTAAAATTTACAAACAATTTGCAGTCGAAATGTAGAGAAAAACTAGAATGTTAATAAAATGAAAAAAGAAAAATGCAAATGTAATTTTTTACATGAAAATGCTTAAAGTATTTACGTGTGTGTACGTGTTATAGTTTAATCGAATTTCTTCTAAAATTTTAAGTTAAAAGTGATTGGCAGCAAATGAGTTGCTATTGATTTCTATTAATTTGAACAAATATTTAAAAATAATTTATATACGGACAGATTTATAGACAATTATGTAAAGATCAAAATAAAAATTAAATTTCAGTAGATTAAAATATTATTAGAGAACCACAAATTTTATTAAAAAATACACTTTAAAACGCGTATTAAAAGATAAATTTAATTAGAATCATTAAAAATTACACAAAGTATTTTTCATTTTGTCAAAGCTTTTCACCCTGCCTATCAGTGCATCATCAGGACAAACTCAAGTCATTTTTAGTTACAAGCGTAGTAACAGTTAAATTATATATATTAAAAAAACATATTGTAGTTACAGATAATATAGACTAAACAGTCTATAAACGTGAATTCTGAATTATAACCGAGCTTTGCTGGGTCACCATGGAGACACTTGATGTACAGCGATTGAGGCTTTCCAGGATTTAAATTTAGTTGAGCTTTACTGTGGTTCTATGGAGCAACAGTCTGTAGTAGAAAGACTTGTGTTTAATTGTATCTTTACAGGAAATATGAAGAAACTTTGAAACAGCAACGGTTGAGACACTTATGGAGATTTCATTGGGTAGAGTTGCAGAGGTAAACTGGCGACATCAGGGCAGATGACAAAAAACAGCTTGGAGTTAAACTACTGAAGTTGGTTGATGTTTTGGGTGACCTGGAGACACCTTGAGACTTTGACTGTAGAAGTTTCTTGGATCATTTTCATTAAAAGTAGGAGAAGCTGGACCAGCAGTAGGAGGAAACCAGGGCAGATTAAAAACTTTCGCATTTAACATCTATTGAGACAACCATTCTATTGAAAAAGAAAATTAAATTAGATATGTGGTTGTATTCAGGAAATGCCAGATTTTTGGAAGGAAGGTCGCATCTTTAGAATTAATTGAATTATATTTAATTATATTTATAGCCTAGGAAACTGTTAATTCTGAAATAATAGGTGGAGAGGAGATAATTTCTGCCTGATTTCAAAGAGGTGAAGCTGAGTTTTCATAAATAAAGTTGACTAAGGCTGAATTTTTTCCTTCCTTGACATTGCGAATATGTTCTTGAATACTTCTGTTTAAAGTTCTTTTGGTTTGACTGATATAGAAAAAAACTTCATTATTTAGTTTTAGTGGGATTTTATAAACTCCTCCAGTGGATCTAGTTAAATCACGATCGTTTAAACTTAAATGTTTAATAGTTAAAGGAGAACTGAATGGAATACAATGACACGTATTTCTGGATATCTCTATATGGGATATGATTTTATTTAAAATATTATTAACTAGCAGGCTATGCCCGCTTCGCTGGTCACTATATTTAAATGAATTTTCAAAAGAATCTATCAGTATTTACTTTTTACATCACATTATAAATAAATAAATAAATAATTTATGCATAAATAAATAAATAAATAAACATTGAAATTGCTCTAGACCTTGCTTCGAGTAGCCGCTGCCTACGACAGCTCTTTTTTCCGCTGCATCGGGGGATCCAGGTTCCCACTGTCTGTAAAAAGGTCTTTCCAGGGCACTTCAATCTGGGTTTTTATGGACGACATGCGGATCTTCTGTTATTTAAGAACTACGATTTTAAAGATGACTGTATCTCAGCATCTATTATATGTTTTTGTTTTTTGTGTTTTATAGCCCCCGTTATTCACACTGTAATACGATTTGATTCCGACCAGTATAATAAAATAAAATAAAAAGTATATTTTCTTTTAAAAGGAATTAAATAGATGAAAAACAAATAAATTTTAACCAGTTTAATCCCTTTCCCCTATATACTATCATTTCCCCCCCCAATAAATAATAAATTAAAAAAAAAAAAAAGAGAGAGAGATTTTTTTTATTTTAAAGGAATTAATTTGAAATGAAAAATAAAAAGTTGTTATACTATAAAAATTTTACATAAACATAACAATTTATTTATATTGCATTACCATTTGATTTTCAATAAATATTATAAATTTAAAAAAGAAATCGTCTTCAAATGAATGTATTAAATAAAAAATAAATAGTGAAATAACCGTTGCTAAGATACGCAGACGTTTACAATCAAAGAATTAAATTTAGAAAAAATTAAGCATTAAAGCCAATATTTAAAATCGAAGGAACATGAATTTAAAAAATTCAAATTCGAAATTTGAAAAAATCTCGATGCGGTGCACACCTGCAGGGTCCCAGGTACCTATATGCCAAATTTGGAAGCTTTGCGATCAATATTGTGTGCAGCAGAGCGCAGACAGACACACACAGACACAGACACACAGACACTTCACCCTAATGTCATTTATTAAGTATTTTGATCGATTTCTTTTCTTTTTTTCTTTTTTTTTTTTTTTTTTTTTACTTCAACTAATTAACTAACCTTATTTTACACTTTTAAAAAAAGTGCGGTGACACTTAATTTGTGTAAAATAATACAAAATCAAAATATCTTATGTAGAATTTTACGAAAAGAGCATATGAATAGAGTTATTATATTAATAAAAAAAGCTTGGAAATTCCATTTGAAATACGATTTATAATAAAAAGTATTTTATTTAGAGAAAGGAAAATTTCATTTTGCTTCTTAGAAACATTTTAAAAGATTATATCAGGCAATATCATGTCGCTTATAAAAGAAAAATGACAGGCATGAAAGTGAAATTTCTAGCATATAAATAAACTCATAATAAAAAAAAAAAAAAAAAAAAAAAAAAAAAAAATCCTTCATTAATTTTCGTAAGAAATTCAGACTTTGCGTTATATAATATGAAGCTTTTTTAATGAAATCGTTTACATGGAAAAAAAAAGTAATTAAAAAGATCATTTTATTAGAAGGAGATATTATTTTCACTTTGGTGGTTGTCAACAATAAATTAAATAAAAAGCCACACAGACATGAGGATTTGCTGAATTTACGTTAATATTCTAAATATAATAATCTGAACAATGGGAGGGGAAATTTTTATTAGCTATGAAAATATCGACGCTTAAACGTACTAAGAAATTTTCTTTTGTATTATATGCATGATATATTAAACCTTAAATTACTGAGAATCTGAAAAATTGAAATATTTACTAAAATATTTTTTTGTATACATTATTTAAACCCTTAGATTTCAGCAATTTTGTTGGTCGGTTGCCATTGCGTTAATTTTAAGATTTAAAGTTGCACTTATCTTAGCATTTGCACTTTCTTTTTTATGTGTACTTATCTTCTTCTATCTATACATATAATAAAATATGATGTTTGTGTGTGTGTCATTGTGTATGTATGTCTGGAGCATTTTAGGAAAACGGCTGATCGCAGAACTGCACAAATTTGCATGGAGGTTCATAATGACTTTTTTTATGCACCTCGAAGCCCGATTTTCGAATTTTTGATTAATTTTCTTTTAATTAGAAGGTTTTTTTTAGAAGTTTTTAATATGAAATTGTCATCGTGTCTTCGTGTCACGCTAATAATCAAGGCGACACCATTTTAAAGTAAATATAAGCTGTTCAGTTTGTCACTCAATGGCTTAGGTGGTTAGAGCGTCACGTTAATAACGTGGCGGTCGAGAATTAGATCACCAAAGGTCCGCAGTGTTGATTTTTACAGATAATTATTAGAAAAGATGTCAATTTATAAAAGAAAATTTTTCGTTGACTGCACAGTATCCTAAGAATTTTTGAAGAGTTTTTATAAGAAGTTTTTTTGTTCTTTAGATATTAGAAAACACAAAATATTTTAGATACTAAAAAAGCACAAATTAAAAAGTTTTAAGTAAAAAATAATAAAGTGTGGAGGAGTACCATATTGCATAAAAATGATGCTGCCCATACATACACTCTGTTTAAGTCTTCGAATGGCCTGATTGCTCAAAAGATTGGCCTAACTTTTACCATTGAAGGTACAGGTAATCGTAATTGTAGCTACAGGAACCACATCCCTTCGAAAAAAAATAAAATCCTGATGATAAACGACGCTGTCAATCGTCGTCATATAATTACTTTTGCTGAATGAAGAAGTGCTGGTTCGTTTGCAAAGTGATTTTCCTTTTATCATATTCTGCAATTCTGAGTATTGGTATGTCCTTGGAGATGAAAATATATTTCGTCTGTCCACAAAATGTTCCATGGTCATTCATTTTCTATTTCTATGCTAGCAAAAAGTTCCAAAACAAGAGTTTTTCTTATTGGCTGGTCAGTAAGAACAAATCCTGAACATGGGTAATTTTGTATGGATAGTTATGCAGGATGTTTCGTATCATACACCGTGTCACAGTATTATACACCGTGTCACAAGTATATCTAGCGTTTGGATAATTTCCCGTTCTCTTCACGTACTCACCTACCATCGCACGTATTTTCCTGGAATATTGCTTTCACATCTTCAACTGACATCGAAACAATTGGTTTCATTTCTCTTACATATACATCCTTAAAAGTACCTGTCTCTTCGAATTTCTTAATTATTTTCGCCAAACTTTTGGAAGACACCGAAGCATAGCCTTTTTTTATACCCTTTACTGTTAGGAACTTCTCCAGAACTACTGGTGCATGGTTACCGTAGAAGACTTCTTGTAAAAGACTTTGGAAGTAGAGAGCCAGACTTTCATTGAGAAATTCATGAAGATTTTCTGAGGCATAATGTGCGGAAAATGCCATGCACCCCGCATCTTTATAACAACTGCAATGTGTCGTGTAATGACACGTCTTATATTTTACAAATTATGACGTTAAAGTGCTATTTGTATCTAAAATTTGGACCTATTTTTTTTTTTTCTTAAGCCTTATCATTTTCTCTTTGTTCGAGTATATGCAGTTAAAATTTCAGGTCATTCTGAGTGGTTGTTTTTAAATATTGTATAAATCTATGAAAGCCGAACTTTAATTATTACCACCCGGTGTATAGTCATTTACATAATTAAGCCGGTAATACTTTAAAAATTGCATTCTTATCCTCTTTGTTTAAAAATAAAAAACTATTTTTTTGCAGACATCGATACGTCATTATCGTATTTAAAAATTTTGCTTATAAGTTATGAAATTTTCATTTAAAAAACACCATTTCACGTGAAGTATGAAATATTGTTAGAGCTTTATTCTACATTGTTTCATAATACTCTACGTTTAAACATCATTATATTTGATACGTAATGCGCACAATAAAAGTATTTTTTCGTTTAATTTTTGAATTTGCTTTTTAATTGCACTTGTAATTGAATTTCAGCAAACTATTACTTACTATCTGGAAATCAATATCTCAGCTGTTTCTACGAATGCTTACTAATTACGTAGGGTATTTCTAATTTCACTATAGAATGGTCAGATAATTAAGCATAATTCTAATGATTGTAATCAGATTAAACACCATGCAACTTAGATAATACTACATTTAAAACGATAAGTAATGTACAAAATGTATTGAATGTACTGTAATTTAAACACTGATTTGTATAACATCAAAAGATTACATTTATTTTTAAAATGTATGTTATATTATGAATGTTAAATCAAGAATGCAGGAAGGATTGTCATGTAGGAGGAAAATCTAACGCAAAATACGAATAAAAGAAATTATCATAAAAAAAATTGACAGTTTTATATAACAAAATTTGCAATCATATTTATTTTCTAATCAACCGTTAATTATTCCTTTAATATATTCAACAATTAACTTTGTAAGCAAATATGCAAAATATTATAAGTACACGCAACAATTATTTCAGTTCATCATTGACAATTTGTCAAGCAAAAGAATACGAGGCATAAGAACGATACAATAGAAGCAACGCACAAAACTCATGTGGCAAAATGAAATAAAAGAAAAAGCATTATTAACCCATTAAACGTCGCTATATGAATCCCACTGAAAAATATTGAATTTTCGTATATTTTGGGTTTCAACGTGCATAAAAAATGTTAGAAGATATGACATGTTTTCAAAATGAGAATTTTGGCAGTTAATTAAAGTAGAACAGATGTTAAAAACCTTCAAAACACTTTTAAATTAGTTTTCTTTATCCATGTTTGTTATAATTTAAGAAAAGAACTGTTTTCTCTCCTATCCGTTGTGTTAAACCCCTGCATTCGAATTAGCTATTTTTCCTGATATTTTTTCTTTGCTGATGTTTTGCAGAAAAATAAACATGTTTCTTTGAATAATTGAAAGAAAAAAAAATCGAAGTTATATTACAAACATTTTGAAAAAAATGCCAACGAAGCTAGGCGCTACAATATTTAACGCAAAAAATAAAAAAATATATATTTATCTTAATTACTTGCAAAGAAAAAAAAATTCTTAAAAAATTGTTCCCGCAGTGGGAGCTATGGTGCCTAAT